>CM046064.1:36867876-37467876 GCA_025215515.1 Schistosoma japonicum | reverse complement strand
ACTATCAGTAACCCTCACACACAGACTGTAGCTCAAAGCTGAGTAAATTGACTTAATGGGTTACATTATCACCTAAGTGACAAGTGGATTCCTAAGTATAATGGTATATGTATTGTCATGAATGTGAACTGATGCGATTTTTCGTACATAAATGTAAATGTCCTCCATTTTCACTTAATTATCAACATTCATTTGTGATAAACTTATTAATTTTCTTAAAGTATCTACCACAAATACGAAGAAAACACTTCTGTTATTCAAAGTTTTCTGTTGAATTGGTGAATGGATAAAGTCCCATGAAGAAGTCACATGACTCGGGAAAACAAAGTATATGGTTGCAATGTTTCACAAAAATCAATGTTACTCTCCTATTCTCCTTAAGTTGTTTTTACTAAGTAATTTAGACTTGATGGATTTTTTTAGTTACGATTCTAAGTCATCTGATCTAATAAATCAAATTATTGATCATTGGACATTCATCTTACATTGATTACTGAAAAACATAATTGAAAATAAACTTAACCAAATTCCACATATGATATGAATAACTATAGTTTTGTGATCAGCTTAAGTCATGCTTTAGATGTTAAGCGGATACTTATTACCGCTGAATTGTTCAAACAGAAGTGCATGGAGCTGGATTAGTGATTGAAGGATGATCGAATGTTGAACATTTCGGTTATTGTTTGTGTTTTGTAGAGACCAGCTTTTAGTAAATTTGCGTTATGGCTCTCAATTTATTTAAGGGTTTGAGCTTCGTCCTATTTAGGACTTGTCAATCGGGTGTTTACACTCATCTCTGTGTTGATTTCCTAACTGAAATACAAACCTAGTGCCTATCGCTTCAAACGATAACATATTGTCAAATAACCAATTTGGTTTAACTTACCATTGATTTGTTCAACGAGTATGATGTTTATTCATAAAAGTCTATGTTATCACTTAAACTGGTCGCGAAACATGAATTTGTTAGGTGCTTTTATCATTTCACTTATCTTAGAAGTTTCATCAGCCTTGTTAGATTGGTGTCTAACGAAATCTCAACGCGGAATAAGATAGCTTGTGTGAGTTTTCGCAATTTACGTCCCACGTGGTGTAGACGAATGTCCATCTACCAGACTAAAAACAAATATGCTGCACAGCACTCCGCTCATTATCGACTGATGGCCGTGAAGTACAGGCTGTATAGGCAGACCACATGTGAAGGCTACAGGTTTTTGATCTTTGTTGCCTCCAAAGCATCGCTGGTCCATTGTGAAACGACTGAGTAAAGTTATGCTCAGAGTTCTGAGCAAAGATAGCGAATCGGTTAATGTGGTTGTGATTGTTCAGTGGTTGAGGTGATTTGGATACGTATAACGTATGCCAAACCACTGCCTACCTGAACGCATGATATCTGCTAATGTAGGAGTAGGGTTTCCAAACTAAAACTTCTCATCACTCCAGAGACATATTGACAATCGGTGTAAACTATGTCCCTAGATTTAGGCTTCCTGATTGGGCTCCATACAATTATCTCAATCGGTGGTTGGAAACGTGTAACACGGCTGAATTTTAGTCAATTTTCATTAGCTGCTTCCTACAGATGAACTTTAAGTATGAATTCCATTGCTAATTACAATCCAACTTTACTAAATCTTGTAACTAAATAACAATGACTCAACATTTCAATGGATATTGTATTAGCGTTTGACACAAATAGATTGAGTTTGAGCTCTGATGTAAACGTGACAGGTACCTCCGGCTGACAAGTCCTCATTACAATCAAATGCGCGTCCCGAATCCCACTTGCCAGACACAATCCAGTTTCAATTATGCTAATGGTTCCAGTACATTGTTATATAGTATATAGAAAAATTCAATATGAATATAAAGTGATGTAAAAGAAAATTGAGTTATAGTTATCAACTTTCTGAAAGATGTAAATTAATCATTACTATTAGCGGGGTAGGTAAATGTTAACAACAAACTTATTTTGCATAGATAAGTCAAGTTGTAACCATTTAATTATTATGCTTCTTGCTAAACTCAACTGATTTCGGTTATACTAGTTAGTGAATGTTCATATTGTATTCACATCGTGTGTCAAATCCAACTGGTGGAGCTAAAGTGATTTGTGAAGAGTGTTTTCCCCTTTTGTGATGATAAGTTTTAGAAAAATACTTCAATTGATATAAGTATGTCCGTCGACAAAGTGCCGACATATCTTTAGTCTGAATTTATTGTTACAAAATACTTAAATTCTAGTGACATTATATTCCTCATTACCAACTTTTACACTGAATTACTGTAACCATCATTAACAACAATCATATATTTCATTTTCTTCACTGACTAGAATTTTTTTTTTATCATGTGCCTGGATAATCAGTATTATTTAAAACTTAAAGTCATTTCTTCCATTCTTCAGTCTGTCTCTTCGTCTCCCACACTCACACTCACTTATGTAACATTTTAGTCGATAGGATAAAATAGGATTTCATAACGAAATAGCTGTAGTCTGTTAGTGGAATAGATAAGATTTTGTTTGATTAAACAACTATGTCTATGTGTATATGTATACGCTCAAGTTCATCTTTGGTTGTGTTCACATTGGTCTAGATATCGATCAATTAGATAATTGACAATTTTTCAGAATTGTAATGCATCACTATTCACCAGTCAGTCTTAAAATACACAATATTCCAGTTTCATTTGTGAATAGAACTTGTTGTTAGCTGAGTGTATCTCTCTTATTGGCGACAGTCTATTTCTGAGATTCGAATATGGTATTTATTTATTTTAATTAAATAATAAAGAAATCTATTTACGCACTCTACAATCAATCAATCAATCATTGAATTGTAATAGAAAAAGTTCTATTATTTCATCATCTTCTTACTAATTGACCAATAGTTCACTGATTTCAGTTAATAGAAGAATGTCTGTGATTAGGGTTATCTACAATGTTTCTTATATTCACTAAGCTTGTAGTATTGAAGATTTTCAGTTGATTTTTCATTCATTTATTAAAATGAACACTAGACACTGGAATGTTATATTCATTGAAGATTTCATCTTAAGCTCTTAATTTTTTTGTTATATTTATATTTTCCATTTGATATGTCAGATTTCATTACACTGGACATGTTCATAACAGACAGTTTTGAAGATAGAGATTTACATCTTGACTTAACTGAGGTTTAGATAAGTACTGACAACTTAGTAATCAGTTAAATAACTGTTATGCTAACGAAGAATTAGAAAAATAACAACATACATCTTATTTTAATAAAATCAACTGTTTACTAGTGATTTACTTCAAAACAAACTCATAAGACAAACCGTGATTAGTGAAGTTCAGAGTTGTCAAGACTGGGATGGTTAATACTTACTTACTTACTTACTTACGCCTGTTACCCCTCTCGGAGGAGCATAGGCCGCTCACCAGTCTTCTCCATTCAACTCTGTCCTGAGCAATCCTTTCCAGCTGTCTCCAGTTACTGTTCATCCTCTTGATGTCTGCTTCCAGTTCTCGACTCAGGGTGTTCTTTGGCCTTCCTCTTTTCAGTTTTCCAACAGGATTACAAGTTAGTGCTTGTCTCGTGATACAGTCTGATGATTTGCGTAATGTATGTCCTATCCATTTCCAACGTCGTTTCCTGATTTCATCTTCAGCTGGAAGTTGGTTTGTTCTCTTCCGTAGTAGGCTGTTGCTGATGGTTTCCGGCCAACAGACATTCAATATTCTGCGTAGACAGTTGTTGATGAATACCTGTACTCTCCTGAGGATGTTTGAAGTAGTTCTCCACGTCTCAGCTCCATACAGAAGAACTGACTTGACGTTCGAGTTGAAGAGTCTAACTTTGAGATTGGTAGACAGTTGTTTGGAGTCCCATATATTTTTCAACTGTAGGAATGCTGCTCTTGCTTTGCCGATGCCTTGCCCGGCATGATTAATATAAGTGCGTTATTATTTCAAGTTGATTAAACTTTGTACTATTGATTACCAATAGAATACTATCTAAAGATCAAAGTTATTGTCAAAATGTTACGGGTAGAATCATGAGTTCTTACACTCTTAATAAATTCCATGCTAAAACACAAAACACTGATCGTTGATGAAGTCATTTTGTCATAAAAATGATTCTTATTCTATACAAAAAGTATGAATAAAACATGTTTTCCCATTCATATTCACTTTATTTTTCCTTTCTTTTTTTCTTGTTTGTTTGTTACAGAAATCAATAACACTTTCACTACAATCCCATTAGTTCATGTTACACCTGAATGCTCATTATTGGATGCATCAAGAATGTTATTACAATATCGATTTCACCGATTACCTATCATTGATACAATACATGGCAATGCATTGCATATATTAACACATAAACGAATATTAAAGTACTTGCATTTAAATGTACGTAATTATGATTAGTATAAATACGAATTTAATTGTTCGTTTTTGTCATAGGATTGATATTAGGTTGGGTATCATCAAAAACCAGAGAGTACTTGATAACTTTTTCGACATCAGTATGGAACTTCATAGCAGTGTTCACCGTTGATTTCACTAGGGAATTGGACCCAAGGCCTTTACGGTAAACGCCTCACTATTTACATCAATGATTTGGCTTACTGGTAGGTCGAATTCCCACTTCTCATCAGTTTGTTATTTAGTGCGATGATCATCCATACTAGGACGAAACAGATGTCCAGTGCTTCGTGATTTTCAGTGGTACTCAACCAACATCAATCTGTGACGTACACAAACAACTAAACTTACTACTAATCTTTCTCCACATAATCGCTTTCATTCAAGTAAATTAGAATTGTTCACTTTATTAATTTATGCAAAATGAATTTTAGTTCAAAATATTTTCTGTCAGCAATTTTATATCGTTTAGAGAAATATGACTAAACTTTATTTCATTCAATTTGTCATAGACTGATGTTGGCAGAGTACCATTGAAAACCAGAGAGCACTGGACAGCTATTTCATCCTCAGCAGTGTGCAGCTCAGGCTCCACCTCAGGAGTTGTCTAATGGCATCTGATTTTCTAATGATACCTTGCCTAACATCAATTTGTGGCGAATTTTATGAACTAAAATTTAATATCAATCTCCAAAAACCACCTCAGTTCAGTTACACTAATCAGCTCACTAATGGACTAACTTCAGGATGGCCGTGACTAAAAAAGTTCAGACTTGTCGGAAGTAAAATAGTTATCATATATGACAATCGATGGTCGTCACGCTATATCATATATTGATGGAAGTGGGAAATTCTTCTATTGAACACCGACCTAGTGGTTCAATGGGTTACGGTGTTCATTAATCCTGAAGCCCCTGGGGTGAAATCTAGAATGCGCACCAATGAGTAGTCTCACATTAAGACTAAACAACTTGTCCAGTGATCCCTGGTTTTCAATGATACCCTGTTAACATTAATCTGTGATGAATTCAATCAACTCAAATTTAATACCAATCTCCACAAACCATCTCAATTCAAATATGATTAAAAGCAAACACAAAAATATTAAACAGTTATTTCTAAGTCTGGTTTAAAACTTATCAATCTATGTAACTATTATCCCGTGAGTTAGTTTATCAGATTGAATAGTTAGTAATGAAATTATATCTAACAGTAAAGTATTATTTTATGATGATGATGATGATGATGAAGATTTGTAGCTTAAAAGGATAGTTTTATATTCAAAGAATGCCATTTAATCAACTAGTATTATTTCAACCTAATTTTTGGAATCTATATGATATTATCAGATGAAATGGAAGATTTCAGGAGAATGTATTAAGTGTACTTTCTTTTTGTAAAATGTTTTTTTTTCTTTTAATCTAAACCCCGTTTGATTTAAATTTATTGGTAAGAGTTCATAGGACAGAATTTTGTATGATTTTGCTCACAAATAACCAAAGCTGTGATAAGATGCATATATTTTGTATCCTCTTGTAAATCTTAAGAGTAGGTTGTACTTTAAATAGCAATCTCAAGCAATATACAATTAAGGTGTCCGTAATAGAGGTTAAATAACACTAAACCTAAGTTCAGAGTTTTCTGTTAACTATTTTCAACTACTTAACATTCCAAACAATCACCTACCCCAACTTTCAATCTTGACTGATGTATGGTATGACGTAAAATAGTTAACTAAGTCATTTACTGTCTATCTGAGTCATATCGGTAAGCGAATTCAGTCCTGATACATATATACATCCTGTTCTATGTGACTTGTTTTCATATATGTAAAACTATGTTTTAATCTGCTGGAATATCTCATTAGTTTCCGTTGAGATCATGTTAGTAGTTTGATACGAAGAAATGAAATGTATGTATAAACAAACAAGTTCACTAGGAAAGACATTTTGAAATCATATTATAAACCGAAATAGTCTTAGTATAAAATCACTCAAGAGTATGAATCCAGGACTTGTCAATGATCAAAATTCACTCTCTTTTAGTCATTAAGCTGGCATTTTTCGGATGCATTTCGTTCATAATGTTGTGCAATCAGCATTCATTATCATCAATGACAACTGTTTAACTATTGACATAAATTATAGCTTCCTATTCTGAAAGTCATTCTAAAATATGACAGCTGCTCAGTTCTTACCGTTTTTGAATGGTTAAGTTGTCAAAAACAATCGATTTAAGTCAGTGTATCTTGATTTTATATTTCCTATCATTCACGCTATAGGCGTCTACCGTCTTGAACCAGTTAATGTACTTGTGAATGATACAAACTTTAAACATCATCAGTCAGTTTTTTGGACCATAAGTGACTTTCTATATGACTGAATTATTCGGAATTTTCAATGCATTGACCTGAATGTTATTCAGAAACCGCGAGTTCTGAATATCCTCTGGGTTTCATTCCTAACAAAGCCTTTGAGAAGTCTCAACAACTCGAGACAAAAATAACTGTTCAGTTTTCCTTGGTTTCCAGTAGCACCTTCTCCCCCCCCTCCCTATTCATCTAATTTTGTCAAAGAGATCACCTAGAAACGATTACCTTTCATATGTTTTCATGAATTGATTTCACTCCAAGTAAAACTGAAAATAAAGGAGCACTATAGACAGATGTTTTGTGCTAGTATAGAACACTAAATTATGAGCATCGTTTATTCATCTGATGAGGGGAATGAATCTCACTGATCATGTTTGTCAAAAACGCTGCATAAAACAGTCATCACTATAGGATAACAATGATTGTCGCGTTATGTCATAAATTAGTTGAAGTTAGAAACTAACTTATTGACTCTAACGATTAAGCGTTCTAGCCTTGGTAAGATCTTTAGTACCTTTATACTGGAACAATACGGCTAATTGCACTGTTTTTCTGGTTTTTAATGATACCTAAAATGAACTCTTCATATAGTTAATTACTTGTTAATTTACACTTTGAATGACAACTTGTATTTATTATTTTTAAGCATGTTTCATTGTCTAGTGTATTCTACTGTTTGTTTGTTTGTTTGTTTGTTTTTAACCTTCATTATAGAGACATCATTTACCACCAGTTAAATTTATGTTAAAAAGTTTAAATGATCTTAAACTAGGCACTTATATACCACATGTACAAACAATTACAAAACAAACAACAATTATTGAAGCTTTACGATTATTCTTAAAATATCAAGTATCATGTCTACCATTAGTTGATGATGAAAATGGTCAACTTATTGAAATTTATGCAAAATTTGATGTGATTGTAAGTCTATTTTGTTCTTTTTTAATCTTAACTGAAAAGATTATTAAGTTGAATTGATTTGGTAGAGATTGGTGTAAATTCGTTATTGGTATTCATCATAGATTGATGTTGTATGGATGCCATTGAAAATCTGAGAGTACTGGACAACTGATTCGTTCAAGTGTTGAATTCCTCAATTTCATAAGGAATGATTAACTATCCTTGAAGAAGGCTAAATTTTGCTACTGAACTTAAACGAATATAAATTAACTTGAAGTGTTATTTAATTTGGATTGTGACTGGCAAGTGGAATCCAGGACGCGCGTTTCGTCCTATTTGTGACTCATTGGCTGAATGTACCTGCATCCCAATTTTGATGTTCACAGAGACTGACCAGCTTCAGTCTATAATAAATCAATGGGAATATACAAATTCATCCTACTAACTTGAAGTGTATTGTAGCCAATGAGAACGGGAACTGTAATATATACTGAAAAAACTGTTATAAAAAAAACTTGAAAAATTTACGGATGATATAAAGTTTTACGTAATCTATGAACTTATGAAGGTTAAAAATAGGTTTATATATTTTAGAGTCACCATATGAACTATATAAGAACTTATTCATGTAACTCCAAATCATGTTATTCTTGGAGATTTCATAAGGTTTCCATAATTCTTTCAGATAGAATTGATGTGCTTGAATGTTTTGTATGTGAATACTGGTACTTAGGTCCACAAAATTCCTTTGATGAACAACTACACAACGAAAGTAACTGGATCTTCAAAGCGACTGGTAGACACGTTAATCATCTTGTGTGATTTATTGTCCCTAGTAGGACATTCGTTTGAATAATGGGTATTACTGTTCTTGCCGTCTTATCTGGGACATACTGGAAATGTCTCCCTAATGCTCTGTCGTAAATATAAACAAACTGCCAGTGACATTGAAGTAATTAGTACTTATCTATTCAGTCCTGACACATCTCCTTCTGCTATATATTTATTTTCTTATTGCTGTTTCATCAGCTTGAACGATTCTCCAGACCCTTTCAAGTGGCAAGTGCAATCTTAACATCATTTTCAAGTATACACTATAAAAATGTTGATGCCGCTGCATTCCTGAGACTTCGCTCACATTTACAAGTGTTGATGCTAAAGTAACAAGCAGTTGTATTTTCCATAATACAACCAACATACTTATTTGTCTCACAGTTAATCTAGAAGTACCCTAAGAAACTTCCTATTCTTGTTGATTTTCTTTGGCGACACCCATTAGAACTTAACTCAATTACGTGTGTCCGTTGTTGCGTCAATGTAAGTCCACAAACGTAAGTGAACTCTGTGCAAAGTAATCAGAGAGCTTGTAAACTGCTAATCATAACGTCATCATAAGAAATTACAATCAAATGATCCAACGTAGGCATTTGTAATCCGTTCATACACACGACCTTGAAATCACTACCTTAATTTTCATTGGTTTTCTCAAGTTTATCAACAAGTTTAGTTTTGTCCGAAATCCAAATCGATGACATGCGTTCTACTGCAGATTTTGATTTATATTGCTAAGTGCTCAAATAACTTTATTGGAAAATCTACTCTATTTCGGAAGCAATGAATCATCATAAGTTGTCGATTTACAATAAAGTACAACAATATTAATTATCAACTGTCAATTAAACAATTTAGTAGTCAGCATTTACGTTCGTACTAGGGAGGGTGACGATAGAGCTCAGAAACTTATGATTTCGCGGCGAACGAGAAGTGACTAAAGTAAAGGTTAACCACTAGATGACTTTTCAGTAATCTAAGGATTAAGGGTTCACTGTGAAACCTGGAAGTCCTTATCCCTATCCCTAGTGAGGACATGGGTGCACTCTGCTACTGTGAAGTTTCATACTAAAATGAAAAAAATGTCTAATACTTTCTGGTTTCCAGACATTGTCTAATCCAGGTCAATTCGTGATACTAAGTTCACGTTGTAATTCAATATTATGGACATCAAGTTAAAATTCAGATTCAGCAATCTCCACAATATTCAATTAGAGATCGTTTCTATTTTCATTATTTTTATCTAGAATTTGGCTGTTACACGTACATATGATAATTTGAATGTTTGTGTATATGATGCACTTGAATTTCGTAGAATAAATCGAGAAGTAAGTTTATGTTTATTGAAGTTATATGCTTTTATATAGATTTCTGTATAGTTCTCTCATGTTTTAAGGACTCCTCAGGAGTGTATATCTAGTGATTACGTTTATTGATTATCTTCGAAGTGCCACATTATATTTATAGGGTGTTTACTAAATCCTGCCTAATCAAGGTGGTTTATAGAGTGTTTGGGGTTATTCGCAACCCTATCACTGATCATTAAGATCATCTTAATTGTACTATGCACGATTGTAAGAAATAAAACAAACAAATTTCGATTGTCAATTTATACTACTTATTAGTAGGCTTATTTTTTGGGTGCTAAGTAGTTTTGCAATTCGCATGTTGAAAATAAGTGACGAGAATTTTTCACCACACAGTTTGTTTTTCAATTATAACTGATTATTTATAGCCTTTCAAAACAAAATTATTGCTAATAAGTTGTACGAATTGACACTCAATATTTGTTGTTTCATTTTCACTGTCATATAAAGTCAGCGATTGTATTCACATATTTCATTCGTTTTTCCTTTCGTTTCAAAAAGATTACTACATGCTGAAGTGTTATATCCAATTAAGTCTTTATTTTAAGCTACAGTTATCTGCAATTATCTATTTTTTAGTCAGTCTGTCAGTTAGGGATTCATTCATTAATCAACAAAGTAGAACCGGGCACATACGCTCATAGGTTCAAGTTTTCTATACCACATTAGCACTACAAGATTACAGAGGTAACATAATAACACAATACAAGAGGGGAGAGTGAAGTAAAGGTGTGCAGAAACTAACAATAGCATTCAAGATTTAGACTAAATCTAAGAGTGAATACACTCGAGCCGCTGTGACCGATTACGAACCATGTTGCCCAGTGTTTCCAGCCATTTATTGCGATCATCACGCGGACCCCAACCAGGTAATATGCATCAACCAACATGGCTTAGACCAACAGTCAAAGACTTCATGGACTAATGCTATGTTTCGGTTTGGCTGCCCACACCCTTCTTCCATTCTACTTCAACCCTGGCCGACATCACGTGATGTGGTAGGCGGTAGTCTGGCATGCGCAACACATGTCCTAGCCGTCTCAGTCGACGAAATTTATAATGACCTCTTCGGCTGATTTACCATATTTTCCAAGAATCTTTTGTCTAACCTGCATATTACCTATTCGACTGTTCCATGATATATGACAGATGCTGAGAAAATTTCTACGGTCAAATACCTAAAGTCGACACATATCTTGAGTTTTCATGACCCACGTACTGCAGCCACATGTCAAAACGGCACGGACTGCAGCGCAGTACACCCGACCTTTCGTTGAGAGACGGATATTTCGCCTGCGCCACAAGTGGCGTAAATTGGTGATGTCAACCGTGCTTTCTGAGATTTTGTCAGACACTGACCCACCAAGGGTGATGAGACTTCAGAGATAAGTGAAGTGGTCAACGTATTCAACTACTTCACTCCCTATCATTAATCTAGGTGAAAAAGCAGGACCGGTCCTGGATTAACATTTTGTCTTTAGAAGGGGAGAAGCGCATCCCGAATATGATCAGATTGTTACTCAAGGTGTTCAGGTGACTGCATATTGTCAGCGTCTTCATCGAATAGGAGTATATCGTAGAACCTGATATATATATGCGCATAGCTCAAATTCGGCATACCACTTTATCACAGCGACATCAGATTCACAACGTTAATGTGGCAACAGAATTCAAAAAAACGAATAAAACAAAGGTGTTCAACAAAAAACAATGGAACTTGGGATTCTAGAAAAAGATAAAGAGCGGATGCACATGCACCACTGTAACCTATGATGTTTTCCAGTATCTCTATATCTGCCAGCATGACTTAGAAAAACGGTCAAAGACTTCATGGACTGGTACTATGTTTTGCTTTGGCTGCCTATGGCTTTCTTTCATACTACTCCTACGACAGCTGATATCAGACGACGACACAAGCAGTAACTGGGAATACGTAATGCATATGTTAACTGTATATGCTGATGAAGGTTTACTCTATATTGAACATCAGTATTGCTTTGTTGGTCATTATATTATAGGCTGGTGATACTTTGAAGACTTATATGATCAAAGATCGGAAGCTTATGAATATCTTCTATTTTCACAGCCTCTGTTTCTTAACCATAGGTTAAAATAAAGCGAACTGTTGATCAATATACTCGTTTTTGTCTGTTAACCTTATTAGAAGTAAGGAAGTAGTTTCTTTTATTTTACTCCAGGACTGCTTCAGGTTTCCGAATCTCAAACGTATTAAGTAGAATATCCAGTGGTATTCTATGATGGTTTTCCTCGATACAAGTATAAGTTACTTACAACTGGTTCGCATATCTTACCCAAGCTGACTAACCGCCTGATACCTTGTAAATGATGTTACCATCCATCGACCAGCCATCCATCTAGAATAATTGCCACGGTAGTCCCTTGCGCGTACCTTTTTACTGACATTGAAATATCGTTTTGTCGCCGCATGATGTAGATTAAACTGCTCTTCCGTAGGTCTGTTTCGCTGATTCTCTTTCGCTGCTGCCGGATGGACTAACGTTGAAAGCTGTACGCACTTTTTTTATCAAGTAGTGCTTCTGTTGGAAAAATACTATTCAGTGTTTGTGGGTTTGGAGTTGTCCGACAGATAAATAGAAATCTGTAAGATCTCTTTCGTTTTCCCCTTCCCGTTAAATTTTCTCAGGGCGCTTTTCAAGGTACTAACGAAGCGTTCAACTTGACCGTTTGATTAGGGATGAAAAAGCAGTGTTCGGATGTGATTGATACCGTTACGTCGACGAAATTCGGTGAATAAGGCGGAAGTGAACTGTATCTAATTGTTTGTAACAATTGTTTCAGGGGGTCCAAAACTACTGAATACTCATCGTAACTTTCCTACTGCAGACGCTGCAGTTAGACGCTCCATCCGAAAGATTTCCGGCCACTCAATATGTGCATCAGTTGACAGAAGATACATCTGACCATGAAACAGACCAGCGAACTCCAGATGTACGCGCTGCCACGGCGAATTCGTTATTGGCTATGACTAAAGGTCTGCTTCCGCAGTGCTTTTCAGACTAGTATGCATTTAGTGCAGGAACGGGATAACTGCTTAAGTTGCGCATCCAAATGAAGCCAGTACACATGACTTCGTGCCAATTCTTTCATCTGATTTATTCCAGGGTGTCCTGCATGCGATTGTTGAAGCACTGCTGGTTGCAGCTTTTTCGAAGTAACGACACGTTTGGCAAATAGGATCCATCCATTCATAATTGAGAGAGATAGTCTGCGTTGGTAAAACTGTCGAAGCTCTGCGGAGCTAATCTTTGAGGACTACCCTTCCAAGTGGAACTTTTTAATTCGTTGCAGGACTAGGTCTCGAAGAGTTTCTTTTCTCACTTAATCTACTGACAATGGAGTGTTTTGAATGGCATCTGCTACTACACACCTGATTTTCGGACCCACAGTTATAGAGGCGATGATTATGTCCTCAAGTCCAGGATGTTGGACTCTGATCAACCTAGAGAAAATATCGGCCTCATTGATGGTGCTCCTCGACGGATACTTGATGTTAAAGTCGTAGCCTACAAGTATTGTCACCCAGCGCTGTAATCTGTTAGCTATATACACAGGAATTCCTTTCTTAAAACCGAAAATTGAAACTAAAAGTTTATGATCAATCAGTAAGGTGAACGTACAACTATAGAGCATTTTATGAAACTTTTTAACAGAAAATATGATTAAAAGAGCTTCTTTCTCGATTTGGCTGTAATTTCTTTCTGTTGAGGTGAGTGATCTAGCAGCGTGAGCAATTGTCTCTTTTTGATTTATCCGGGAACACATGAAATATCATTGCTCCGACTTCACGACTAGAGGCATCCGATGCAACAACAATCTCCAAGTTGAGATCAAAGTGTATTAGTAGAAGCTCTGAGCTGAGCATTGACTTGACTTTGTCAGGCGGTGTAGACGATCTGAAACTTCTCTCTCAGTTGATCCCATTATGATGATGTCATCTAGGCATACTACTGCTCCAGATATACCTGTTAGAACTGTATCTATTACCTGCTGAAAGATGTCAGGTACGGTCTTAATACCAAACTGGTAGGCAGGTATATTGAAATAATCCCCGACGAGTGTTAGTAGTCAAAAGCTCTCAAGACTCACCAGCTACTTCCACTTGAGGATAAACTTCGAAAAAGTCTAGTTTTGCGAAACATGTACCACCATTTAACTTGGCGAATAGATCTTCAGGGACTGGTAGAGGATACTGTTATGTATCTAATGCAGCATTTAGACCAATAGAATAATCAGCACATATGCCTATAGTTTCATTAAACTTCTTGATCACTATAAGAGGTGTTGCCAAGCAGAGTAGTTAACCGGCTGAATAACACCAGCTTGTTGTAAACGATTAATCTCCATGTCGACCAGTTCCAGCGCAGCATACGATACCGGACGTTTTGGATGAAAAATAGGTTTAGCATCTGCTTCCACAGGTAGATGAGCTTTCGTCATCAGTGCAGCAACCCAAACTATTATGGGAAACAGATGCAAACTTATTCCGTAACCTCTCAACTAAATTTTCACTTGTCTTCCTTGACAACAGTTGATTACCTTCTGAAGAACATAATTGATTATATATACTGCTCATAGGGATGTTCATTAATTCAAGCTTCGTAAATAAATTTAAACCAAGAAGGTCAAGGTTCGGTCCGTCTGTTAAATAGCATGTTGCATAAGAGTTGATTCCATTAAAGGAAAATTCGCACCCTAACTTGCCGACAAGTTTCTGTACATCACAGTGCATTTGTAGCTGTCTTTGTAGATGGTGTTATTAGTGGTCTGCCAAGCAAGCCACAGATTTTCCTAGACACTAGAGTAGTATCAGATGCTCTGTTAATTTGAAGACGTTCAGGGATGCCGTTGATTGGAATAGTAACATACTTTCTGTGAGTGTTGTAGTCTGTTCTGAAAGCCGCTACTACAGAAAGTGATTGAGGATTGGCTGATTTCACCATATGTCGGTTCGACGACAGCGACTTGATCCCAAATCAAAACAAGAGTAAAACAGGTAGCGAAATATATTAAAAAAATAAAACCAGGAGGTAGAAGGCAAAAGCAAAGCAATTAATTACATAAACATCAGTATAAGAATATTCCAGAAACTTCCCAATTGGTCGTTAGCTCTGATCGGCTGGGAATGAACCGATTACAGCCCAACTTCATGAGCATGCTATAATCAGGATTGTTTCGTGCTAGCTTCCCTGTTTATGAATCTCAAGAACGGTCCAGACCAGCCCCGAAGTAACATTTCTCATTTAAAGGGATAGGAACGCATCTCGAATATTCTTGCATTATTACTCAAGATGCTCTTGAGACTGTGTACTATGTGCATCTTCACCGAGTAAGACAATATCATTTGGATATTCTATATCGATAAGCGGACTTCCTGACAATTGGTTGATTTCTAAAGTTACATGGAAAAAGTATAACTTCTAGGAGAACATGTTTAGCGCAATTAAATTGAAAGAAGTATGGTTGACAACCCTGACCAACACCAATTGAAGTTGACAATTCTGACAACACTTAACCATAAGCTCTAACTTGGTCATTGGTGTTCGAATACGTATCTTTCATCAAGTTTATTTACTTTTGAGGTGCACCTTTTAATGAGAGAATACTACGGTAGAACCCCTTGGTCTATGCAGTCCAAAGTTGCTTTCAAGTCAAGTAATACCACTGCTGTTGGTTGTTCGTATATTTATCTATGTTCTAGAACATAGTAAATTCTGTAAGCTTTGAAAGATAGACAACTGCGAAATCGGTGTTAACTACTTTACAATTAATCAGTGTATTTACAAACCTTACAAACCATTTTATAATAATATATATTTATCACTATCTCAATTTTACAATGCATTACAGCGTTATCCAGCTCCATTGACATGCTTCAAAACAGATATTCTACAAGATGTCATGATAAAAATTATCGAATCCGGTGTAAGTTATAATTCAGTTGAATTGATTCACTTGCTTGTATATATTCTGTTATATAACAAGATAAATATGCTTTTGAAACAGATTATTATACATTGTTGTATTAGCTATCTTCCCTACTCTCTATTTGATTAAACATAAAATATAGTCGTCATGGTGATTCATCGAGATGATTTTTTCAGCCTTTATTTTCTGAATGACGTTATTGAATGTGAAGGTTAACATCATGGATTGACTTTAGTTAGGCAACTATTGAGAACCAGAGAGTAGCAAATAACTGTTTCTTCTTAGTGTGAGGCTCATCAGTGGAGCTAACATCGAAAGGCAGTTCTCGAAGTCCAAGTGAACTGTGACTAGTGGAGTACAACAACATTGAGAGTATGATAAGTATAATCAATGATAATAATGAATGTGGTCACGCCATATTCTAAATTGACTGAAGCTAGAAATGTCAACCATTAAATAACAACCCAGTGGTCTGAAATTTAAGAGCTCTACATGAGGCGAAGTATCCTGAGTTCGACCCATGACGGGGTTTGGAATAAAGAATTCCGACGATTCATGTACTGGAATGTAACAATTACTTACAATTTCAGTGGCTATTAACCCCATTTCAATCTGTGTTGTAAAATTTTCTAATTGTTAGACTGTTTGATACTTTTGTTCGGACCACTCAAGTATGAAACTATTCTTAAAAAATCATCTGTTCAGGAATCTTGTGGAGTTGTAGGGTGTCAAAACATATAAACAAGATACCGTCGATTATCTGGTACCCAGAAGAATCTTAAAGTATATATAAATATCCATGATATTGTTTGTTAACTATTAGTCATTGAATATAATAATCAGATCATCACTATTTTACCCAACCATCACATAATCACTGACTATGCGTGATATAATAAGAATTACTTTGAGGCAATCCGGATAACGATCGCATTTAACAACAGAGACTGGTCGATTTCAGTCCTGAACAACGTCAACGAGAACGTATAAACATATCCCAATTGTAAATTGTAGATTTGCTTAACGCATGCAACACATCAATTTAAATTTCAGTTTCGTAATGAGCTTTCTGGAAGTTTGTAAGTTTCTATCAAAGCTCTTATAAAGTTGGAGGATATGAATGCCAAGTAAAATGGCTACTAGTCCGAAAGAGTCTCACTAAAAGTTGACCTATTAATAGTAACTGTCTTGATGAGTAAGAATAGCCGTCTATTATCCTGTTTGACCAGACCATGATCTGCTCTCAGTCCAGAAGATTAGACCTGTGGGTTAGAACACTTTCATGAGCACTTTAATTAACCTGAAGCTACTGTTCAGTCAATGGACTATCTCTAAACAACATGGAGGAAAAATTGTTTCAAGTTCCTTGGCTCTTAAGGAAGGCTGAAGAGTTTGTAGGGAGAAAAATCAGCAGAATTTGACGAGTTAACTCTAGACGTCATTGAGGGTGGTGGTTCGGTTTTGTTAGGCACGTTGACTGATATCCTAGCTAAATTCTGGAAACTAGACGTAATCCCATATGAATGATTTAGATTGTTGATCGTCCAAGCTTATAAGATAGGATAAAAATCCTCCTGTGATACCCACAAAGAAACCACTTTAGTTAGTGTTTAGAATGTTAGCCTCTATAACCATCCGACATTTGTCTGACGCTAGGGAACTACAAACTAGTGAAAACCAGGCTGATTTCAGACCTCGATATAGATATATTGATTATAACCTATTTTAAAATTGGGGTCATTGGGTTTGTGGAAACTGTTAAGTTTAACGTTTTACTTAATGAACTGACATTAAATAGAAAATCACAAAAAGCCACGAAACACTAGATAACTGTTTCATCCTAGTATATGACTACTCAACTGTATCTCACCAAAAACCGAGTCTTGGGTATTCAGGAGAGAACGTCACGTTGATTGTCAACTGTAGGTTACTTCTTCACTCATTTGATGAAACACATATTAGGCAATAAGCATCTTATTTGAAACTGATGACTTTTTTTACTACCTCTGTCTCACACGACAGTAACTCATTTCTTCGTTATAACAATGATAAACTAATTGAATCTACAATAAAATTACAACTAAACTTCCTACATTGTTATTTGTTTTACACTGAACATATAATGGTTGATCACTGTATAGTGATCAGTTTTATTTTTTGTCAAGTCCTTTATAGTGCTGATCGCATTCTACCGATGTAGTTTTAATGTGGCCTTCAGTCTAAATAACTCAACATCACTGGCCCCGATATGGAACCCATTGGGGAGCAAGAATTTCCTCAAAGATTTCAGGTACACCTTGTTAACAAGTGCTAGGTATCACGAAACCTAGGTCAAGGTTTTCCTCCCGATCGCTCTTGCCCTTAAATAAACCACCTAGTGATGCAGAGGGTTAGGTGTTTACTAACCTGAGGACCCTAGGGTGAAATTTAGTCTTCGTACTGATGAGCAGTCCGATAATAGGATGAAACAGCTGTCCAATGCTCCCTTATTTTCAATGATACTCTACCAACATCAATCTGTGATGAATTCAACCAATTAACACTGATAAATCTCCCGCATATAATTCATCCAAGTTTATTTTTACACTCCATCTGCTCCCTTCATACTATGTTTGTTTTTATGTTTGATAGCCTTGATATTTTATATCTTCTTCTATCTCTTATGAATTCATTTCATTACAGACGATAGAACAATAATATTAATGCGTAAACAGATATAAGCACAAACATGCATAGATTTATATGTATCTATTCAGATAATCATTTATACATACACAAAGACTAATAAATGAGTAAATAAACTATCTGACATGATTGTTTGTTATTAGTTTGATTGTCATCTTATGTCTATGGTAAACAATAGAGAAGATTAATTTCAGGTTATGTATGATTGAAGAACTTTGATCTCTGATAAAAATTGACTAATTTTTTACTGTAACATGTTAAAAACAATTTATGATCGAATTTGATCGAATTAAATTCTATTTCTGAATTTCATTGACCTAAGTATTTGATAATCAATGTATATTCCATGTTTTAATCGTGTTGTGGGTGAGGGTGAGTGGGAGGAACTGAGTGTAGAATCTTCAGACTTTGCACATAACCCTCAAGCTAATGATTAGTATCTGTCACTTAATCAATTCATAAAATATACTGCACGACCGTATATATATATATATATATATATATATATATATATATATATATATATATATATAGTCATTGGTGCATAACTGCCACATTCATTACAGCTCCTCATATTTCAATCTAACAGTCTTTACAATACCTATTCATAATGAAAACAAACTCACTAGTGAGGTAATTCCAGATATTTGGTGGAGAAGCTATGAATACCGGGGGTTCAACCAAGTCACTTATGTTGCACTTGTCCACCAATAAATGTTCGTGAGGTTAAGCAATCCATTGTAATTTGAATCCTGTTAATCTGTTCCATATATCAAAATGTTTAATGAAATACCATTTAGTTACAATTTCAGATATGTGGATATTTATAGGAAATATAGTAGGTTGCGTCCTATATATGACCTATTTATGAATGTGCCTATATCTCAGGGTTTGTGTTTACATTGAGATTTGAACTTAGTTTTAACACTGGGCTTTAGGTACATCCAACTGATGAAATGCGCATTAACCATTTCAATGCTACCCACATAAGAAATTTGTTAGGTTTCCATCATTCATATTATTGATCTGTGACATTCTTATAATTTAACAACTCCCTTATATATATTCGTTCTCAAAACCTTCTATTTCACTTATTCCTCTCTCTGTTTCTCGTCTAGGTTCATCGTTTAATTATTGTCGATGAAAACAACAAAGTTGAAGGAATCATTTCATTGTCAGATATATTAAAGCTTCTTACTACTAATTGGTCAACTAATAGTGACCACAACAGTAATAATAATAATAATAATACATTGAAACATAAACCTAATCTTGTACGAATGAAGAAATTCATTACAAATCCATTACGTAATTCATATCATTAAATAAAATCAATTTAATGCATCATTTTCAATGTACTTACTTTTCACTTCGAACTCTTTAATGTCATACGATTAGTTCTTATTGATACAATCACTAGAATGATAACCATTAAATGAAATGAATATATTTGACAAGTAAGTAACCAATTCATCATTTTTGGAATATTTTAATGTTTGTTTGAGAAAAATAGAAGTTTCTATGAAAGATGACCTATTATTACTACTAATACTATCACTTTTACTATCATTATCTGCTTCGTACTATACTGCTACGAATACTGTTACAACTGTTAACTACTAATCTCTTTACTTATACTATTACTCAACACTTTTTTGCCATGTATTCTATAGGCTCAATGAATAGAGGAACAATCTTTCCTAACTCTTATAACTAGATTAGTCTTTCATTATATTTTCTTTCTTTTTTGTTATATTTTGATTATGATTTATTTGGAAGTTGATCTTTAGTTTTGACTGTTGAATTGTTACTTATAGAAAGTAAACTATACTTTATGCCTTCTATAATAGCTAGTGACATATATATATATATATATATATATATATATATATATATATATATATATATATGCACACTGTATTCTTTTCTATCATGTAATTTCAAATGTTTTTCTTCTCCCGTGTCTTCTTTCCTGTTTATGTACATAAATGTTGTTGTTGTTGTCGTTGTCGTCATTACTCTTACTATCTACTGATGTATCAAGATACTTCCATCTATGCATATATAATGTAATGCTTATTAAATCTTCAATGAATAAGATCATTCGTTCTGTTTCAAAGTTATACTATTAGATCTATGAGAAAATATAAGAAAAAGTACTTGTATTCAATCTACATTTGAATCTTAATGTAGAGTATTAATAACATACTAAGATGTGAATGTATCCAATTGATGAGTATCAAGTAGGCAGAAATTCTAGTATCTTAGATTCTACTGATAGTCACGGTTTTAAATCAGAATAATGCTGTAATTTGTGTACATACACTTTCATATTGTGTTTTAACTTTCGGTAAGGTAATGTATTCAGTGTTCATATCCAACACTTTCGATCATTTTTCAGTTAGTGAATGATGCATATTCAAGTGTAATTTTTAGCAAAGATTAAATTTCAAGTGCTAAAACAACTAACTATGCCTGTTTTGCTAGCATAAAGTACTTATTCATTAATCATTCATTATTCACTCATCAGTATGTGACATATTCAATCAACTACATAACTAATCTCTACAAAAATAACCATATTAATTGAACTATAATAATCAGCTCACTAGTGACTAACTTCAGGATGTTCCTGAAGCTCTAGTGAGAAGTCGTGACTGGTAAAGTTCAGACTTGTCGGGAGTGAGACAGCTATCACCAATGACAATGGATGATCGTCACACTATATCACAAATTGATGAAAGTAGGAATTCGACCATTGGATGCCGACCCAGTAGTGCACAGTGTTAGGCGTTCGCTGTCAATCTGAAACCCATGGTGAGAAATCTGGAGTGTTGAGAAGTTCCACACTAGAACGAAACAGCTATTCAGTGCTGCCTGGTTTTCAATTATACCCTGCCAACATCAATCTGTAACATATCCAATCAATTAAATAAATGAACAGTAGTAAACCGAAATTATTAGGGTAAAATACACTTAACCAACACTACGAATAATCTCAACACTTCTATGATCAACACATTAAATATGATGATAAGATTATCTATGATTAACAAAAGATTAGTTAACCAAATTAAATTGTTTGTTTCTATTTTGAAATACCTCTTCCCCCCCCTTTTTAACCAAATGACTACATTAGAATTATCTTTGCAATGTAACAACGAATCTGCATATTTGTGAGGGGGCAGGGTGAAATGTATTGATTTCCTCACTTTACGTGCTGTTCTTCTTCCACATACATACAATATCATGTAACATCTATAACGCTAAATGTAACACGTACATAATAGCTATTTGGTTACAATGGTAAATAACCATCATAATGATAAATTCGATTTATAGATGAGTTGGATATGTGGGAGGTGTGGAAAGGCGATGATGTTATCGATTTTGAGAGATGTATACTGATTGTTATGTTTATAGTAGGCAAAGTGATGAATATCGATACTAATTATCAATCATAATAATCATGACAAAGTTGTGTAGATGAGACCAAGAATATTAAATCGTTGAGGTAGTCCAATGTTCCAATGAATAATGTAAATAATAATAATAATAAGATATTGTGTAGGAGAAAAGGAAACGAAACAGGAATAACACTTATTCATTCATTATGCTAATGCCGAGTGAACCACGAAGTCCCTCTATGTAAATAATTTCGAGTTTATACGGCAAATAGAAACTGCTTCTGCATAATGTAGAAGTCAGTTGTTATTCTGAATACTTATTATTTAGAATGCAGCATCTGGGTCTACTAACTGATCTATGTCCATGAAGTGTTTTTCTACGGTACTACTAGATAATTTGGGACTACTTAATGTTAAATTATTTCGTATATATTTTGAGGGTCATATAAATAATACTCTCTGCGTTCTCCTAACGTACGTATCACCTCATGTACACGTGTATAGTAAGTGCAATTTCAAGTAACCAGAGGTAATTTACTATCTGAGTTTGATACTGTGAGCTACTTCTGTAGAGTATGTAATAAACAAATTTACATCTTGATCAGTAAATGCTATGCTAGCTCGTAATCCTCCATTATTCTGCATACTTAGATCATTTCTTTATTTTACTTATATATATACAATTGTTTACCTATTTATAAGAATTACAGCACTCAAAATGAAATGAATGCACTTCATTTCATACATACACCCATATGCTGATTGTTCTTGATTTACAAATATTCATCAAGCGAATAGATTATATGATCATAGAACTATCATTATGCTTTTCAAGTATCATTATGATTACATTCAAATAATCAGAAATATCTTTATGACTAAGCACCTTAAAAGATATTTTCTCTTTAACTTCTTTCCTAATTTACATTCAATCAATTATATACAAAATAATTACTAATTTTAGTACTTTTTTCAACTTCGCTAATTGATTTCTTCTATTTCTACTACTAGAAATTATCTTTTAAGTAATCATTCACTTTAAGTTTGTATTCTTGTTCGATTAGTCTGTATAATCAGATTAATCACTACTTCAACACTTGTTCTTACAGTAAAAACTGCTATTGTTAATGCGTACGACTAATTAATGGATATATCCTTGTGTGCACTAGACTACAGTAGCAAACGTTAGTGAGTGCCTAGTCAGTCTCTGTCCGATGTCCACTCAATCCCAAGCCAGAAATAGAAACAACACAAGCTGAAAAACCAATCAGTCAAATCATATTGTATTTCAGGCAACACTTCATTCGTAACAAATATTGCAAACTATTGAATATATAATTATGTTCACATGATAAACGTATTTCATAAACTGAAAATAATTCAATATTTGTATGATGAGCTATTGAAAGCCGATCGATTTCTTCGAGCTTACATTTCACTTCCAGGTCTTCAGTTTCTTCCAATAATAATCTGGCTACATTATCACTGTGATCCTGACAGTTTCAGCTGGCTTCTTACTATTTCCTCTTCATATTATCATTATTATTATTATCTTCCTTTGCTTATTTTTATTATTATGAATACTGTTGTCGCCTTTAAAAAATTGAAAAAAATATCCCTCCCCCCATCTAATTTTTTCTAAACAAAAAATTTCACGAAGAGTTTTCATACTGAAAATCAATAAATAACCATGAAACTTCGATTTAAGATCTGTTAAATGATAAATGAAACACAATGAAAAGTTTGATTGTCTTTCATATGACATGAACTTGTTTAATTTTCTATAATTTGATTGGTTAACAAAAATTAGAAGGTTGAATCATCATTGTTGATACATTTTAAACCAATCACATTTCAAATAAGTTATGAATTAATTCTGAATATCTTGGATTCCACTTGTCAGTCACAATTTTAACTTAACTAAAAATTTGATTGGTTAATAATTTCTTTGTTCATATTATCAAGTTCGATTCGATCAGAAAAGATTAAAGAAAGCAAACGATTAGAAGAAGAAGAAGAAGAAGACATTTAGATTATCCTTATGACTGAGCATTAGGAACAGTTTATATAGAGATTGTATGAAATGACATAAATAGATTGTATTCATTGGAATAATCAACATTTATGTTCATAAGAGATTGATCTTGATTGAGTAATAATGAAAACTAAGGGATCACTGGTGGACAGTTGTTTTGTTCAGTAATAATCTTCTCAAAACAAATTCAATTCAATGAAAATAATGAGCGTGACTAACTTCGAAATTTTCTTGAAGTTGTAGTGAGAAGTTGTAATTTGTGGGATTTAGGCTTGTCGAAAATGAAACAGTTATTACCAGTAACACTGAATGACCATTGTACCTTTTTTCACAAATTGATGGAAATCGGAACTCTGCTTATTGAAAGTCCAGCTGATCTAGCGTTACGTTCGTCGTGAAACCTGGAGACTACGAGATCGAATCCCTAGCGGAAGCGTGGATAAACACTTCTGGGGAGTAGTCCCATACTGGAACGAAACAACCATTCCAATGCTCCCTGGTTTCCGAGTGGTAGTCAACGAAGATTAATCTGTGACGAATACCTACAACTTAATTAGGAACACTTAAACATGGCACGTACAAAATGACACTAATAGATTGTGTTCCCTAAAAAAATCACCCGTTTAGATATCTGGCATGATTGGCTATTCAAATAACCTCTGGCTATATGACATGCTGCTAAGTGATTTAGGTATGATGAGATTTCACTCGAACTACAAATCTAATACACACGCTTAATGCATTTTAGTAGCGTAGCAGCATGCCGATTAACCAAAACTGTATTTGAGCGACAATATAAATTCAAGAGGATTCTAATATTTGAATAAGTTGGCAATATCTCGGATAACTAAAAGTATCATTATTTAAATAAATATTTTGGTACAATCATTATGAAAGTTATCATAGAGAAATACAACTCATTAAGTATTGTATTCCTTCATCTGATTCGATTAATCCGTCTATTGGTATCACTTCAGTAACGGCTTATAGCAGATCAAAGGTGCATCAGGAGATTTCATTGTATTAAGTATAAGGAGAATGTTTTCTAGTTTATTTGCATATTGTCAATTGTTAGACTGAAAGAAACATATGACTAGTAAACTTACCTAGACAGATCTTTGATTTTCGTAATACAGGAGAAGCTCACATATGCCTATTACTTACCATGATACCATAAGACAGTATTTGATTTACAAACTAGTTGTGTGAAAACGTTATATTTTTCTTAACAATAGAATACACAACTTCTCCATAGAGAAGATACAATGACTTAAAAACTATTTCAATAATGCTTTATTCATTCATTTTTCATCTTAAATTAATGAAGATTTATAACTCAGGTGAGTGATTTTTGTTGGGTAAAGCCAAAAAACCCCTTGAAACAAGTTCAGAAAGGCGTAGAAATCAATAGAGAAAATCGTGTCCAATCAGCACGCAGTTAGTTTTCACCAGAAAATTCTAGATAATGAGAAGTCACGTGATATATCTCTGATTGGACAGTTATCTTACTACTAATGTGTTTAGTAGGATATAGAAATCTCTAGAAGCCTGAAGGACATTTATGATAGTATAAATACCCTAGTTCTTGTACATAATTGACACCTTGCAGTAAAGTGTTATCTTGCCGTATTTCGTGTCCTCTCTCTCGTGTTCACGTTGAAGTGTAGTTTTAGCCTGGGGGTTGAGTCAAAGCTTAGAAGTCAAATCAAGCGGTCCACTTAGACGAGGTAATAATTGACGACAGAGATTTCGCGGTCGAATAAAGAATCCAAACCACGCGTCACAACAATTTTGATAATTCTAAGTTCATTGAGATAGATAGTTTATTTAAGTTTTTATTGTTGTTTAAAAAGGAAAATGAGAAAAGAAAAAAAACTCAGAAGACAATCAATACACAGTAAATTCATCATTAGAACATACTGACTTAATACTTGTGGAGTGGTCAAAGTGTTCATTCCCATCTGAAGGAAGCACTAAATATATTATCCAAAACGACAATAAAACTACTTAGATGAAATAGATTAACGAAAATCCTTCATTCAACTTCATCGTATTTTATGTACATGCTGTTTTAAAACTGACAAATAATCTGTCATATTTTCAAATAGTAACCACTTAGAATATGAAATTGAGTAGCTCGAATTCGAATCCAGTAAGATGTAACATGGTGCACATATTTACAGTCTAAGTTGTCAAATCACCTATTTGTCATAACAACATGAATATCAAAGTAGTAATAAAAGATTCGATATAGAGAATTAGTTCATGAAGAAAATAGCTGTGTAAAAATTTCAAACCTCACATTTTAAGGAAAATAAAGAGTGAATACACCTGTACCACCGTAGCAACTTCTCGATTGCGAGCGTTATTCAAAATTTCCAACCACTGATTACGACAATTGTACAGATCCCAGACGGATAGTCTGCATCTACTAAGGATGATCCACAATAACAGCCTAATGACTTACATGGATTAAGGTAACGTTTTAATTTGGCCATCTCATCGGCATGTTTTCCATATTATTCAATATTGAGCTAAATGGCTAATTGGGTGTATGTAATACATGTTTAAACCAGCTAATATTCGGTGAAGACCTACAAATTTCCTTTATTCTCTAGAAACAATAATATCACAACTTACTCCCGACCGTAGCTGCTACCTTGACTGTAGTGGTCGGGCTTGCCTATCGTGATGACCCAACCAAGCTATACTGGCTAGAACATATGTTCCCTGTAGGTTCTACCATGCCAGGCAGGTCGATTGGAGAACTGATGAGACTAAAAGCAGCCACTCAAGGTCTGAGGGCGAAGTCGTACTGTTGACTGCAGAGGGGTGTGACAGCAGTAAGGTGTTTCCCTCGGACAACCAGCATCTGCAGCGATGCTGCCTTCTCACAAGGAAGGAAGGGTTAGAAAAGGTCGGCCCTAAAAATGTACACACCTCACCCTACCTCACGGATTTCCGTCTCCGGCTGTAAGGGTGCCCACTAAGGGCTTTAAGTGCGGAGCTAATACTCGAAAAAACCCTTCTTAAAAAGGCCATGCGTGACAGGCCTCAAGCAGTTGTCCCTTGGGCTCTGCGGTCACACTCTCAGGTCTCTAAGACCGACCACTAATCTACCTTCTTTTTCAGGTTCCTCAAGAAACACCCTTCCACTGGTGTGGGTAGCCGGGAAGTAACAACCGCCCTCATACCCGTAAAAGCACGAGAGTCCAAATTGGTCAAAATCACAACTTACTCCATGTTGTTCCAAAAAAAAAACGATACCAATGATCACTCATAATCAAATATCAATATTCAATGATCATTTAATATAGATCTCTCTCAAAAATAAACTATCAGGTCAACATATAGTGTCTATTAAACACAATTAACTATTATCTAAATTTTAAACTATTGATAATTTAGTCTAGACAATTATTAGACTGACATGATAAGAAGAATCAACTGTTACATTATTATGAATAACACAACAAACAATACACAACTATACAACACGAATTAAAGAATATTGTCATTAATTATTGTGAAAACATTGAATCATTAAATGATTGACAGTTATAACATAAAATAAATCAATAAGGTCAAAAATAAAGTAAGAAAAGAAAAGGGAACAAGTACAATTATTTAATAAATGTATCGTATGAGACGATTCATTGGAGTATTTAAGTTTTGTTGTTTGTTTCAGTTACAGATTGATCTCGTTTAGTTACTATTCATCTGTTTCATAGAAGTATGGGAAAGACTAGCAATGCATACCCTCGATTCTATCAGGAGATTGAACCTACAACCTTCAGGTCTCATGGTGAACATATAACCATCTGCACAAATGGGTTAGCTAATGTCTAATGGTAGAATTCTGACTTCTATTGATTTGTGATAAAGTACCACGATAATCTATTGTCATTGGTAACAACTGTTTCACTGTTGACAAGCCTGAACTTCATGAAAGTGTCATTTGTTTTGTAGTAAACTGTGTACATTAGTACATAGTTATGTTTAGCAAGCATATTAGAAATCAATGAAATCGTGGACTAACAAAATTCATTGAATTATAGTAAAGGGACATAGCAATATCAATCGACTTTCCGTTTTGATTGAAATCCTAGAATTCACATTATTCACTTATAGCATATACACAAAAATAAACTAACAATAATAGGTAAAACTTGGTCAGAACTAAGAACTAGGCAAGGATGACTTTGGAAACCAGTAGATGATCAGCAATGCAAATGACCAACTCCAACAGCTAACATAGATCATTTGTGAAATCTACGGCTGTGAAGCTGCGTGGTGAATATTTGTATCACATAGGGAGCATGAGTTCTTCAAAAATGGAGGTAAGCTTTACTGAGAACTGTTGACAAGAATGAAACCTAGGTTAGACAAGGCTTCCTTCCAACTACTACCAAACACCAAACATAACATATATGATGTCAAGTCCCACACGTATTGCAATTTGATCAATATTAAGATAACGAGATAAAGGTGATGTTGCTGAGTACTCAGTAAAGAAAATTGATACAGTTCTCCGGTGCTCTTCGTAGACATACTAAGCGCAAGACGAATATGTACTGACGATAATCACTATTGCGGAGCAGGAGTGATTCAATTTTAACTAAGGAAACTTTGACTTGAAGTCAGTTAGTAAGTAAAATAGCCGTTCCAACAATAAAAGTATGCCTCAAAATCTAGGAATTTCAAATGAATTAGGAGTAACGTAATTAACAGTAGCATTGAATGATCGTTAAGATAAATTACAACTTCACTGAAATGGAAATACTATAATTCTGCTCCGGCCAAGTAGTCCTGATGGTTAATCGTTCGTCAGAAGACCTTTAGGTTCTGGCTTCATCTCGTGGTAGGATTGTGAGTGCACATTGTTTACGATTACCACACTAGAAATAGCTATTCAATGCTCCTTGGTTTCTTAGGGTACTCAGTCAGTATCAATCTGCGACAAACGTATACAACATACATTTGGTAGAAAAAACAATAGTCCTCATATTGAACGGTTCTTAAACGAGCATGAGTGAATTTCAGTCAATTAAAAAAAACAGTTCATGAAAATGGATGATTCTCATGAAGAAATGTGATTTAAGTTAAGATTCACGGTAACTATTAGGATTTCAATTAAGATAGAATCCAATGTATTATGCCTCTAAATGGAAACATTGAATAAAACGCAGAAGATTTATTCTCAAGCAAAGCATCAAGGTTACGTAATTATACCACTGTAAGTGAATTTCGAGGAAACAACTATACGCCTAACTAAAACAATACTGTTCACTAAAGCCAACATTGAAACATAATCCTACACTAAATAATGCTGGCATTTGAATATGTGCTAGTCATTACTCGCCTCAAACCTAATTCCAGCCAAAAATTACAAAAGTATTGTTTATCGAACCATTTTCTCCTTCTAATGATACTTAATTATCACTCTTAGTAGTGTCGAAACCTTTTTTTAATTGACTGCCACGATCTTGGAACTTGTACCTGAATGTGTATGCATGATCAACATAGAACCTGGCACATGTGTGTGTCGGTTCAAGTTATCATACCTCTATGGCACCGCAAGATTAACACCACATTAGTAGAAGTTACTTCAATAAAGATAATAATAATAATAATAACACAGAATATGATCATATAGAAGATGGTTCAGGAGCGTTGAAAGAAAGTTATGAAATAATTTAAAGCTCACGATTTAATGAAGGACAGTAAATGAATACATCTGCGCCATTATGACCGATAATGGGCCATAACAGTGTCTCTAGCCACTGGTTACGGCATTTACGAGGACCCCATCTAGGTAGTCTGCAGCTACCGACACGACTCAAATCAACAGTCAGTGACTTCATGGACTCATGCCATGTTTTAGTCTGGCGACCTCTAACTTTTCTATCCTGCTCCTAGATCAGCCAACATCGCTCGTCGAGGCAGACGGTGGTTGGGCATACGCAACACATAATCCGACCACCTCAGTCGATGAAAGTTCACAACCTCACCGACTGATTTACCACCTTTGCCTAACACCCGTCGTCTAACCTCGTTATTACTTGCTCGATGGTCCCAGCTAATGCTAGCAATGTTTCGAAGACATCGATGGTCAAAAACTAATAACTTACGAATGTCACCTATCCCTAATGGCCACGTCTCACACCCATACAGTAAGACAGAGCAAACTGTTGCGCAGTACACGTCCCTTCGTTGAAAGACGAATTTCTTGTTTGGACCATAGGTGACATAAGCTGGCAAAAGTCAAACGAGCTTTTCGAATTCATATCGAGATTTTGTCATAGATCAACCAATTAGGGTTAATCAGACTTCCCCAACCAACGCACTTCCTATCTTCAGCTCAGGTGTTGACAGAAACCAGTCCTGGAGCAATAGTTTGCATTTAGAGGGGGAGAAACGCATTCCGAACATGGTTGCATTGGAGCTTATTGCTGTTGAAAGATTCTGCATCTTATCAGCGTTTCCGCCAAACAGGACTATGTCATCAGCATATTCTAAGTCAATAAGTGGATCTCCTGGTAGGAGATCAATTCTCGAAAAGTCAGACAATGAAAGCGTAATTTTCATCAGTAAATCGAATATGAAATTAAATAAAAATGGAGACTAGGCAGCCTTGACAGACACCACTTGAAATTGCAAGTTCGGATGACAGTTCGCCATTAGCTCTAACACTACTAATAGTGTTTGAGTGAAGAGCTTTCACAGGATCTATGTACTTCCAGGGTGCGCTTTTCAATGAAAGACATTGCCATAGAACTCGGTCTACAGAGCCAAATGCTGCTTTCAAGAGAAGCCACAATTGTCGGGCGCCGAAAAGTATGTCTGTGTTCTAAAACCTGATGAATGGTGAATATCTGGTCTATACAACTGCGACCAGGTCTGAAACCAGCCTAGTTTTCTCGTATTTGTAGATCACGTATTGTAGTTAAACGTCTGATAATTATAGAAGCTAGTATTTTAGACACTATATTAGTCAAACTAATTGCTCTATGGTTATCGCAGGATGACTTTGACCCTTTCTTATATACTGAAGCGATTAACGATCGACACCAGTCAGATGGAATTAAGTCAAGTTCCCAAGCTTTAGTCAACATGTCAGTCAACCTAATTGTCAGAGTGGGACCACCATCCTTAAAGACCTCTAAGGGATAATCCATTCAGACCTAGTTTGTTTCGCCTTAGATTGGCTATAGCTTTTTCGACTTCGACAAGAGTCGGGTGACGTAAGTCGACTTTCCATTCTGGCTGTCTTAAAATAATGGGGAGTTCTAGAGCAGCTGAAGGCCAACTGAACTACTCCTTGAAGTGTTCAACCCATCGTTCGAAACGTCTAGACTGCGAGTGCATAAGCGTTCCATCTTTTTCGGAGATCGTCTCACAAACGCTTGATAATTTAACCCCGGTTTCTTTTATTAACTTGGAAAGTTGTCTAGTGTTACCTTACGCCACTACCTTTTCCATTTCTTTTACCTTCGTTACCCACCACTGCTAACGGTCGTTTCGCAGACTTTTTGTCAGTTTGCACCTGGTTACTCTTCGCTCCTCATCATGTTCGGAGCCTGACGGACTAAGTTTTCGGGAGTCCATCAATTTAACAGAAGTTATCGAGATCCACTGATTTTTCTTGACATATTGATTTAAGTCCTTGATAGCTGTCACTGTAGATGCCACAGTCGTTTGGATATCATACCAAGCAGTATCTAGTTGGGTCGTATCTTTATAGTTGCTTAAGTGATTCTTCAGTTACTCCTGGAATTTAATCTTGGCTGTTTCGTTGCTGAACTGAATTCTTATGGGTTTTCCTGTAGTTTTTCTTCGCCCAGTAAGATGTAAGCGAATGCATGCTTGTAATAGAGCATGATCATAATCTAAACATGTATTCCAGAAAGATCGGCAATCTTCTATCGAGCCTCTCCAACGGTGACTAATGGCAGTATGGTCTATCGGAGTCCACCTTTGAATAGAGCCAGGAGGTCGCCATGTTAGACGTTGTTGCTCCTAATGCTTAGAGCTCGTGTTTACTAGAAATAAACTGTTGTCTGAGCAAAGTCGTAGCAGACGGTCGCCGTTATCTGTTCTCTGAGCTGGAACACTGAATCATTCACCTAAATATCTTTCAGACTGATCCAATCTACCTATTTGAGCGTTCAAATCACCAGCCGTGAGTACCAAATCTGAGTGTTTGACCCTATGAAGAAGTTCCTAAAATCTTCCGTAAAATTCATCCTTCACTTGATCCGGGCTGCAGCCAGTGGGAGCGTAGGCAGAAACAACGAAAAAACAATGCCGTGTGTCCCTAACTTTCCGAGTTCTTACTGAACCATTTAGTCGAACGGCACATAAGCGACTGTTAACAGGAATCTATTCGAGAAGTGCCTGTTCAGCTCTCATATATAACGCAATACCTACACCGGCTAGCCCACGAGAAGTAAATGTTGAATCGCCAGATAAATGAAGAGTGTATCGCGACGGTTGTTCACTCTGATTAGGTGAGGTCAAGTGAATGACGACGCTAGGATCCTGTACACGTGTTTTGGAGACACAACATACATCAATGGCTCAGGATTCTAGTGTCTTAGCTAGAGAGGCCTGTTGCCCTATTTGACATAGGGTTCGTACATTGAATGCACCAATGTGAAGTTTGTAGCGTGGTTTTAGTATACTCGGGACGCTATTTCATAGGCTGGGATCGTTGGCACATATAACACAGAAGGAAGCTGAGGATAAGGATTTAGGTTTGAAGATAGGGCCAAGATAAGTGTTAGAAATAGGAGTTTAATTAAATTGGCGGTGATCTTGTGTGTTGTTAGAGGCATGAGGGCGATTATCTCTTCCCATCTGCCCACACTGTGGAAGGGTTCTTCCTGACGTACTTGAAAAGCAAATCGGGTTACGGTTGGTCTGAAAGACCTGGGAGCGTGACCGCAGTGCTCAGGGGACAACTGCTTGAGGACGGTCACACACGGCTTTTTTGAGAAAAATTTTCGTCGTTGTAGCTCTGTACTTGTTGAGGCCTTACTATCGGAGACGAAAATTCGTGGAGTAAGGTGAGGTGTGCATTTTTAGGGTCGACCTTTTCTAACCCTACACTTTCTTTGTGGGAAGGTAGAATTGCTGATATGCTGGTTGTCTGAGGAAAACACCTTACTGCCGTCACACCTCTGTACAGTCAGCAGTACGACTTTGTCCTCGGACCTTATATTTGTTGCTTTTGGTCTCACCGCTCTTCAGCCGACCTGCCTGGTATGGTAGGACCTTGAGGAACGATTATTCCAGTCAGTATAGTCCGACTGAGTTATCACGATAAGCAAGCCCGACTACCACGTCAAGGTAGCAGCACGGTGGGATTTCTATCTGAAGCTAAATTGGTCAGCCGCCATTATTTAAGTTTTTTTTTTAAAAAAGAACAGTTGGGCACATGCACACGCGAAACAAGGTAGTAACAATAACAACGATAATATTAACAATAATAGCACTGATTTTTATTATATGACTGAATAGGAAAATAATGACATATCGTATTCAATAAATAATAAAACGAAAGAGGAAAAATATCCTAAATGTTGGCTTATATGGAAAGTCTAATAATAACGATAATAATAATAATAATACTGAATTATAATAGGATATAATGAAGTGTATCGTTTAAACTGAAAATCAACAAGTAATGCACCGTTAAGAATTATGATTCAGAGTATAGAATAATATGAATTAATGAATATGATACAATATATTCCTAGACAATGGAGGAAAATAAGGTATCCAATCAAGAAGTACACACATACACACAGTGTATATTATTGTAGATATAACTATTATGTTCCAGGTTATACACTTCTTTTCTATTGTTCAATTACAATGATGGACAACACCAACATAACAAGTTCAAATACTCTACATTAAGATATAACCTTATTTAATGAGAACTTGTCACTCTAACCTGGTTGTTCAAATCGAAGTATGAAGTGAAGCAGAACTTGAATCAATGACTGGAGTAGTTATTTGTATAATAACTTTCTTCTAAACTACAGTTTTATACAAAATAAATTATGAAAGGCGATAGTACACTTAATATTTATTTTACATTTAAAAATTAAAAAAAAAATGATAAAAATAAAATTTGTTTTAATGAGAAAGAATTAAGAAAAGATAGACATATTCGAATGAGTTATTTAGTAAAGAAAAGTAATAATGAACCATCTTCATAAAACTGTTACCTACATGTTTTTAATAATGAATATCACAAGATGGCTTAATTTATAAAAAGCATCTGGATGCATGCACTACAATGATTTTGAATACTACTAATATTACCAGAAATAGAAGTAGTAGGTTCTAGCAATGTAATAGAAAATTTCCAACACTATAAATAAATATAAAAGTCATTTAAGATGAAGGTGAGAAAAAATAGTCCAGAACGTATGTATAGATATATGGTATTTGATAAATGATATTCCTGAGAGATTCGTAAATTGAAACTTTCAAGAACTGTTAGAGATAGGATTTTTTGGCAATTGAACAGATACACGTACACTCGAATCATATTGCTTTGATTTATTCGTTTATTGACTAACATCCTTGATAGAATATAAAACCTCAACCATACTGATTTATACAGCTTTAAAGTGACAACATATCAAAATAATAAACTCCCAGGGAAGATAATCTGGGTATCGTAATTAATGTGTTACATGGTACACTGTTTCATCAAAAGTAGTAGGTAAAAAGAAAAATTTAAATAAAGAATAACTGAGATTAATCAACGTCTGATTACAAGTCAACAATTTTGGCGAGCAAGAAAAGTAGGACAATGAAAGTAAACAACCCGTGCACACTACAGTTCATCAATAATCATAATCGGTTGGTTCTAATTTCATAAAACAATCACTATTATTGTTCGGATTCATTGATTGTGTGGATGTCGATGCTGTTGTAGGTGACGATAATGTTGATGAATGAGGTGAGAGATCGTGGAAATCATTAAGCAATTCAACAGATTGCTGATAATTGTCAGTAAATGATCTAGCAAATCGAAGTAGTTTTTGACTTGCATAACTATCACCGTAGGCAACTTCTTGCCAATCATCCTACAGAAATTGATTAAAGAGGAAGTGAAATATTATTATTATTATTATTATTATTATTAATTGTCATGATAACAACAATCTACAAACAAAGATTGGTTTCAATCAGGCAACCACATAAATACGTCGGACCTATATGTCAAACCACATCAACACAGTGAAATTAGTACAAAGTAGGAGTAGCATCAGCAGTTATACATAGTAAACATAATTCAAGGCATGAGAATTTATTCAAGAGAAAGGTATGCGATAATTCTAAGCCCATGATAGAAGAGAAAACAAAGAGTGAATATGTCTGGAGCGTTGCTACTTATTCGAAATCATATACTTAACGTTTTCAATCAATAATTACAAAAATCCCACAAACCCCAGAGGTGGTTTGCACCTGCCAACACAGTTGAGACCAATAGTCAATGACTTTATGAACTAATACTATGTTTAGCTTTGGCGTACTCTGAAACTTTTTTCAATCCTATTTCGAAGACAATCGTCATAATGTGAAGGTAAGCAGCGGATAGGTGTATATAATACATATCCCAATCATGCAAGGTGATGATGAATCACAATGTGACCAACTCATTTATTATATTCCCTTGTTCTCTCTATTTGATTTTAATACATCTTACCAGACGGTACCAATAAACGCTAGTAATGATTCAAAGACATCTATTCATGTACTAGTAACTTACGAATGTCATCAACTCTTGAAGATCACGTCATGCGTAGATATAGAAAAACAAAGCAACCAGTGCTTTCAAAATATCTTCAATCAAAGACGTGCAACCTACGCAAGTCTTCTACTCTTTATAGCCCATGTTTCATAGCCATAAGTTAATACAAAGAAGGCTACAGTGTAGTATACATATCCTATCGCTGAAAGACGGACGTCTCATGTCACAGGTAATATAAGTTGCCAAAAGGCAAATGTGGCTGACGGATCTATGCAGAAATTTCGCTAGACACCAACCCAGCAAGTGCGATGGAAATCGAAATATAAATGAAACGGTCGACGCACTTCCCTTCCTATGATCGATCTCGGTGATGACGTAGAGCAGTCCTGAAGTAATATTTTGAAATAAGTGGGAGAGTAACGCATTACACACATAATTGCATTTTTGATTAATGCGATCAAAAGACTATTTTGTTAATGTCTTCACTAAGCAGGACTACGCCATCTGAATAGTCTCAGACGACAAGTGGGCTTTTTGATAGGAGACTAATCCCCGAAAACTCAAACGAGGAGAAAGTTATTTCTAGTAGTCTAGGTTTAAAAATAACTGAGGTTAGTTTTTTATTCCACAGGTGGCAAATAATAGATAGCATAGAACAAGGCACATATATGCGTCGTTCACATTCAGATAACTGCATAGCTGAAGAGTTTCATAAAATACAAAGTATACAATAATTCTGAAGGGGTAGACGAAATGTATCACTACTATGTCATCCAACGTATTCAACCACTAGTCGCCCGGATCCAAACTAAGGAGTTTGCACATATCAACAGTCAGTGACTTCATAGATTTGTATTGCGTTTCCGTTTGACGGTTTTCAGCATTCTTACAACTTCCCTGACTGTCATTTTTACCTTGACGTAATGGCTGGGTTTACAATTCGTGATGAACCAATCGAACAATACTGGCTGGAACAATCGTTTTTTAGGTCCTACCATGCTTGACAGGTTGAATGAGGAGCGGTAAGACTAAAAGCTTAGCTTTTACCAGATTACATCACTTGTAACATAGGTAAGATATCTATATTTCAATTAAAAGTCAAGCGGTAGTCTGCTCTGTTTTAACCTATGGATGAGTAGCACTGGTCACGAGAATAGAAAATTTACACAGGTTTCAGACTTTGATTATATAAGTCCTCGAAACACTGCCTGTTTATCATAGGACGACCAAGAAGGTAATAATCACGTTAGATATCTGGTACAAGGGAAAAATGGGAGATCGGTCAATGAAGTTGTGAATCTTCATCGACTGAGGTGGTTAGGACATGTGTTACATATGTTTAACCACCACTTCGTTGAGTAATGTTCACTAAAGTAGAAGTAGGATGAAAAATGAGGGACGACTAAAGTAAACCACAGCATCAATTCATGAAGTCTCTCTACATTGTCGATGACTGACTGACGAAACTAGCAAAGATACTAAAACGCGCTGATATGAGGAATGCGTGATATTCATTCAGTGAATGATTAGGGTGAATGGTCTATATGCAACTAAATACTAATATATATATATATATATATATATATATATATATATATATATATAGTTACGTACAATCTAGAATCTAGCACATAAGTACATCGGTGAAAGATGCCATACCCCATGCCACGATAAGTTCACCAGAGAGGAATAAAGCAAATATATGTATGCAAGAATAGAGAAACTTAAAATCTTGATTCTGGGCCATATCACCCAATGCCTTTAGCCACTGATCGCGATTATCACACAGACCCCGACGAAATAATCTGCACCTACCAATATGGCTTAGACTAATAGTCAAAGACTTCGTGGATAAGTGCCACGTTAATGACAGCGAAAATACATTTTGAGTCTTAATCATAAGATTTAGCGTTAGTTACACTAACCATTTTTTTAAGAAACCAAATAGATTATAGAATACCATAAAAACATCATTGCAATGAACAGCACCACGTTTATTACCATCAAGACAGATTGAATTCAAGACACTCACGTAAACAGTTATACAAACTGTTGAAAACTGGGAAGTATTGAACAACTGCTTCATCCCAGAATGGGATTCTATAGTGACAATTAATGAACTCATAATGTGGAATCCCCATAGCTTCATAAATGAAAACGTGCGTTTACTACATAATCTTATTACTGTTACAATGTATTACATTCATTTTTCTTAGGTATTCATGGCTTTTATCCTATAATGTACTGCTTTTAGAAGAATTACATAACACCTTTCGCTTATTCTCCCGACTAGTTAGAATGAATTTTAACATTTTCAATCATAAACTAGTAATAACTAAACTTTCATGGTAATATACACTTGGTAAGTAGTATCTTGAAGACAATAGTGAGTGAGGAGAGTTACAGACCTGAGATACAGATACTAGCTGTAAGGTTGATAAATAACGCGACAATACATATATAAGAAAGAAAGTCTGAGCCTTGCAAGAGCGCCTTAACAAACAATCATGTAAATAAAACAGTTGAGTTCAATAATATTTAGTAATGTATTGTGTATTGATTGAAATCAGAAATCTTGGCCATTGAATGTCAATTTAGTGGATTAAAGGTTAGGCACTCGACAAAAGGTTTTAATACACCAAGTATAATAGCTAGTTCAAACTTGAATGAAAGCCAAAAGACCAAACCACTAAGCTACGCTCCTCATACAACTGTTACAACAAATTAATTCAGTTATAAAAAAGTGGAGCTCGCAACAAATGTACCCGAGGACGTCACCATACTACATTGGCACGACGAGATCAAATCAATAAGACGAATATTAGAATATAATTCAACAAGAATGTATGAAAAGACACGTACAGAAGAATAATGGGAAATAAGAACTAGGTAAGGATAAACAGAATGCATCTGTGCTATTAGGACTGATTGTAAGCCATGTCACCTAATGTTTCCAATAATCAGTGGAGGCTACAGCTCGTTCTGGAGTCCACGTTTAGATTCATATCTTACTCTAATGAGAATAAGCATTTCCATGTATTTTACAGGATGTAGAAAGATATAAAGGAATGTATGAAATATAATTTGATTCTATCTGGTTGGTCTGTCGTCTTGTGTTCTTTTTATTCCGAGTTGGGAGTAAGTGGGCATAAGGCAGGCATACCCAATTGGCATTCGGTCAACCAACCAAATCGCTGGCGTCATATCAGTGGCGACAGGAGTAAAACAAACTTTACTGCAACTGACGACATAACAGTTGGTGGTAGGGTGAAAACCAACGAATTAGAGCAAACTCAGAATTCTCAAAAAAATCAAGGTCATCTGGTCATTGGCCCAGAATTACGTTCCATCAAGGATCAATCAGTATCACGGGTTCTTATCAGTGACCTTACATCAATTTCGCAACTAGCTCGTCTCGTCTCAGTATTTGCTCCATAATACAATCTTCCTACAAGTCTAGTCTTTTGGAATAGCAGTTGGTTGGGACGGAACAAGTTTTGGTGTCCGATTGAAGTACAAGTATCAGAGATAGCGTCAGCATTAATCGTATCAACTATCAAGGGGATCAGACATGTAATCCGGCCGCTCTAGAGATCGTATCGCGAACCGTACAAAGACAATAAGAACCGACGCGTTGTCTCATCTAAGAGAAAACATATCAGAAGAAATAAAAAAACATCAAGTCAAACAGAGAGAGACAGTTTATCTTCGAGAGGCATGGAATGATATATAAATGGCTATAAATGCACCATTGATATCTACCACCGACTTAAATAAAAGGATTAAAAACTTCAGATTTCGGAATCTTCCAACAAAATGACAGTTGCTCAGAAACTCATCCCTTTAGGCTCAATAAATAATGAAGAGCTATATAGTTGAGTGGCATTTAAAGGCTACTCGGATGACGTTTGTAAGATTACCGATCACATTGGCGCAGATGAATTTATTCTCTATAGTCCCTTACATCTTGAATTAATATATTCCTTTAATATGTAGCTTTTTTATTGTCTTTCCAAACGTTCAACTGTTTTTCATTATCACTTAATTTCCTTTGCTAATCATCCTGTTAATTTCATTTCAACATGGTGATTTAATATGGCTACTTGGGTTAATGTATATTTGTGCCAAGATCTGCGTTATTAAGGATGAACTAGCTGAGCAACAGTAGGATGCATAAGACCATTAACAAGATCAGTAATACAAAAAACTGTTCATCACAAAATGAAAACTTACTTCATTCCCAACTTGAATAATACGTCTGAGCATTAAATGAGGTTGTTTCCTGGGAGGGAATTTTAATGGTTTAAGAGGAGTGGGATTTAATGGGATACCACTATTATTGGTTACCTGAAACTGATAAGAATATATATTATTATAAAACTGCATAATAGAATCTTTATAATTCGAAAAAGAATGAGGCTGGTGTGAATTGAAGTTGAAAAATCCACTTTCACCTTTAAATCTGTTATTATTCATAGTAAAATAGGAAAGATGAGATCTTTGAGATGATGTCGCCGGTGTTGTTGACGCAGAAGTAGTTGGTAAAAGTGCACGATTCCAAACAGTTGCTTTAGCAGTAAGAATAGCAATACACTTAGCTTCATCGCAGGAATTATATGACAATGATTTTGTTGTTGAACATCCTGATAACGTTGAGAAAGTTTTCGCTGACGGATTACTATTACCACTATTCACCGTGAATGATGATGTAGGTAACGACGTTGAAGGGACAGAAGTATTGTTTGGGATATTATCGAACAATCGTGTACGTAATGGTCTCTAAAAAGTTGAAATATGGGTGAAAAAGAAATAAATACGCAGTGACTATAACAAATCAACGAACAGGATATAGAAACGGTGCAACTTTAATACAGGGACGAGTCAAAACATTAAATCATCACCATCAACAACGTAGAACCGGGCACACGCTCATAGGTTCAAGTTGCCATACCACATTAGCACTACGAGATTACAGAGGTAACATAATAACACAATACAAGAGAGGAGAGTGAAGTAAGGGTATGCAGAAAGTAATAATAGGATTCAAGATTTAGACTAAATTAAAGAGTGAATACACTCGCGCCACTGTGACCGATTCTGAGCCATGTCATCAAGTGTCTCCAGCCATTCGTTGCGATACTCACGAGGACACCAACCACGTAATATGAATCTACCAACATGGCTTAGACCAACAGTCAAAGACTTCATGGACTAATGACATGTTTTGATTTGGCAGCGCCTACTCTTCTTCCATCCTATTTCAACCCTAGCCAACATCGCGCGATGAGGCAGGCGGTATTCAGGCATGCGCAATACATGTCCTAGCTGTCTCAGTCGACGAAGTTTATAGTGACCTCTTCGGCTGATTTACCATATTTCCCAAGAACCTTTTGTCTAACCTCTACATTACACTAAAGCGACCTAGTTATTTCGAAATAACTTTTAAGCTTATGAGCACGAAGTTTGCATACAACGAAATGAGTTTCTGAAAAGTAGTGAAACTAGTTAGAGTATAGTAGTTTCATAAATTACATGAGCTTTAAGCAATCTTTAAAATATGACGCCGTCCATTAACCTCAGTGAAATTGAAAGGAACCAGATACCCCAGAAGTTATTGCACAAAATACGAAAGCCATTTTCAATGATATATACAATAGTCGCTTTATTCCACGATGACGCATAGCATGTTAATTTCCATATCTTACTAAGCAATCTAGCAAGTTTTCTGAAAAAAAGTTTACCACTATTTTTAAAAATTTCAGGAGTAGGTTCCCAGGGCTTGATGACTTGTAACACTTCGGAAGGAGTTTATTACGGATGTCACCTCTGTTAGGGGATGTCTGTGGTTCCAACCAGGGAGTACAAGATAGACTGATCGATGTTGCTGTAGCAACAAATAAAGTGAGTTGTCCCTCGAAGTGATCAACTCAGAATTCAAAACGCCTTCGAAAGCTACTAATTGGTCTGTAGCAAAATTCACAGATTACCTTACGAACATCAAACTTCTTGGGACCAGTGAATTAGGCTGGGTGATAGAGCTTGCAGAAATTAACAGATAAAGATGATGCTTGCAACTCATTGGCCTTCTACGACCACCAAGTTCATAGGTTCCGATGCTAAAATTTTGAGATTTTCTTACGCAAACTATGTGTGGTATTAGACTTTCGGAGAACACCAGAGTGGTTCAGAAAATTACAAGGAAACTGCAGAAAGCCGATTTTGATCAGTGGAACTTTCTGAGAAGCCACAAGCGGCTTTACTCGCCATTTTCATGGAATCGTGCAAATGTAGCTTTGAGGGTGGATTAGTATCTGATCAACTGAAAGTTCTGCCAGTTTTCTTGTATTTATACACTTAGAACAATAAGCTTGCTGGTCACTTAAAAGCAAGGCGAGATTGGCATACATCAGGGAATGATCAGAGTCCAGATAGGTACATCAAAAAGTGTGGCAATCTTGTACACCTCCACGTCAACTGATCACAAAATGATCAATCTGAGTCAGGGTATGAGTTGTAGAGGTAGCACATCGGGATTAGATGTGCTGGAAGTCGGTGCTGGCTAGAAACAAGTTATAGACTGCAAAAAGCTGTAGAAGACGGTTACCATTATCTGACATGTGACTATGAAGACACCAAAGACCATCTGGACGACTCTCCTCTGTACCTAGACCCCAAACCAGGGTACCCAATTCCTTAGCTAATACTATGATATATGTCGAACACACTAAATTGAAATTCTTGATTAGATCTGAAGTGCAATTTGTCAGTGTATACGCGAAAAGACATCGTTCTTAAAATTTGGATGGAACCTTTAATTCTAACGGCCTGAAAGTAATTGTTAATGAGGATTTAATTGATTAGTGCTTCTTCCCCGATAAGTGCACGTGAACTACACACTTTGAATCAACAGATAGGGGACGAATTTGCGATACATCCCTAGAATCCTAAATACAGGTTTGAGATAAGCAATATACCGGCGTTAAGGCTTTCCAAAGATAGCCAGACACTTTTATTGCCAAGTCCGTATCAATGTACGGGAGTTGGAGGCTACGTGCGGCTTAAGAAAGCCAACCACGCTTTGAGGTGGATAGTAGTATTCAGCCACCTGAGTCCATTGAGAGGGCAGTAATTTTAACAGCCACGTACTGCGTGGTGAACGCACAGACGAAAAAACCAAGTAGAAGATTAAAGGAATCTAAAATAAATTCATTTGAAAAGACAAGCGTAAATACCGCTTGGATTAGTAATGTAAGAAAATAAGTAATCCACTTTCTTTATATATATTAAATTATCGCATTTATGTGAGGGCTAGGATTCTGTTCAGGCGCTCAGACTGAGGTCGACAGTTTTCTAAGGAAACACTCTTAGAACCTTTGGCCGAGACATAATCCATAAGTCGATGAGATAACATCAGGAGATACAACCTCCTAGTGCCTGTTGATCAGAGTCGATTCAAACGACATTCGTTTCCCCCAAGATCCTGGAGCCTATGCATACCAATGGTTTGAAGTCAAGGGATTCGCACTCCCCCCTCCTACCTAAACCCAACTCAGTTTAGGCGCTAGACATTTGTTCACCTCCCCTCTCACTTTTATAAAGAGCATTGGCCGAGAATAGGTAGTGAGCAGGAACTTCATGGTGAGGACTATAAACGAGTGACCCCATGGGCATCGCGAGAGGGGAAACGAACTCTCTCCACACTCGTGTGGACCAGAGTGCTTAGGGTAGTATTCTTTACAACAGTGAAAGAACGGAAGTGAATATCCGGCGCTTAAAACAAGTTAATGGATATGAAAGATCAACCAAGGTGAGATAGAAAACCTTGATTCCGAACCTATGATATATATGATGTTAAGGATCCTGAGGAAACGAATGGAGTAGGAATTCGTTACGACTACCAGTTACAATGAGGATGTATTTCCTGACGGTGTGCCACTTATTTGCAAATTAGACTTTTAGGTCATAAGGTTCTGGAAATGGCTCCCTGCCTCGGTCTTGTGTTCGGGGAATCATACCCACATACAATTGTGAAGAACACGATCTATACGCCAAATTACTTTGCTAACTTTAACGTTTATTGTCAAGGTAAAACAAACAAGATTAATATAAACAAGATTTAACACCAAATGCGCGCACAAAACTTACACGTAACGGTGAACGTGGTAACCTAGAACCAATCGGAGTTTTATCCAAATCCATTTTATGATTTAAACTAGAAGTAGCAACATATCGACCAGCAGAGCCCAAAACAGCTGGTGGACTAGTTAAGTGAAATGATAACTGATCTGCTTCACTTAACGCTTTTGTAGGTGTTTGTATAATGAAATGGGTATTGTTATCATCAGCTACAAGGACATTTAGTAATCCATTTATTGCCTGATGAGTTGATTTCAATAATGGTGAGGTGGTTATTTTGGATGAACAATCATCGTGATTAAAATTAGATGAGAAAGAGGGAGAAGGTGAATTAATAGGATCACTTATGCTGGATTCAAGTAATTTCGGGGAGTCTGGTTTAATGATTGATGATGGCATTAGGCTGAATTCCGGTTGATTGTTTGGACTAGACGGACCATTTTTAACTAAATCCACTGGAGTTGAAGTGGACAGCAAGGGATTATGAGAACTGTAGGATAAGAAACGAGAGAAGGATGTAACACATACAATTTTCCCACTAAGTTCGCTATGATCATTGTTCTCATTTTTTTAAAAGCAGATACTTTAAACAATATATAACCGATTAAACATAGAAAGATACATATTATTCTGTTAAAGTTAGAGATAGCTTTAGTATCTAAGGTTGAAAACGTTAGAGAAAATGAAACATAACATGTCAGAAAGGTATGGTGTATTCATTCTTCGTCTTCCTAAAAATAACGATTTTGAATATCAACTTGTAACTTTGAGTTTCCTATTAAAATGGTCTATATAATCTATTTAAAAGATATCGAAGAGTAACTCTGTGTTGCTTCCAAGCATTTAGATGCCGCCATGCTTCGCAGATTGTGCAAAACTTATGAAAGACTGACTTCCAAGGAGCAGGCTGTTTATTGAACAGGTCGTGCGTGTACTAAGCACACCTTACTCATCACCAAGTGCTGAAACAGCATCACATATAATGTAAGGTAACAAAAGTTATGTTTCTTGATAATAAGACTGTTGGTTATTAGAATGGCACCAAATCAACATCCATAGGTATTGCATGTACTGAACACCATCCAAATGTAAAGCTATTCTGCAACACTAAAAGAGGTGTGTGCCTTGTTACTCCGTATGGTGAACTGTTAGAAATAATCGGAAAATTCATGCATCTAAATAGTTATGCGAGTGCCAGTAGTAAGTAAGATGAGATCAATCTACACAATGAAAGCCAGATCGAATTATGTCAATCTGGATCATTTTGGACATCATTGTGACGTGAGTTAAAATCCGATTTAAAAGTTAGCTTTAAAATGTGCCAATGAAACTGTTTGTTTTATACTTTCCAAACTTGATCCTTTCGAGGTGGTGCTTAAAGACTCTCTATGCTTGGTCATCTTGCGTATGTTTAACCACCACCTACCAGGTCGCGCAATGTTCACAGGTGTAGAAGTAGGATGGAAAGTAGTGAGGGACGGTTAAACACAACCACAGCATCAATTCATGAAGTCTCTAACTATTGGTCTAAACCACGTTGGTAAATGCTGACTATAGGGTTGGGGTTTCGCGCAATATTCGCAATCAATGCCTGGAGACACTGGGTGACATGACTCAGAATTAGTCACAGTGGAATAACTAAATCTTAACTATTTTCTCATACATGACTTCACCTTATTCTTCCCTATTATCGTGATATTCGTGTAAGATTGATCTTGCCTTAGTATGGTAACTTGTAACAATGTGCATAAATGTCAGGTTCTATGTTATCAATGACTGAGTGACATCGGTATTTCCTAAGAGTTGCTTATATCCAGTGGTAATATTATGTTAGTAATATTGAAATTCGGCAATGTCCGGGCATAATGAAAGTAAATCAATCGACGTCATTACTGTAAAACAAGGGCTTTAGTGGCTCAGATATGTTTTACTAATGTCATCAAAGCAGCTCTCATTAGGTATACTGTTTGTTGACGATGGATCTGGGTAGAAAAGGCGACGGTTATTTCATGGTATAAAGCAGTAGTATGAAAGAAGGCTGTACCAGACTAAAAAATATGTTGAACTATCACAACTCCCTTGTTGGAGTCCTAAAAATGTTCCAACTCAGTGGTTTGAAATTATATAAAATAGATCGGCGGCTGATTTGGTTATGCTTTACGTTTTCCGTCAAATAAGCAGAATCTCCAGCAGAATGAAATGGTACTTGGTTATACTTTCAACCGAATTGTATTTTCTACTGTTGTCAAATTTTAGGCTTTTCGATTATGATCGCCTTTTCTCTTTCGTCTGACGCCACTATTGATACTATCCTTTCAGCTAAATTATATACTTCAGATCAACTTCCACTCTCTCAGTATTCCGATATAAAATTTGACAAATCGAGCAAGTCGCTGAAGATCTGTGTCATGTATGATGTAATATAATGATTAACGAATTGATCTGACCTAGATACTTATCACACTACGCACTTACATTGTGAATATTTATTCTATGATACTATTGAATTCAGTTGATTGTTAATCCGAATTTCACTAGATATTTTTCTTACAAATAAATCAATAAATCTATTCTAGGTAATGTGATCACTGATTCAAAAGTTGTCTAAATATTCAGTTTTACAAAAGTGCTATAATTATAAGACACTTAGGCAACTCAGAGTTCGAAAAAAATACTTGAGAAGCTGTGACCTATGAAGTTCCATCATTCCGAAAATCATATAGTGACGCATGAAAGTCGCTTATTATTGAGAATGGATTGAATTTGAGAATGAAAACTACAATATGATAACCGTAGTTGAAACATTATGAATTCCAATCTATAGCGAAGTAGAAAGTGCCTATTGCTAAAGACTCCCATATTAGGACAAAACAATTGATCGATGCTAGTCTAACTATGATCGATCATTCAAGTGAGTTCAAATACACCAAAACAAAATACTTAACAGTATGATTATAAATACAAACTAATGAAGACAATCTGTTTATTTACCTGATAGAAGTTGTCACGACGGAATACCTTAGAGATTGTTGAGAACTACTTCTTGATAACTGTGCACTATTCGATAATCCAGATTCACTAAACTATTTTGGTAGGGTTAAAAATAAAACAAATGATAATTCAAAGATGTGTTTATAAAAAAAAACTATTACTTTTAACTAACATATGTGTGTAGTTGCTTTGTCGTCGACAGAGTAGGCGAGGATACGGCGTAGAGTTTTTTCTGTATAGGTGTAAAAAGTGACCTTAAATAGTAGATGACATACGTAGACAAACAGTATTTGAATATAAATATGTTTGAAATATTGCTAGTTTTTTTAAATCATCGGGTAATACTAAGTCAGGGTATCAAGGAAATATGGCAAATGAGTTGGAAAGGTTATCGACATACACCGACTGAAGTAGTTGGGATATGTACACTAAACTACCGCTTACATCTACGTGTGATGATGACTGGTATGCAAATGATGAGGTCAAGTGTTCGCTCAGCTTTCTATGGTCTTTACAATTGTGTCAATTACAAAATGTCCAGGTAAGAGTTCAATTCAAAGATAAGATCTAGAGATTCTAATTGTGCACGACAAATGTTCACTATTACCAAACTGAATCGATCTTGGAAATTAAAATGAAACGAGATAGTGAGCGTTATGCATCTTTACTGGTTATTAATCGATTACAGGAAGATAAAAAAGAATACTTTATCAGTGAAATGATAATCGTTTAACTTTTTGAAAATGAGAACAGAGATAAGGATATATTTGTTTCCATATTGACGATTTTATAAAACTTATGGATATGTAAACAGTCTTAAAGTATCTTAGATTGCTTCGAAATGCTTAGTGAAATGATTATGGGTCAAAACATACAGCCAAGGTTAAGGATAGAATTTGCATATTGGGTGTGATTATCCCAGGAACAACTTAATATTTGATAGATCCAGAAAAATGGATTTGTTTGCATCATCCAGAATGAGCGTTTCGTTCTATCTGAGACTCGTCATCGGAGAGTACCTGTATCCAAGTGGTGCTGTCCACGCCTACATTTAGTACATGTTACATCGAACGTCAACGCGTTATCCGCCAGACGATGGATCCTTAAACGAATAAAACGTAAGTTTTGAATTACACTGAAAACCACAATCCAATTTCATTGAAACTAATGGCGTTATTCTCTATTTACTAGTTGATTGTTTTTCTGTAGCTGGATTGATGCGATATCTAATAACTTAGGTCGACACATATCGGAAGTAAATATCAAGGGTTGACTCGAATTCCGTCCAAATTTTCTCACATGAAAACTTAGAGATTTGAATTGCTCAGTATAAAAATGCGGTTCATATTCAAACATGAGTTGTTGACGACGAGTAACCTTCTTGTGTATGTATCGAAGAAACAAAGTTTCATACTTTAACAGATTTTTCACCTTTCCCGGAGTATACACGGAATCACTAGTTATAGTTATAAGTTATTTAGCATAAATTATTAAGGTCAGGGTGTTTTGTTTTTAGTCAACGCTTTGACAGTGATGAAATAACATAAAACATCATGGGTCAGAAAAATTAAAGTTTGACGATTGCATAATCGTCACAATAAAGAAAGCATGTAAACAAAAAAGCGTGCCAGATACTGACTAATCTTATCTACACCAAACAGACAGTTTTGATAGAGAACAGTTTCACCACCATATAAGACTTATAGTTCGTGGAGCACTAGGTTTACGGGCAACATCATATTCAATAAGTATGTTATATTAAGCATTTCCGACAATATATTAATTCATTTATTAAGTAATTGTGTACAGCTTATTGGACTGTAATCTTGAATAAAGATTTCATCTCAAGTAGAGTTATTCTCAACTGACTTCTATGAATACGTCAGTATAATGCAGTCCGGTATGCTGGATGAAAGACAAAAATTTAGTGATTCAAATGAAAATTGCACACCAATGAACAATATTCCCTTTATACCGTTGAAAAAATAAGGGATAATCCACATTTACTGAACATTGGAACCATTGCAAAAAATCTCAAATTCAAAGCATTTACATAAATACATGGCATTAAAGAACAGTAACAACCGACTAGAAATAATTTCTCGTAAGAAAATCGAAAACGGAAGAAAGAATCAATCAATCAAGATCAACGTAGAACCTAACATATTTACGTTTGCTCAAAGTCATCATATCACGTCAAGACGATAAAATCAAATTAACTAGGATGGTGCCAGAATATGGTTCAACAGGAAGGAATGCATGAAAAGATAATGGAACTTAAGATCTAGAAGAAAATAAAGTGCGTGTATCTGCACCACTATAACCGATTCTCGGACATATCATCCAATCTTTCTAATCAATAATTGTGGTTATCGCGTGAACTTTAACCAGGTAGTAATCTGCATACACCCAAACGGCTCACACCAACAGCTAACGACTTCTCGAATTACTTCCATGTTTTAAATTGGTATTCCTTACTCTTCTTCCAGCCTACGCCGAAACCAGATAACATCATGAGTCGAAGAGGATGGTGGTTAGACATACGTAATACATATATCAGCCACATCAACCGATAAACATTTACAACTCCAGCGACGAACTCGTTATCTTCGCTTAAAACTGTGCCTAACAACAGCATAATCACGTGGTCGCTCCCAAGTACGAGAATGACGATTCGAAAACACCTACGACCGATTGCCTACATATCTCCTATTTTCATAATCTATATTACACAGTCATAGATTAATACGGAGCAAATCATTATGCAGAATACTTGGTTGCCAAACGGAGATCTCACTTATACCACAAGTGATGGCAAACGAACTTTCGGAGTCTATGCAGAGATTTCAACAAATTCCAGTCCAGCCAGGTCAGATCAGACTGGAAGGATAAGAAAAGTGGTCAGTGCACATAACTACTTCACTTCACATGATCAATTTAGGTGATGATCCAGATTATTCATGAAGTGATTTCATGCATGCACAGAAAGAAAAACGGATCACAAACATGTTTACACTAGTACACAAGACGTTTAGAAGACTTTGCAGCGTCTTCCTCAAATGAGGCTATCATTGATGGGTGACTTAGTTGATATGAGACCAATCCCTGGAAAGTTAGGTGAGGAAATGACAATTTCTAGGAAAACAACTATAAGGAGATGAGATAAAGGGTAAAATATCCGAGTATCACTTGAGGTTGACAATACTGATGAGTGTTTACAGGTTTTGACCTAATTAGTACTGTTTTAGTAGATAGGTATTATAATGTTCATGGACTTCTGAAGTAGTCATTTTAATGGTGAATACTCCACCGGACCTTTTGGTCTACGGAGTCGAATGATGCCAAAGACTACTTACTACAGTATTACATGAAGTCGCTGAACCTGTGGTTCGATATTTTTCTTATACACGGTTTACTAAAAACTAGCACCTGATAACATTTAAAATTGTCTCAGGATGTGCAATTTATTGCATAGTTACGGTTTATCGGGCAGATAAATCTAGACCTTACAACACAAGAAGCATAGAAGTTCCCATTTTTTAGAACCGATTAAAGTGATCACCAACAACGATATGATGTTGATACTTGATTAGATGAACAAGTTTGGAACAACTATATCTACCCATCTCCACTAGGGCAAATACATCAAGTAATGTGTGAACAGAATACGAAGAATTTGTTGTGTTTGTTTCTTTCTGCATAAATACAATACACGCTGACAAGTTCATTAGTTCGAAACTTTGTAACTCATAGATACTATAATTGTCTCTATTAAATAAATATGACTACGTAATTTTAAACGTATTCAATATTCAATAAGCCTATCGTATTTATCACTTTCAGTCATTTCCTGTTCAGTATGTAAACGAGAACTACATTCTGAACCCGATTCTCATTAAATATTTTATTTCAAACACTAACTTTGATTTTCGCTCGGCAAGATGGGCTGGGTTCATCATTATCAACGTAGAACCGAGCACACGCTCATAGGTTCAAGTTGCCATACCACATTAGCACTATGAGATTACAGAGGTAACATAATAACACAATACAAGAGGGGAAAGTGAAGTAAAGGTGTGCAGAAACTAATAATAGCATTCAAGATTTAGACTAAATTAAAGAGTGAATACACTCGCGCCACTGTGACCGATTCTGAGCCATGTCACCAAATGTCTCCAGCCATTCATTGCGATTATCACGAGGACACCAACAGGTAATATGCATCTACCAACATGGCATAGATCAACAGTCAAAGACTTCATGAACTAATGCTATGTTTCGGTTTGGCTGCCCACACCCTTCTTCCATCCTATTTCAAACCTAGCCAACATCGCGCGATGAGGTAGGCGGTATTCAGGCATGCGCAATACATGTCCTAACTGTCTCAGTCAATGAAGGTCAGTGACCTCTTCGATTGATTTACCATATTTTCCAAGAACCTTTAGTCTAACCTGCATATTACTTATTCGACCGTTCCATGATATACGACAGATGATACGAAATTTCTACGGTCAAATACCTGAAGTCGACGCATATCTTGATTTTCATGGCCCACGTTTCGCAGCCATATGTCAAAACGGTGCGGACTGCAGCGCAGTACACCTGACCTTTAGTTCAGAAACGGATATCTCGCCTGCGCCACAAGTGGCGTAAATTGACGAATGCCAATCGGGCTTTCTGAATCCGTGCTGGGATTTCGTTCGACACCTGACCCACCAAGGGTGATGAGACTTCCGAGATAAGTGAAGTGGTCAACGCATTCAATTACTTCACTCCCCATAATTGATCTAGGTGGAGGAGCAGGCCAGTCCTGGAGTAACATTTTGCATTTAGAAGGGGAGAAGCGCATCCCGAATGTGCTTGCATTGTTACTCAAGGTGATCGGAAGACTCTGCATATTGTCAGCGTCTTCACCAAATAGGACTATATCGTCTGCGTATTCTAAGTCGACAAGAGGATCTCCTGGAAGGAGATTAACTCCTGAGACGTTAGAAGTGAGTGAGACTTCTAAGAGCATATCTATGACGAAGTTAAATAACAATGGGGATAAGGGGCAACCTTGACGAACCCCACTTGAGGATGAAATTTCTCGTGACAATTCGCCATATGCTCTGACTCGACCGGTGGTGACCGAGTAGGGAGCCTTTATAAGGTTTATCTACTTTTGAGGTATACCTTTTAATGACAAACATTGCCACAAGACTTTCACGGTCTACCGAGTCAAAAGCTGCTTTCAAGTCACGGAATACAAGTGTAGTCGGACGTTGGTATATGTGTCTATGTTCGAGAATCTGGTACAGGGTGAATATTTGATCAATGTAACCACGTCCAGGTCTGAAACCGGCTTGGTTTTCCCGAATCTGCTGTTCTCTAGTGTTGGATAAACGCCCAATCATTATAGAGGATAATATTTTAGATACTATATTGGTCAAATTGATTCCTCTGTGGTTATCACAAGAGAATTTCTGTCTCTTTTTGTAAATTGGAACGATCAGTGAGCAAGATCAGTCAGATGGGATGATGTTCAGTTACCAGACGTCGGCAATATATCAGTCAACCTATCAGCTAAGATTGGATCCACCATCCTTAAAGATATCGGTGGACAGTCTATCAGGTCCTGCTGCTTTCCCTCGCTTCAAGTTACTTATAGCCTTTTCGAACTCACTGAGAGTTGGGGGACCTGTGTCAGTTTTCCATTCAGGTAGTTTGGGGATATTAGGTAAGCTAAGAGTGGCTGGCGGCCAGTTGAACTATTCCTGAAAGCGTTCCGCCCATCGTTCTAATCTTCTAGACTTACAGTGAATCATAGACCCGTCTTTTTCCGAGATAATTTCACTAACCGCCAATTTCTTAATACCTGTGTCCTTGATAAGTTGGAACAGCTGTCTACTATTGTCGGCCTGCCGCCAATGCTTCCATCGCTTTTGTTGTCCACTACTGTTCATGATCCTTACATAGACTCTTTGTCAGTCTACGTTACAATTGTCGTCGCTCTTCATCATTCTCCGAGCTTGCTGGAATAAGTTTTCGAGCCTCCATCAGTTCAGTGGAAGTTACAGAGATCCAATTGTCTTTTATAACCTTTGGATTGAAGTTAGATGCAAATAACGCTGCTGCGTTTACACCTGCTTTAAAATCGTTCCAGGCTGTTTCGGGGTGAATCTGTTGGTTGTGGTTGACTAAATGCTTAGCTAAGCCATTTCTAAATGCATTCTTGACACTTCCAGTCTCGAATTGCCTTGATGTGACCTTTCTGTGACAAGCGAAACGCATAGAGATATGTGCTTTCACTAGGGCGTGGTCAGAATCTAAACACGTGCCCCAGAAAGAGCGGCAGTCCTCTACACACCTTTTCCAACGATAGCTGATGCCTGATGTGGTCGATTTGCGTCCATCGTTGTGTAGATGACGGAAGTACCAGGTCAAAAAATGTCTCACTTTATGCTTAAAATTGTGCTAGCTAAAAATAAATGGTGGTCTGAACATAATTGGATCAGACGTTCTCCGTTTGCTGGGCTGGGATCCCAAGTAACCTACCTGTGTATTTTAGTCTGATTCAGCCTACCAACTTGGGTATTAAAATCCCCTGCTATAATTACTATGTCTGATTGCTCAGCTTTCTGAAGCAGGCTAGAGAACTTCATATAAAATTCGTCTTTCGCTCCATCTGTGCTGCAGTCGGTGGGGGCATAGGCAGAGACGACAAAAAGGCATCGGCGTGTGTCCCTGTCTTTCCGAGTTCGTACTGTGCCATTTAGACGGACAGCATATAATCGACTGTCTACAGGAATCCACTCGAGAAGTGACTGTTTTGCCTGTAAGCTTAGTGCTATACCTACACCAGCAAGGCCACATGAACCTGCTGTAGGGTCTCCAGATAAACGATTAGTAAATTGTGCTGATCCGCTGCCTTGGTTAGGTGAGGTCAAATGGATGATCATGCTGGGGTCCTGTATGCGTGTTTCGGAGACACAGCATGCATCAATTTCAAGAGATTCTAGTGTTTTAGCTAAAGCAGCTTGATGATCTATTTGACACAACGTACATACATTAAAAGCTTCCAACATGAAGTTTAGAGTGTGGTTTCAGGAGACCTGGTACGGCATTTCGGGGACTCGAGCAACCAGTACAAGTGGCACGCATAGATGTATTGGGAGAGGTGCAAATAATAGAAGCCAGAGAAGGAGAACGTGTTTGAACGCGAACAATGTGATCTCGAGTGCTGTTAGAGGTATGAGGGCGATTATCACTTCCCGGCTGCCCACACCGTGGGAAGGTTCTTCTTGAGGTACCTGTAAAAGAAAGTGGATTAGGGGAGATCTCGATGACCCGAGAGTATGACCGCAGTGCCCAGGAGACAACTGTTTGGGGTCGGTCACCTATATTAGTTGTTGCTCCGATTGTCAGAAGAGGTATCAGCCTCATGATTTCCGAAGAAGTTCGGCTTTCATCATGAGGCGTCATAAGTCTTCAAAGTGAAGGCCTTCCAACTCCCAGGGTGGAATTTAAATGTTTTTTTTATGATTTGCACTTTTTAACGTTGTTGTTTTTACGGGGTAGGGTTGCTAACCCTATGCTCAACTCTCCTCCTTTATCCAGGCTTGGGACTGGCAGTAACTCCAGGACTGGGTTACACTAAAATATTCACAGAAGATAGCTGTGGATAATTCAGATATGTTGAAATTAAAGCTTCAATGAACATTACACTTTAATATACAGCACTCATCTATTAAACGAACAAATTAAATGAAGGAAAGTGCCGGATGCAAAATATCAGAAAAACATTCTCACTAACTTTGAATTTATCTACCCTATCTGACAATTAATTTCAGTGATTTATTTAAAATCTACAATTTTTTACATTACTTACACCTGAATCATGATAATGAATAGGCTGTGTTAGACGAATCTTCCAATTTCCACTTGTAGCAGTAGTAGTAGTAGTAGTGGTGGTAGTAGTAGTAGTAGTAGTGGTAGTGGAATCTGATGAATTCGACTTCAATGATGGCAAAGGAATTAAATAGGTAGGTCGAATAGTTTTACTACCCGCGAACTGGTTGTTTGGATTTATGCTGATGTTATCACTACCATTATGTTTAGAAGTATTGGACCAAGATAATCTATAAAGAAGAGGGAATAGAGTAAATATAAAATAGAATAACAAATGTATCTTTAAAGGGTTGGGTCGGTTGAAATACGACTAGTTGAATGGTGACGCAACTCACGTATCAAATGCAGATTTATGTACTCAGCTTTGAGCAGAACTTGATATGTGAGCACTAGTGATATCAACATACGTTCATTTGAATGGAAGTTGGTGTATTACACAAGATGTAACTCACTTGTTAAGTACACATTTACGTACTCAGTTTCTAACCACAGTTTGAGGTGTGAAAGTGATAGGATAGGACCCACACTGCTTTAAATTCATATCCAAGCGTACGGAGGCTATCGTAATTAAGCCAACCATACACCTAGCCAAAATCACTGCTCACATGTTTAAGTCCATATATATATATATATATATATATATATATATATATATATATATATATATATATATATATATATATATATATAGCCTTCTAGTTTTATTACCCTTACTCCTGAATAGCTGGTCAAGTTAAAAGTTAAAGAGTCATCATGACCGAAGTAGGTCTTGCGGGGATTGAACTTATGACGTAAACGTTGAAAGCCGAGTACCTTTACACTGTTCTTTCACCTTTGAAAGTCCCTTCCTGACCTCTCCAACATATCACAGGAAAACAACATGCAGAAAGCTGATGAAGGCTATAAAACATGATGCTTGAGTCAACTAAAGACGTTATGGCTTCGATCAATGAAGACTAAGGAACAAATAATATCTTAACAGGCACTTCAAAAAAACTAACTTCTATACCAGTAATATTTAAGCAAAATAATTTATGTGCTCACCAAAATTTACTAATGGCAAATATTACAATCGGATTACAGTATGTTTGATTCAAGTAGCATAGTAAAACATGTACTAGGTGGTGAACAGTAAACTTGTGATACCACTCTCTTTTCCATACTAAGGTAGTCGGGGTTCAGTTTTGGCACAACTTAAAAGTGGGAAGTCGTATGTTTTAGTCAATAAGTAATCACTTCACTTTGAAATATTAAACTTATAGGTCCAAACTACGGTTCAATAGCTTGAGAGAACGGGTAATTGGGTGGCTTAACGACGAGTTTATAAGTTACATTTAAGACAAATAAAATGTGGAAAAAACAAGATTCTTCCAACAACAAGAAAAACTTACAGAGAATTACGAAACAATAGACTAGACAACGGACGGTTTTCTTGATTATGAATCGGGCCAATACTGAAGGACAACCTTTTCATATCGTTGTCTTACATCGACAGCAGTACGTTTTTTATATAAACTACCGTTAATAGTTAGACGATTAGCTATTAACTCCCAATTAGATCCATATGTCAAGTATAATTGTAACAGAGTCGAGTCTTCTTCTTTTGTCCATGCTGAATTTTGTTCCATATTAATGGTTTGTGGTGAAACACTATGCTGTATTAACGTTGTATAGGTTTTACTGGAACCTAACATTTGAGGTCGTAAGTGCTTCAGGTATCTGAAATAAGTGGAAATGAAAATTGGAGTTTAATGAATTAGTTTCATGGAGATCTAAATTATGAACGTCAGTTTTAAATAAGACGTAAAACGATACAAGTAAGATTCTCCATATGTCAAGAAGTCTAAGAAAAAGGTAAATTAAAAAGTGTAACTTGATAGAAAAGCTATTCGGCTTTATTCATTACGCAAATATACTAACAATTGTACACTATACTAATTTCAACAGGGAAATAAATCATACAAAATATTAAAGTGTATACAAGCTATGCTTACACCGCAAAATGTTCGGAGACAGCTACAATTTCATATTTTATTTAGACTTGACTAAAACACTTACATTAGCCGACTACAGTAATCGATTTGAAAAAAGCTAGAATTAGGCTTAAGACAAAAGAAACGAAAGATCTTAAGGAAATATTATATGCTGCGATGTCAACCTAAGAGATAGGCTGAAATTTTGCTGATGTAATTATTCTAGATAGTTTCAAATTAGTACATGAATGTTCAAACAATTAGGATTACCATGCCATTTAGCATGAAAACAAGTAGAGGGTTTTTCTACAAGGAAAGAATCACTTTGAAGTTAAACATGCTAAATGATGGGATCAGTATCGAAATCGTTGTTGGGATTAGACTTTTCTAACCCACGCTACAGAACATCATAAGTCAATAACATGGAAGTTAACCCAACCCTACTTTAGTGATATTTGTACTAAAAAGTGACAATTTGTTTGACTACATGTTTCTTCCTTGTATTTCGGTGGCTACTAATTACTGCATAAGTAAAATTATTGCAATCTCACCTTTTAGCCCACCGGTGTAGTCTTTAGAATGAAAAAAAGTGATAACTCGAATGAGGTCATTCTGTAATCAAAATTATACTTTGACCTTTACAATATTCACAAAAGCAGAATCTAAAGACGCGGTCAAATGGCCAAAAGTAATGTATCTGAATCATCAACCTACAGCTCAACAACCCATAGTTTTATGGAGTTTAATGCTGTCAGAACTATGGACAAGCCATAACACAACTTTGGATTCCAGAAAAGTTTTCTATCCAAAATAAAATGACAAGTTAACAGTTACTTACCGTTCTGAGCACTGAAAAGCTGATTTTCCAATTTTTTTCCCGATAAGGTTCCAACGATTTTCACCCTAATCGAGAAACATGATCAAGAAGTTTGCAGTCTTCTAAATTAGTCCAACTTCCAGAAGAGTCATTAAGCCTCTTTTTTGGTGTTCCATAAAAACTCGCCGTAAGACTTGTTAAACCGTCAACGTTGTTGCCGTCTTCCCAACCACCTCGATAAGGTAGTTCACCTAGCATAACTAAAATGACCAGAAGCAGGCTACTGAAAATTCTTGAATGATTTCATATTAAAAAGTAAGCAAAACTGAAAATACTACTGGCTAGTAAAAGGTGGTGTAAAAAATATGAAGTGACTCAAGAAGTGACTTTCTATGCGGAATACAAACTAAACTACTGACTATTTGAATGCTATTAACACAATACTTAATTAGATTAATTACATACAACACTTAAATAATGAGATGAAGACTACTGTTCAATTCATTTACTGAGTTTAGCAATAAATCCGTAGAAAACTAACTGTATATGTGAAAGCAAAGAATGATTAGCTAATTGAAACATAGAACGCAATGAAACTGGCAAAATACGATGGCGAATTTTAAGCAAATGACGAACACAAGCAAAATACTTCTTACTGATATACGTTGGAAATTAATTAAAATTGGAAAAAATTAGCAATTGGACGAATACGAGGGAGAAAATCTGAATTTGAACCAGTGGTTCATCGAAACTGATTAAATAAACTTGAACTTGGTAAATTAATTACATTAATCGACACCAATTAAATGCAAGTATACAGAACTAACTAGGTTAACCCGTTTGAATACTGTGTTACGTTAGAAATTTAAAGAAGTGTTTTTAAGCCGTGGTTCACTGATTCAGCCACTCAAATGAGAAATATCGGATAATAAGCACACTCGAACAAGTATAAACTGCATAACACATGACAAAGTGTGGGTCCAAGTTACCCTATTACGATAATATCAGTAGTAGTTGGAAGCTACGTGGAACAGTTTGACGGGTGAATGAAGTAGAAGACCTATGAAATAATGCTACAATTGAAAAATTAAAAGAATGTATAGGAGGATGCTATTGTGTTAGTAACAATAGTTTCAGGTCACAAAATGTAAAATCACTAATTTCAGATAATGGTTGATCAGTATACATTCCAACACATCTCAGGTCAGTAGTGAGAGGCATCATGGATTAATATCACATTACATTCAAATCATTCTTTTACTTTCTTCACTTTTCCCTGTCAAGAACATTATAATATTGGAATAGGTTATTGCTGGTATGACTAACACACTCCATAAATCTTAGTTTACAAGTACTCGGAAGTACTAGCTGCCTCGTAACTTCTATATAGTACATAATGTGGCAGGACTACTCACTCGACTATTCTGCTATACTTGAACAATGCTTTGAAGTTCTTTACTAGCATAGCGGGTAACCTTGTAGTATCCTATCATTATAAAAACCAACTTTCATTACCGCAAAGCATATAGCGAACTACTAAGGAATGTGTCTATCATTTGAAAGGTCAACGGACACCAACTTGCAGTGTATCAGTAGATTGGTGAGGAACTAATCAAAACTATCCTGCTTTTGGTAAGGTCTCACTTCAATACTTATCCACAATAGATACTATCACTTCAGAGATAAGCTGTGGAGATGAACATGTAACTACTTCACTATCTACAACTAGACTAAACTAAGGACTGGTGAGGATGCGTGCAAACTGGTTTACATTTATTATCAGAATTGTAATTATATGCCCACAAGCTGGAATAAACAGTCACTAAACGAAACAAATTACAGTGTTTTGTACATTTGATTCACCTCGTTTAATTAAAATTCTTCATACAGCAACGCAAGTGTCAAAGAACATATATGTACGAATTTATACATGTAAGCATAATTAAGATAAATAAACGTCTAAAGGGATTTTTGAGTGCATAGACTTATTATCATGCTAAACCGCAAGAGAGTGATGAAACAGACAAACGAGTAATTCACTGAATACTTGTTAGTGCTCTAATTCACAGCAGATCATGTGAGTACATGAATAATAACGCGCCAATCCCCAGAATTCATCCACAAACTAGTAGCTAAGTTTGACGAAGAGCCAGTTGAAGTTATAAAAGAACCTGAGATACTTAAGTAAACCAACCTTATGTACACGATATGGCATCACAAAAATCCCTTTGTTTTTCCCCCACTTTACGGCACATATTGGAAGTAGTGACCATATTGACAAAATCAAACAAATATACTCACTGATTTCCAAACATCGTTTATAAAACCTTATTAACGTCACTCATATAATAAGTTTCTCATGAATTCTCTTCCCTGTTAAGTTAAGATTTTTTTAATGTATCAGTAATATCGGCTTGCCTAATGTACATTTTCTGGAGTGTTCTACATCTTTTCTCTAGGTGTGTGTCAATAAACGTGTCTACACTAGTCTTCCTTACTGAGTTAAGTCTCTTTGTTATGGCATGATATTTGACCAACTACTTGATATGACCTTGTATGCACCAATGCAGTAGACAAAGCCAACAACAGAGTCTGATCGATATATGTACAGCCTGTCTCTATGCCTACGTGTCCCAGGTCGGATGGAGAAAGAGCGAAAAATTGATGAATCAACCGTACGAATCCGATTATATATTAAAGATTTCTCTACATATATATATAACCTGATAACACAGTCAGGAAACTAGGAAAATAACACATACAAATAAGGGTGACAGTGATAAGGAGCTTGGGGCAAATTATACACAACCAATAATTAAGAAATCATAAATAAAAAGTGAAATAGCCTTTGCTGATGAGGAGGGCAGGTGAATAAGGTAAGAAAGACGTGACAATAATAGGAATGAAATGTTCGGTTCATACACAACCGAATTAGTTCAAGTAGTCTACAGATAATTAGTTCTAGAAGATAACTAACTGTTTTTACGCTCCCAAAATACTATCCTTTCGCCGATATCGTGCATAAATAAAAAAATCCCGTGATGGTTTCGACAATGGAATATTTCTACGTCTTTGGCACCTACTCAGGAAGCACATGCGACAAAATAGACCAATCAATTTCGTACAATAACAAATCAACAGGAATATACATAAATATATAGCAGTTGCACAAGTTTGCCTATTTAGACTCACTAGCCTAGCGGTAAGCGTGGGAGTGTTTGACACAAAATGAACTGAGTTCTAATCCTAATGTAATCGTCAACACTGACAAGTCCCAAATAAGACAAAACGTGCGTTCCGAATTTCTCTTGCCAGTCACGATTTAACTCTAACAGAATCGCCTTATGTTTTACTTACTGTGATATCGTCCTTCATTTCACTATAATAACTATAGTGAATACCAAAAACAGTGAATAATGTTTGTTAATGAAAAATTGGTAGGACATTCTTTTAACTGGGATCCATCTATTAGAACAGGTAGACCGTATTTCTATAAAAATTATATTTCGTTATCCGGCATACATTAAAAGATAATATAATACTTGTATCTATTACATGATTACCAATAGGTGTACAATTTACTACTTTTCACATGATCACCAAACAATTACCGATTACTATGCTTTATTTCGCTGGATGAGTTTGAAATGTACCATGTATATGACCAAGTCACGTTTGTCGTGTAAGCAGAATAACTTCTAACGACTACGCCCACACTCGCCAATAAAAACAAACCAGCAAGCAGTGATTAATGAGAAAGGAAGTATATTTGAAAATAAATGGAGTGTGAAACACATGCATCTCCTAAGCTGGCTAACTAGAGAGTCAGTGATCTGCTGCAGATACTTGACCTAACGCGTTCAGCTAGTCGTTTCCGCTTAAACGAACATGGTGAGCATCGGCGACGAGTTGACGCAATAAATTATGTAGGGAGTCACATACCTCTCCATTACCCCCTGAATAACGCCACAGGTGATTGGGTTTGGTGATTAGCGAGTATTTTAAAACTTTACTATCTGCAGTCTTTCTGTTAGAAAGGAGGCAAATTATAAATGAAGTGGGGTCTTTGACCCCGAATGACTTCAATTTGAAGAGCAGCGCTTAATGTGAGACTTTGTCAAAAGCCTTTTTAAAGTCGAGAAATATATCTGATACTATCTCTCTATGTTTTCATGTCACCTAGGTAGTCTAATAAGCACTTAACACGTGACCTAGTCTTAAGGAATCCATGGCGGAAGGAAGAGAGTAGTTCGTTCTCAAGTAGATACTGAGGTATTTTCCAAATTAACAATTGTTTCCATTACTCTGGGCACGACAGAGGTTAGCTTAACAGGGAGATAGTTGTCGGTGTTTTGCATAGACGTATATGCTAATGGTGCAGATGAGTTGAAAAGTCAACCTGTTACACAATTTGATAAAATAATAATAAGCATAGAGACTATGTACGCTAATATCTCCATAGAATATTTATCTGATAAAAATGCTGAAGGTAGATAAATAAGAAATAAGACGTCATAACAGAACTTGCCAACTATTACTAACCTTGATGTCGTTAATAAACATGTACAGATTGTCAGTTGGATGCTCAGTCAAGAAATCATGAAATGTGCCGCAGACAAAGTTCTCTGTGTGACTATGTATAATTAGACGTGTTTTATTTCCTCAGACAATATTCGTCGATTCATCGCATTATTAATTACGTTGACACCGATTTATTGAACGCCTACACTGTTCGTGCATTTCATTATGCTTATTTTGCAATTTTCCTGCTAGTGTCAACGAGTTGTGTGGCATATCAGCCTACTGTACTCTTACATGAAATCTACACAGCCCAACCAATGATTCGTTGACATGACCCCACCAAGCAACAGCCCAAACCACATATCTCATCATGCCATCCCTCATCACCAACCACGCTTACCGACATCCTCACTACAGTCACATCTATAATATCCGATACACTATCTATCCATCCACCCATCTCTCTAATCTGCCTGTGAAACAATCAAGAACACTAATACTAATAACTTATAGGTATTTCTGTCACTATTTTATACACAAATTAATTAATTAAATTGCTCCAATCACAGTGTTCTTCATAATCAAATGCGACAATTCATCGCCGTAAATTATTCAAAGAAGACTCATTCCCCCGATTCATTAATTCATTCATTCACTGAATCCATTTTATTTGACATTTTCATTCCTAGTGAATATTCTATTCAACATTCTACATAGATCATATTGGAAAATAGAATATAATTAACGAGTGAGTAAAAATAATGAATACATAGTCGAATTAATAACAATGTTAAAGTAATAGAATGCCTGCTTCATTAAGAAATTCATTATCATCTTTTATGTCAAATTCATTCATCGTATCAATATGATAATTTTTAATAATGGCACTAATATGATAGTTTAGATAGTCGACTATCATTAAGATAATGAAGGTTCTTAATATCTTATTGGCCTTTATTGATACTGCTACCACTATTATTATTATTATTTCTATTATCATTATACTTATCACTATTGACATTAATAACATTGTCACGATCATGAATATCCTTATTGTCATTATTATTATCTGGTAGTAAATATGTCGGTTAAGTCCCTTAAGAAGCTCTGTAGATCACTAAACAGGCATTTTACCGCATCCTTTAGTAATTTCACACCCAGTGTTTGCCCATTCGTATTATGTTTGTGTAGCTAGCAACAAACCCATATTCTTAATGGTGTTTCGTAGGTAATTAATCAAATGGAATGCTTCATTTGTTTAAAGGTCAAACCACTAACGTACATGTCTGCCGACACCTTTCTTAATTCATTTGAGTAACTACTCCAGTATTAGCAATAGCTAACATCTTATCCACAAACCTATGAGATACTTCGTCAGTTGCCCCAAATATTACCTCAAAGGCTCTAACACCTCATGGTAGTCCCCATCAGGTTCTAGTCAAATACAATCGAGCATGACTGACCAACCTTCTCCTTCACAATATTCAATCGAATAATTTAACCTAGCCTTATATTCAGTGTATTCATTACCGTTTCAGCCCTCGAAAGTCCTCATAAAACTATAATAAATTAGAAGATTCCTATCAAATGTTATCATTTTCCTATCACGGAAAGACTGTGATTTTCTATACTTTTACTCATTAAGGTAATATTCGAATTGATTTTCGCTTAACTATCTGTCTTATTATAAAGTGTATCCTGACTAAGTTTTTCTTCCACCTCCCGTCGCGAGTTATAGAACTGAATTTATTGAAACACAACATGGCTAGTTTCGACTCTAATATGAGATTGGGTTTACGTCCGTTTCATTTCACAAAATCGTTAATATGAATATCTGACTAATAATGCGATAATTGTCGAACCTCATGTGCACTGTGACATCTTCGAAACGTCATCTTACAACTCAAACTTTTAATAAAAGAAGCAATACTCCAAATGTCCACGATATTTTCTTCCATACGCGTAAACTCCCAAGCAAATTTCGCAAAACTGTCAACTCCTGGTCTCTCCTTAACTACAGTCAGCGCAGAAAGAACATGGCAGTAATTTGCGTCTCTCTTTAAACATAATTTGGCACAACTGCGAAAAGTACATTGTCAACATAGTTAGTTAGTTAATAGAGAACAGGAACACACATACCGAACGGTGGTGGGAAATACGTCAAATTAAATACTCATTAATGTTATTCATGTCTATACATTAATACAGTTCTGTGACTACTTATTAAATATTAATAGTTTATGAAATGAGAGTAAACAGAAAAGATGAGTGTTCAATTGAATGTAACTAGAGGCGTAGATTAATAACAAGCATACTTAACAGCCAGGCGTTTTCGACGTACAGGCCAGCAAAAAGCCCACTCAATAGACGTAGTATCTTAGGAAGCTGTAAAGATTCGTCTGCATATGCACTTTCACCGCCGTTCCATCCCTTCCCCCCCAGTTGCAGAAATCCACCACAACCACTAACTGATCGTCTTAAAGACAATAAAATATAGAAGATAATATATTAGTAAGTGGAAGAAAATTATGATAAATTCAGAAACTTAGGATTCGGGGGTGTCAAATCAGCCGACTGGAAGCTACGACTGATCGAATTACCGGAGTTCAGAATACTATTGTTTCCTCCACCGACCGAATGCTCCTAATCAATCGAGTATCGACCTTGATTATTATCCCCAAAACTCAAAGGAATAACAACAAGTCGTCCAAAAACAGCAGCGACAGCAATAACAATAACGATGACAATAACAATAGTCTAAAACAATACAATAAATATAGAAAGTAATTAGAAGTGTACTTCTGAATAATATTGACTCCGACAGTAACAGAACGTTTGCTCAATCATTCCGGAACCAATGGCCGCTAACAACGGAACTCGATACAACCAAACAACATTTAGTGGTACCAATGTTCAACTTCCTTGACAGGGAGGGAGGAAAGGAATGGATAAACATCTTAATAACAAATATATAGGCGACTACATGAATCTCTCCAAACAGTTTCCTCTAGTATCTGTGACTTAAACACATATCTCTTGATAATTATATACTATATCATAGTGACAGGTTACATGGACGTGGTAAGGGGTTGTCTTATATGTGTTAACTTGAAGTTAAACTCACTCCTACTTGGTACAACAGGTCAAAATAAATTACAAAACTGTATAGATTGTTCTAAAACATACAATCTCAGCATCTTAATTATTAGGATACGTAAACCACAAGCCTGACTTCTCAACAGAGGACATAGTTTTGCCATCAGACATTTTTATATTAGCCTCCTCCATATACTTTATAGGCAAAGTCATTTGTGAATACTTGCCACCTCACCCTACTAACATGAGGCTAAAATCGAATCTACCACGCTGCTATCATATAAAGTCACCGATATAGCACTCAGGCAAGCTTAACTAGTCAATAGTAATATGGTGATTAAGGAAAAATAAATCGGTTAATTAACTAGTTAATTCACTAGTCAGTCAACTAAGAGACAAATAATTAGAAATGACTCGCTAAATAAATGAATGAATACGAGTAGAAGTAATCAGATAGGTTAGTAGGCAGATACCTAAATGCACCGCTAAACCAACACAAATAGCATAACTAAGTTGTTGACATGCCTAAGACCTCATAGTTTCCTACTAAAGCACCAGAGCGCTATGAAGTGTCTTCAAAATGTTTTGATCTTAGCAGTTGGGCACAGTATGTCCGTAGCCTAACTAGATTCAACAATATCTGAGATTTAGCTTTAACAAATGAACTTACCACCCATGTACTGTCCATAAAGAGAGACAATCCCAAGGTAGCAGTCACAGTATTGTCATGTGCAGCTCCACATTGAAAACCATTTATGAATATCTTATTAAAATACATAGAACACTCTTCCACAAGACAGGCTGAACAGGCTCCAAGACTTACTTCATATATCTTGACAGAAATAAATACTTATTGGAAGACAATGCTAATTAGCTAACTACCATATTCTACTACAATACTTATAATGCTCTTGACAAGGTTGCATCCTTAAGATACATAAACTTACAATCCCCAAAAACATGTTTATTACCACCATTGTAAAAAGAAGCCTTCGTAAAGTTTTACCATATTTTATAAGTTCAAAAATTTTCTCTCTTACTGCAACAAACAAATCTGAATTACAGCTCAAGTAAAACGTATACAAATAGAGGCTACACTAGGAAAACGACCTATTGAGAAAGTAACCCTACAAGGCTACTCAGAACTACTTGCCGGAATACTATAGACAGATCTGGAACAAAAGATCGGAAACTCTTCATTTATGACAACCAAGTATAAGATGACGCTTACCGTATCATTTAATTATTATACAGTAAACACTTTGCCACGTTACTAACAAAAACCATATAGCTGAAATCAAATCTACCATGCCTCTGTAGCTGTAAATAACTCCCTAAATAATGTGTTGCATAAGCTTTCAGCACTGATGCTAAGTACGTTTGTTTCAGCAGACACGGGTAGTTGAAGGAGCTTGGTCATTAATCATCACCAGATCACGACACGACACAACGTGGGAAGCATCTCTCTAGTTAGCTATCCCATTGTTGCTCTACTTACGATCATATATAACTTCTCCTCCATCCTTAATTGTCTTCTAATTTATTCTCATTCGTACGAGTGGGTTCAATCGTTAGAAATTGCATTGGGTATTCGACAGATGTAACTTGGTCATATACCGGGGTGCACTTTATTGGTAAGCACGACATGATCTGGACACGATCAAAACTATGAGTTCATTCCTGTTTATAGTTTTTAACAGAGTACTTTTGATGCAATTATATTTTCACATATTTTTCACAGTACTTTTGTATTTGCATATATTGTTACTTTAACTATAAATATTAAGATCCCAACGCCTCCAAACTTTCACCTAACCCCTTTTTGAACAGATAATGTAGAAACCTGGTTCCACTACGCAGAAGCCGAGTTTTGAGACCACGGCGTGACACATTCACGCGTTCAATTCCTACTCACTGTAATGTCACTTCCGTGTGAATTCAAATAGGTACGTCATCTTTCTCTTTTCAGCTCCGACTTAGTAGGACCTTATGACTAGCTCAAAATATTAATTCTTAGACGCAAAGACCTGTCCGACTGACAACGGCATGATGAATTGTTTTACACCATAGAGCTCGTTAGCGATTCAGCGACAGAAATACTGTCGCACATGAGACAAGTGATTGATATACGCACATTTGACGGTTTCTTCTGTCAACTCTTTCTATCAAAACTGCCACAACAAGTGTAGGCAGTCCTGGTAACATTTAGTAACAGCTCAGTAGATGAACTACCTTCATCTATTGAATGAATTCTGGAGATCACCAGAACCCACCACAATGAGGTTTATTCCGTTACAGGAAAACCTTATGCGACCGAAAACGAAGTGATAAAATTGTGCAATACTTCTTTTCTATTCCTCAACCTACAGAAACGACACCAATCAAATGATTTTTGATAACGAAGTTTTTCACAGGAGAAGATCCTTAACTCGACATCGACGAAGGTAAAACTTACATTAGTTATTGTATCACAATACCATTGGCAAAGCCTCGAAAAGATGCAGAGATCCCTGCTGTTTTCCTACTTACAAACCCACCATGAAGCGGGGATCAAAGTATTATACTATGGGCAGAATAGCCACTAAGAGAATGTTAGCAATGACCACCTCAAATTAACTTCTCAAGAAGACAAGACTTCCGACGTCGAATTCACTGCAATACCCCTGAATCTTAGAATCAAGAAAATCACCATGTCCCAATCAACGGCCAACAAACAAGAAGAACCTTCGAGAGGCTCCATGACGCCGAAAGCTACATATTTTAGTAAAAGTGTACCATTCTCAAAACACTTGAAGGAATATTTCACCGACTAAATTCCTCCTGATTTTTCACTCTTAACGTACTGTAAAAGTTTCACCTTTAAAAAGGAAAGAAAATCGGCATAAAATCGTTTTTTTATTTTTAAAGTTACCACTTTACGCATATCCGTGCGCTCAATAAAATTAAAGGAATGCTTTAGTTATGTGGCTGTTGTCAAATTTTAGCACGTTTCTGTAGCTACATTGAGCTGTTAAACTCATTTTGTGTAAAAAGCAGTGCACATGTTTAAAAATTTACTTTTTTGGTTTAGCAGGCTGTCTGGAAACGAAAAGAAGAACAGTGGAGAAAAAAATACGCTGTACAAATTTTTCATGTAGCACAATATATTACACACACAATAAATGGAGTTATACTTTCAGGAGCTATTGATTCCCGTAGACAATGGAAATATTTTGCTCAGTCAGTCCTAGAACCAATCCCCTCCGACTACGACGTTAAGTTTGACAAACAACATTCATTAGTATCAACATCGATTCTTCTTTAACAACCACTTTTAGGAGTAGCATGCATACTGTGGAGCTATATAGTTTGTGGAGTGTAAAAACTTTATTCTGGATTCTTTTTCCAGATTCACCCATTCAATTGAAAATAACATACCTGTTTGAGAGTTCAGGGTTGGAGATTCTCGGGACCTATTCCTTTTTACAAATTGGAATAATGAATGTCTGTTACTATTCTTTACAATCCTTAACACTTTTCTTGAAAGTAACATCAGCTTACCGATTTATTTTGCAAAGTTTGAGTTGCGTATTTTGCCTATATAACTTTACTTTACATCGGTCATCAGAATCTTCTGAATAACCAGCTTCTATAAAGTTCCTGTTGCTGCAACTGTGGCGGTAAATAATCCCACAGAATAAATGATCGTACACTACATCGTTATTGAAGCTGGGCACGTTTGCTATGAAAAACGAGATTGGTTGAGTGCTCTTAGTCTAGCATTCCCCCCCTCAGTATCACAACATGCACCGCGGATGCAACTCCTCCTCTAGTCAGCCATTATAGACTCTGTGATCCCGTTTAGGGGTCTACCCACTCTCAAATATATCTTCCCCTCCACTTCTCACTGCCTTGTTATTTATCTTTATTCGTATGTGTGTTTGATTGTTAGAAGCTACTCTAGTTATGCTAGAAGTGTAACTTGATTGTATGCAGGATTCACTTAACAACAAATCACTGAGTGTTTTTCGAATTATTTTGATAACTTTAGTACTTTAGGGACCTCTAAAATAGTTGAAATTGTGTGGTCTATCACTCGACTGATTAAATCAATTACACATTCTGTGCACTCTTTTCTAATTTCTGTCTCATGAAAGCGTTTACGAACAGTGTATAATCACATGTGAAAGACAGAATTTTGTACAGGAACAGACATTCCGTAGCAAATGCCACTATGACTCGAAACACTGCTGCGAATCACCTTTCGCAATTGTGACATTATACCACATTCTCCTTTGGAAAGTAGTAAAATAGTCTGCTGTGGTAGTGATGTTTTGATGCTATCTTATTTTTAGTCCACAAATCTCGAAACTGTGAAAAATCGTTAGATTCAGAAGGTGTAACCAATCCCGATGAAGAATATGTATGATACTAGCAAACGAATATAGCAAAAACTGTTTTCTAAGGCAAAATTTTGCTTTTTACCTCTTTTGAACAGAAGAATGTTTTGGGACTAGAATTTATGTTTTTCGAAAACAGATGTCTAATTGGATGTTTTAAGGGAAACTTGATTCGTTATTGTTTGTCTCAACTGGACTACGATTTAGCTCTTTTCCATTCTAATAAGATACCAAACTGCCTATAAATCACTATATATTATATTTATTAATGCATACTCACAATTAACAGGATTGTTGCATAAATTAAAAGTCAGGAACGACGGATATAGGGGAATTATATTTGGAATGAACGTAAACCCGATAAACACAAAACCGAAACAAGTGGGGTAGTAAACTTACACCACTTTCTGTTCAGTCATGCTGCAACATCCGAACTGTTAAATAATAGATATACAGCCAACAAAACTCCTTATATGTCCGGGGGGAGGTATTAGTGGCCTCTCAGTGTGATGCGGGGCTTTCAAAGTTGAATAAACAACCAAACGTATTTTGTAAGTACGTGATGAATCCTGATAAAAAGGTTACACCAAAAACCAACACTTTCTAGAAGTGATAACCGTAAGAAGTTCAGCTAAATCGAAAACCAGAGGTGTGATAGGCTAATAACAAATCGAAATATAAAAGCTATTCATCAAGGAATAATACCACTGTTCTCCTGATGGGGGATATTGAGACTTCATTAGACTAATAGTAATTCTTTCCCCCCTCTTTATCAGATGCTTAATGAGTAAAGTCTTTCTAAACATACTAATAATTACTCGATATGCCAGTTTCGTCCTAAGAAGTGGGCCAGTATAAAAGTTTCTAAGCAAATAGAGGCCTAAATAATAGTGATCTCTATTCACTCATAATTAGTCTTTTTTCCCCTAGGTTTCATAAGATACATATGAAGTACCATATCATTTTATAAGCTAGAGCACCCTACTTCTACCGAAATGCAGGTTTTAAAATAAGCATCTTTTTTGTTTTCAGGAATAATTTTTGAATTTGAAAGCAATTTAACTCTAATAGTTTGGTTAGAATTAGAAATATCTTAGCATTTCTGTCCCATATAATGTCTTCATTATATCTAGATACAGATTTCAAAGAGTAAACCCTTCACTGGTTTGTCTTAGCAATTTCTCGAAGTTGTAATGTTCCAACGCTCAAGGTCATAGATGTTCCGCTAAGTTATGCTTGATCCTTTGCCCTGTTAATGGAGTGTATGCTATTGCTGTGTCCTGCAGCCAATCATTCTGATTGTCCACCCTGTAGTCCACTTTCTGAAGAGCATCAGAAAAATTGGAATAAATATATTGACTTATTGTTGTCAAACTGGGAAGACAAGCTTCACCTTCCTACCTATTACCGCGAATTGAAAACACGCCCGTATTGTTGTACTCCAGGTCCTGGTTATTCTTGTCGTTTAAATCTTATTCATGAGCCTCTCAAAGAGCCCCGACAGTTCTATGATCTTACGTAAGTCATATAGTTGTTAATTATTTCACAGGTGTGCTAAAGATGACTTCTTCACCCCTATTAAATGTCAGCAAGACAGTGACATCAGATGTTGTTCTAAAAAGCACTGCAATATACCGTCTCCGGAAGAACTCACTGTTCTTGTCAAAAATAGTCCTTCAGACCTGTATCTTGTCGCCATCTCTTTGCTAACAATACTATGTATCATCCTTTGTGTTATATCAGGGACTTTCTACTTCCTCTTAAGAAGAAAATCAGGTGAGTTATCCTACCATCTTATGAATGTTGTTGGCTCCCTATGTTGACTAAAATCACTTTTTCAGCACTGTACCAGCTTAGGGATTTTCTTATGATTCTATGTAAAACTATTACAAGGACGTCGCTATAATTCTAGTGTCAGCTTCGGTCAAGGAATCTGAAATCTCATATCTTAATTTTATAATGTTTAGTATGTTCGGACTATTTTACTTTCACACTTGAATGGTTCATGTAATTTAAGGTCTAGTACTTTTTTTTTAAGAGTAATCGCTTATGAAATATTTGACGAACATTCACTTCGGTAATGTGTTGGGATAGTGTCCATGTCTTTCACAGATTTTGTGCCTAGTTTGTACTTTAACACCAAACCTAGATAATTTCTGAAATAATTCTGCATTTGAAAAACCATAATATATTGGGTGAAGGGCTCTTATAAGCCTCATTCATCCTTGATTATACTGTTACATGCACTGCACCTAACAAGCTTTTACTGCCTTGGATACAGGGTGGTGATCTTGGCACCCCGATTTCAGTTGACTCGACACTGCGTTACCATTTAGCTGTGTCTAGGAGGCCAACTTAAAACACCCCCTTTTATTTATGTTTCATTAAGAATGATAATAACCGGATACTTTTTGTGTTGTTACTGGTGGCCGCTCCTTCACTCTGGATTTACTTGTCTTTTTTAATGTTTTCATATGAAAAACACTATATTGCCAAGAAGTAGATAAACAGGTAGTGGCTAATTGAGTCGCGTTATGATCAACTTGCTTTCATGAATATGACGGCATAACGTCTACTCAACTATCGTTCTTAGTCATCCATATCGCTGTATCTGTAGTGTAAACTGTATGTAAATCATGCTACAGATCTGATTACGATGGTGTAGCTCCAAGGTTTTGTGTACTGAAACTATTGTTCTTAATTCAACTAAATCTCAGTTACTCACCAATAATTATGCTGTTGTCAAAACCCACTCTCGCTCTCCAGAAAGTAATTTTTTTCAATTATACATCGTAAACGATAGTTGATGGTTACTGTCTTTGTCCGTCAGTGGCTCATTGTTAGTCTCACCATCTCTGATAATGTTTCTGTTCAAGCTTAAAGCTACCGCTTTCTGAGAATTAACGGTTATCTGAGTATTATCAGAGTTCAAACATTCCTAGGGTGGGGTGGGGGGTGATTTGAGCTTATTCTCTATACTGGCTAGGTCAAGCCTGTTGAATGACTATATTTAGGTCCTGTTTGCGAGTTTTGGCAACAGAATGTATTATTAGTACGAGGTCACGGTTGAAGGGTATGATCCTATTTAATACAACCCTACTACAAAAAGCCCCTATATGTGGTTTGAAACGCAGTTTTAGGAAACTAGGAATAACACCGTTAACTCAAATTATTAGCACCAGTGTCACATGCAAAAAATATAAAGCCAAACGAGTGTTGACAGCACTAGTAGAAGTGAAAACTGGATTTAATTATGAATAAGGTGAGTTCGGATACTGTTAGAAATATATTAGTGTTTATCACTTTCAGTTGGTCTCGATCGCAGAGCCCAAGGGACAACTGCTTGAGGCCGATTACGCACGGCCTTATTAAGGGGAGTCTTTGAAGTGTTAGCTCCGTTCTTTAGAAGGCCTTACTGCCGGAAGACTTAAATCCGTGGAGTAAGGTGAGGTGTGACATTTTTAGGGTCGACCTTTTCTAACCCCTTCCTTCTGTTAAGAAGGCAGCATCGCTGTAGATGCTGGTTATCCGAGGGAAACACCTTACTGCTGTCACACCTCGCTGCAGTCAGCAGTACGACTTTGCCCTCAGATCTTAGGATGCTGCCTTTGGTCTTATCGCTCTCCAATAGACCTGCTTGGCATGGTAGGACTTTGAGGAGCATGCGTTCCAGCCAATATAGCTCAGTTGGGTCATTACGATAGGCAAGCCCGACCACCACGTCAAGGTAGCAGCTAAGGTCAGGACTTAGAATATGCCGATGATATAGTTCTACTGAGTGAAGATGCTGATAAAATGCAGAATTTTTTGACTACCTTAAACTTGAACGTAAGCATGTTTGGGATGTGATTCTCCCCATCCAAATGCAAAATGTTACTTCAGGACTGGCTTAATTCGGCACCAAAGTTAGTGATAGAAAGTGAAACTATTGAATGTGTTGACCGTTTTACTTATCTTGGGAGCCTCATCAGTCCTGACGGCCTGGTGTCTGATGAAATCTCGGCTCGTATACATAAGGCCCGATCGGCTTTTGCCAACTTGCGTCACTTGTGGTTCAGGCGAGACATTCGTTCCCTGACGAAAGGACGCGTTTACTGCCCAGCAGTCAGATCCGTTTTACTTCATGGATGCGAAACATGGCCTTTAAGGATTGAGGATATTCATAGGCTCTTAGTATTTGATCATATATGTCTCCGAAACACTGCTCGTGTTTGCTGGGACCACCGAGTAAGCAATGCGTGGGTTAGGAATAGAGTACTAGGTAAATACGGTAAGTCTATTGATGAAGTAGTGAATCTTTACCGTCTGAGATGGTTAGGACATGTGTTGCGTATGCCTGACCACTGTCTACCGAAACGAGCAATGTTGTCTGTTGTAGGAGTAGGCTGAAAGAAAGCTAGGGGTGGCCAAACAAAAACATGGCACCAATCCATGAAGTCATTGACAATTGGGCTGAGCCATGTTAATAGATGTAGACTACCTGGTTGGGGCCCACACGATGATCGTAACAAATGGTTAGAGACTTTAGGTGATATGGCTCAAAATCGATTGCAATGGCACGGGTGCATCCACTCCTTGTCTTCCTCCAAATTCTAATTTCTGAGCTTATTATAATTTTCTCTTCATTGAATCACTTTTTATTTCAAATCTCATCTCTGGTCTCTATGCCTTTCGATTAGTACTTACTCTGTTACTACCTTCCCCTACTCTGGGATTCGGTCCGACAATTTAATCTTTATCTGCTAATTGAGGCATGGCAACTTGAACTGATGTACGCATGTACCAAGTTCTACGTTGTAACTGACTGACTGATTGACTGATAGTAGAAAAATTCTTTTGTTTGATAGGCCTAAAAGGAAAATTGGGTTAGGAGTGGTCAAATTTTTTAATACTCGGAGACTTGTGTGGAAAAGTGGCCGAAAACCAGTTAGAATATTTCACTCATCGTTCCAATCACCTGGTTTAAAAATTGGTAATTGTTCCTTCTTTTGTGTTGAAAACCTGATTAACACATACATGTTTACTCCGTGACTTCTAAGCTGGAATCGAGATTTAGTATTTAGACTTCAACAGTCCTGTTTACTTTATAATTGGTTCACTCATTTAAAGGTGATGTGCTTTGAATTTACATATATTGAAATGAAAATGGGTTTAAAACTAGTGTGTACCTTTATGGTTATTCGGTCGTAGTAAAAACAAATAATAACGAGTTAGCCAAATTACTTGATTGTATTTGACCCTTTTTTTTGCATTGTGAATTCTTAGTTACTATGACATAAAAAGCATTATTTGTTTGCAAGTTTTCATTTTCTTATTCTATGTTCAAAAAAAATCATCCTCAGTTTCTTTTAGAAGTATGATACTTTTATGTCTCCTTTGTCTATTTAGCTTACTATTTCAATATAAACTTCGATAACTCATACAAACTATCCAATTAAAGAGAAGGTTTGATGGGAAGGGGAAGAGGAAGGTGATCGTATATCTTGGATGCACTACGACTCTCTTAATGGTTCATTCATTTTATATTTACTGGGCTACATTCTTACACATTTTCATCTCATTCACCAGGTGCATATCTGCGTATCTTTACATTTGAGCCATATTATACATGTTAATGTCACTGATACAACTCACTGGTTGTCTTTACTTGGGAAGATGTGGCAGAGTTCGATCTTGTATCATAGTGGGGGAAACACCTTAGCCACTAAGCCACCCGTTCGACTTATCTGCATCAGTTAGGGCTACCTTAGAGTATCATTAGCCCTCATACTTAAAATGACATTTATTGGGTAATTTTTGTATTTTGTATAGAATATCAGTAATTATAACGTATTTATTAATTGTTTTGCTTTGTTCTATAATTGCGAAAACTTTTAGCTCGTCACGAACAGATGATCGCTCCTCACACAGGTAGCGCAACTGATCGTCTATGGACATCAGATAAAATGGACAACCATTACTTAAAGAGACCTTTGCAAGCACAAGATACTGTCACTTTAAACAATACTTATCCTGAAAATGCAAAAGTACTTCCCCCTGATCCCTCCGCTGTTTCCGCCGGCATAATTAGTCGTGGTGCTAGTAGTTTAAGTTATTTTGGTAGTAGTGCACTGGGAGCTAATCCAGGAAATATTAATTCATGTTCAAATTCACCAACTGGGGCTATAACGATCACTAATTCTGGGTCGAATTCCGCTATACCTACAACAAGTACTATTCCGGCGGACTTGTTGGATCATACATGTAGTGGATCAGGTTCAGGAAAGCCACTGCTAGTTCAGCGAACAGTTGCTCGGCAGGTTCAGTTAGAAGAACGTATTGGGGAAGGTCGATATGGTGTTGTGTGGCGAGGTGTTTGGCAGGGCGATTTAGTAGCAGCAAAAATATTTTCTAGTCGAGATGAACGCTCTTGGTTTCGGTAGGTTTGTATCTCATTTTAGTGTGTAAAATTAGTTGCCTCTTTATCTATTTTTCAGCATTAATAAAAACAAACAACTGTCACGCTTCTAAATTAGATGACTTTTTGATTGTAATGCATTTTTTTCAGTTTGATTATGAAGTAACTTATATTACTAACTTGTTTTTTATTCATAAAGTCCACAATAACGTAACTAGATTTGTCTTTTTATTGATTCTTTATAACTCAGCGGTTAAGTGATTAACTTCCAAGTATTAAGTCACGGGTTCAAACTCTAGCTCCATCTACTTTCGCTTGAACAATCAGGTAGTATCACTAGCCATCACATTTTATATAGCTCGGAACCAAGTACAAAAATTCATACCTGACAAATGATTCAAATTATATATATATATATATATATATATATATATATATGCAATGGGTCAGTTGTTTCCAGACGAATAATATGTAATTCGGCAATTACATTTAAGTCTGTAGGTATTAAGCGCCGAATCACCTATAGTATATGAGGAATAATGTAATTAATTTACTGCTGAGTATATTAAGAACATTGGCCGACTAGCCAGTTACGGTATGAGTTTCAGCGACTCAGGTACTCTTTGATTCAAACTATTTTTTTAAGTAAAGCAAATGGCTGTATATAGTAAGAGTTACGTTGCTTTATTTGATTTTTTTAAGTGAACTAAACTAGTTTCATCTTATGATATCTATTTCGCACTTTAAGTTATCATGTTTAGATGTAACTTACCAAGTTAAAATTCATGTACTTGATCGCAAGGATTTGTGATATTACTACCCAAATGATCGTGTAAAAATCCATTTGACCGGGACTTTATCCTGTTACCTGGTGGTTGAAAGTAAAAAGGATTATCCATTATTCTACCGCTTTATTTGTCCTACTATAATTTCTACTCATCTTTAGAATTTTAGCTAAACAAATACTATCGTATAGCTAGTGGATAAGTCGTTTGATTGTAGTGTGTTATATTTTCTTCAAAGTTCATACCGCTTACATATTCAGTCTCGGCTAAAGTGCTTCTTAAATTATATTTCTTGTGTGTGTTCATTTATTCTAGTGTATTACCTAGCGATATAACTTATTTCCTCATAAAAACTGAAGTAGATTCGTTCAAAGTTTCTTCACCTAAAGCTGCTTAAAATTTTGTTTCATCTACTACTTTATGAAAGTTCATATTGTTTCAGATAATTTGATTTTCGCATACACGTAGTTCACTTCATTAATTTGAATCATGCAAAATTAAAAATGCAAGAAGGATAGTAATGAATTCACTTTGTTTCGTTAGTTTCTTAACAGTTGATTAAAGCCTGTGTTAATTCGAAACCGCATACTTATACCAAATAAATTGGTCAGAAGGAAACATGTCAGTGTGCTTTAGCGGTAATCCATATAAAATAAATCACCTCGAGTAAAAGTGTTACAATCAACCGCATACAAAAAGTGTTTGCAATATTTGGATAGTAACTGAAACCATAGAGCTGTAATTAAGTGAGTACGCTATGGTACTAAACTATGGATACAACTGAAACTAAGTAGCCAGTGTACTACAAAGCAATCCACTTTATATAACTCAATGACTGAAATATGACCTTTAAATGTAGAAGATATTTGTGTTTGATCACAATTATCTTTAGTGCATTGCTCCCCAAGTGAACAGTTCTGAGATTAGAAGCACTACTAGGTGATAAATCAGTTGATTTGGTCCTGAAACCATATCCGAGGTAGTTAGGATAATTATTACGTATGCCCAACCACTACCCACCACGACGTGCTATGTTTACTGGAGTAAAAATAGGTCGGGAGAATTCTGGAGCTGGTAAATCATGACGTCACGTGTGTTTGTGATGTCATGAACTGTTTACCTGAGCAGGAGTAACATATGCATACTGTTTAGTTGGGATCCTTGTAACCACTATGACCAATGCTTGGAGATATTCATTGAGATGGATTGCAATCGGTGTGTACGTATTCACTCTTTTTCTACCCTTAGATTTGAAGTTTTAAATTATTTGTGCCAATTGTTTAAACAAACTTGCTATTTTCCTTCAAATTATGTTCTCTGTCTAATCATTTTTACTACTTCTGATATTACTACTTTGTTTTTCATTTTACTAACTTTCATCTTGAGCTAACCTAATTCAAGTACCTATGCCTTTCTTTTGATGTGCTAATCGATTGAATCTTTACTCTCAAACGTCTTGGATGCCTATTGGGAAGGGATGGTTTTATCTTTTATTCTTCTAATCAGATTACTAGATTACATATTTCTCAGAACAAGAGAATTCTTATAATATCATTTATTTGATAGTTATATTTGTTCCAAAACAGTTTATTCCGTGAAGAATCCCTTTCTAGCGAGTTCATTGTCAAAGCTGTATAACCGTGTTTATGTATATATAACATCGTATACCTTTGAAAGTGAACCCGATGCGAAAGAATCTTCACAAGATTAATTATTTACATTATCCAATTAATATTTCATCTAAAATTATTATCTTATTTACTTTTTAGAGAAACTGATATTTACCAAACAGTTATGTTGCGTCATGCAAATATTCTAGGTTTCATTGCAGCTGACAATAAAGATACAGGGTTATCAACTCAGTTGTGGCTGATAACGGATTATCATCCCTTAGGATCTTTGTACGAATTTTTACAACAACATTGTCTTTTACCATTCGCTCTTGTACGTGCTGTTGCATCAATCACTAATGGCTTGGCTCATTTACACATGGAAATTACTGGGACACAGGTAGTAACTTTTCGGCTTATATATTATTTATTCCATCTGACATAAATTCTGTCTGCTTAACATTATCACTTCAGCACTATAATCTGGTGAGGTCGTAATTTTTTCGATAGGGCGTTCCACTTCCGATCACTAAGTTGCAAGCTTGAACTCCGCTCCATCTACATCGGGTAGCAGTACCTATTGTCTCCAAGTACTTACTGTATGGATTTTCATAGCAGTATCTTTTGGTCAAAGTACGTGTTTTTCATTTGGCAGATCCCTTAGACTCAAGACTTGACACATCTTCGTTTCAGGTAACCTTGTAGTGCCTCTAGCCTTTACATAAAAAAGTATGGGTAAAGCTTGACTACAAATGATTCTTTTGTGTACTAAAGACGATTTTCTTGGAAAGATGGTGTTTTCGATTATCGCGCTAACTGTTTTTTTTTCACTGAGTGATTGACTATCCAAAAAAGCAATCTATAGTTATCAAAATTTCATCTAACCAGATGATGGTTGGTTCCATGAAACTTTATTCATTATTATGTAACTTAGTAACAGAAGGATATCTGTTCCGATCAAGATATATTTTAAATACAACCACCGGTGTTATCAGTTCTACATATTCATCATGCACCAATTCCTGTTACATTAAGGACCTAAATCATTCTAGTTAGCATGACTCGAAATAAATGTTCTTGGCTTTCAGTGGTTTCTTCCTGTTCAATAACCTAAGTGAATATATCTTAAGGGGAACAATGACTCAAAGGTTAAGGTGTCCAACTTTCAGCTAAAGTCTCAGTTACGAGTCCTTACTTCGATTTAGGGAACTATTGAGTAATATTACTAGTCCTTATATCTAAAGTATATGTTAAAGCCATTTACATGAATGTTTTATCTTATTCAATGGAGTTTTTTTCATCAACGCGTCTGTAACCTGTACTTGGAGTCGCTTACTTAATTTCAGTATCGTTCACCCAGTGTTAGCCGCGCTTGGGAATAATTTCATGAATGCGTCACAGCCTAGTTTCATTGATGTTTCATCACATTGAGTTAGCTATAATTAGGTTAGCTATGTAATATGATCAAAAGTGACTAGTCTGATAAGTTTGAATCTTCATTTAAATAAGTGGCTAGAATTTGTGTTGCTAATCTCCTAGATGTGCAACGTTTGCTAGATTACGAGTAAATTGAAAGAAAGCTGAGGTGGGGAGCACAGTCGAACAAAAATATGGGGTCAGTTTGTGGAATTATTGAATGTCGGTTGGAGCCTTATTGACAGCTTCAGTCTTTCTATTTAGTGCTTGTACGATAATCATGAAGGTGGTTGAGATGAAGCGATTTAGCCTAGAATCTGTCACATTCATTTTAACGCATTCATTCGCATTGTTATTTTCGTACGAGACGAACATCAGGGTCCTAAAACCATGATTGGTTACCCCTATTTCATCCTTAGATGTCCTAACAATCTAAACAAATGCTTTTGAAGTACCCTAGTACTACCGAGGATGGATTCCCATTATCGGTTACTGTTTGGTTAGAAAGTTCCATCCAAGTCAGTAGAAGCGCGTGGGGAATGATACTTTCTTCGTAGTCTTCGCCTACATACCGACAGACTTCAGCCTGAATCCAGTCAGAAATGAGTTTTATCATCATTTGGATGATTTCAAGGATCGCATTCGTCAGATACTTTAATACAAACTAGAGATTTGAATGCGCAGGTCGAGCGTTTAGGCACGTAGGAGAGTCTTTTAGGCGTTCAGTTGGCGCTCGATAGTTACAAGTCAGATAACGGTGACCGTCTTCTACAACTTTGTATCGACCGGTCAGTGCCAACTTTGAGTATAACCACCGCCGATGCACTACCTGGCTTCCTCTATCTGCAACCCAAGCCTGGACATAGATTGATCATATCGTGATTCGCTACACGGTTGTATTCAAGATTATCGTTTTTTTGGAGCATCTACCAGGACTCTAATCATGGTTTGGTTTGCGTCTCGCTTGTCTTACGTTTCACTCGCTATCAAACGTCTTTCCCTAGACAGATTGATACTAGTGAATTACCTACAGTTTGCTTTGTAACCAAATACCAATCGGAGTTAGGTTATAGGCTAAATGTTAGTTCACCGAAAAGCTTAGATGAGCACTGGCTTCAGTTTTACGAGATATCCCGCTTAAATGAGTAGTTTCTGGAGGTCCCTTATTGCTCCTTGAGCCATGTCAGTTCACCCCGATAATCTGAGAGTCTGAAAATAAACGTAAATCCTTACGCCGAAAAATCATAAAAAGTTTGCCTGAGGACCGAGAAATTTGGTTATCAGATAGCCCTAAAGAGTTTCAGAAGTTGCAACTGGTAATTGTGGCAGCTCTTTCCACTCATCCTAACCACTGGCAGCATGAAATCTGGTGTCAACGAAGTAATCTGTGAAGCTGACATTCAAGGTCGTCTTAGGTGATGAACTGAGTTTTTTGTGGCTTAGTTTGACTGATCTAGCTCCTCAGCAACCTTCATCGGATTGCCCGACCGGTGATGGCTGACCCATCTACCGAAAGGGATGTCCGTAGAAACTTCATGTTTCGAATTGCGATAAATCACCAGACTCATACGACTTACTTCCCAGTTCTTTTTAAGGATGGAGACAAACTCCTGATGACGGAACAAACATAATTGTTTGGAATGATTTGGGAAACCGAAAGGGTTCCATCATCTTTGAATGAAACAGCCGTCATTTTTCCATCTTTCAAAACAGCTCACGTAACTGATGTAACGACTATCAGAAAATAAAGTTACCCTCGATTACTTCTAAATCATTGTCGTCCATCACACTTCTCAGATTGTGTAAAACACAGGTGTCGAATCCATTAATCAAATTATCACTCTCCACTAAGTTTTAGAGAACATCCTCACACGTATTGCAGACAGGAAATGGTTGTTTATCTTGACTAAACGGCGCCTTTGGTTCGTTGGACAGTACTGCGCTCTGCAATTGTTTTTCGAAGAAGAGTATTTCCAAGAAGTCTATTAACATCTCAAAAACTCTCTACACAAACATCTCAGGCAGGATGGCTGTGTACAACCATCTTGTTTTAATCCAGCAGTTGTGTTAGGCAAGGTTACCCAGTCTCCATGTTTCCTCTTCAGCTTTACTGTTGATGACACTGAATTAGCTCTTAAGGAATTACGTTGTCATGATATGTGCCTTGCCACCTGATGAAAAATATTTTGACACTGAGTATACAGATAATATTATCTTAGTACTCGATAACAATTGAGTTATTCAAATCGCTCTTAATCAACTAACAGTCAGTATCCGTAGGTTTGTCATGTACTTTGCTTCAGGATTAACTTGCGTCGGGGCAGAAATTAGCGATAGGAAGCGAAGTAATTGAAGATGTTGGCCACTTATCTTTGGAGTTTGGTCTAGTGTCTGACGAAATCTCAACTCATATACAGAAGGCTCGATTGGCTTTTGCCATTATGCGTCACTTGTAGCGTAGGCAAGACATCCGTCTATCGACCAAAGGATGCGTTTACTGCGCACCTGTCCGATCCGTGCAACATGGTCATTAAGGCTTCTAGCATAGATGTCTTTGAAGCATTGCTCATGTTTCCTGTAACCGAGTAAGCAGTATGTGGGAATAGAGTACTAGGTAAAGATGATAAATCAATTGATGGAGTAGTGGATATTCATCAGTTTAGGTGGTTAGGATATGTGCTACGTATGTCCGATCACCACCTACATCGACGAGCAGGGCTGTCTGGGGTAGGAGCAGGCTGGAAAAAAGCTATGGGTGACCAAACCAAAACATAGCACTAGTTCATGAAGTCATTGACAATTGGGCTGAGCCACTATCTGTTTGGGGTCCGCGTGGCGACTGTAACCAATGACGCAGGTGTATCCATTCCTTGTTCCCCCTCCCCCCAAATACTAAGTTTTCGAATTCAATATTATTTTTTTTACTGATTTGTATTCCCTTAAATCTCGTCTTTGATGTTTGATTTTTTTCATCAATGCTAACACTTACTACCTTCACAACTCTGGGATTTTGTCCGATAATTTTATCTCCTTCTAATTAGGGTATGGCAACTTGAACTGATGTACTCACGTACCAAGTTCTGCGTTGTGACTGACTGACTAACACCTTTTAAATGCAAAGTACTTCTGCAAGACTTACAGAAGTGTATACTTCCTATCACCCTTTATGGTCAACCGTTTGAAATAGTCTCAAAGTTTATGTATTTGGATAGCTATGTGAATGCTGGTGGTGGTGTCAGATGTGATGGACACAGTATGGTAGCCAGATCGGATTATACCGGACTGGTCCATCTTTTGCGTCTGTGCAGTCTGGTTGTATAAGCTCGGGTTTATAGCGCGTCATTGAGGACAGTTCTGCTTCTTCCTTGTAAAACCTGGTCTCTTGAAACTGAGGATGTGCGGCATCTCTGTGTTCAATTATCGTTGTCTCAGAAGAATTGCTGACACACAGCGAAAATACCATAGTAGTAATGGTGAGGTTTGGCATCGTGTATTTAGGCTCAATGATGACAACTTAGTTGGTGTCACCATCTTAAAACACTGATTTCGGTGACTTGGTCTTGTTTTACGAATGACATCCCAGTGGCTTCTATATTGTGTATTATTTGCCGACACAGACTAGATTAAATAAGTGATGGTGTAGTCAGTTTACAACATGGCGCCATGCAGTAGACGAAAGCTGTTGGCCCACCCTGATCTCCTGATTGAGACTAAAGGTGGTACATCTCAGTGACATCAGACCTTATCAGATATAATCCAGTGGCGATCCTGCTTTGGTTTTCTTATTAAACTTCTTTAAATCGTGATAAGTTTTCTCATTGAGATTAAGTCTTCCTTTATTGTATTTTTATCCGGACTGTATCTCCTACTTTATCATGCTTTTATTGTCTCATTTTTACTCTTTCTATAGTCGTCTTGCATTTTTATTCCTTCATTACATTCTCTTTATAATTGTGTGGGGGTTGGGGCATATATTTTTGGTTCCCATATGTACTAAATTTTATTTGTTTCCATAAATAATAAGTTGGACCTTCAGTTGAATACTAAGTTGTGACAACAACACTCTACATAGGTCAAACAAATAAATCAGTGAATATGAATGCAGTGACACTTAAAAGTATTCAAACCTTCCAAAATAACCATTCACAAACAATGTTAGCAGAAAGTACTGGCTTCTCGTTTATGGTTCGATTTTCCTACTAAAACACTTCTGACTGAAGTAATAGTGTATGATATTTTCCAAAACGTCAACAATATAGCCTATTAAAGTATATTTTATGAATAATTCCATAATTTTATAAAACGGTTAACAATTCGTAATTTTTTATTTGTAGAATGATTACATTAATGTGTAACATTTTCTACTTTTAAGGGTAAACCTGCTATAGCCCATCGTGATTTAAAGTCAAGAAATATTTTAGTGAAAATGGATGGAGAATGTTGTATCGGAGACTTAGGTTTCGCACTTAAGTTGGACTCATCAATGAATTCAGCATTGGAGGTCAATTCGAATTCAGATCGTGTCGGAACAAAACGTTATATGGCTCCTGAAGTGTTAGACAATACAATACGTTTAACAAGTCCAGAAGCATTTAAACAAGCTGATATGTACAGTTTAGGTCTGATATTTTGGGAAGTGACAAGACGGTGTTATGTTCACAATTTATTTGGACCAGATGAATATCAGTTGCCTTATCAAGTAAGCATACTTTCTACTTGATTTTTTGTTATGTTTAATATTAACATTTGGTTATCCAAACAGAAGTAAGCAAGACATTATTCATCTGATTGCACCAATTGATTTAATGTACTTTATCCAATAAACCAATACTCTCTAATATCTGTTTTCCATATGTTAATTGTAATCACAAGATTTGTGTTTTGTCTTTAAATCAATCTAGTATTCATTCCTCACTATTTGTTTAGTTTTTCAACTTTATGATAAACACATCCCTTACTTTATGCTTCACAACCCCATATACTAAAAATTGATGTCTACCTCGAAGAAGTAATTCCCGGAGATCTGGTAAAAGCTGTATTTAGTAGAGTTCAAACGTGTTAGGTACTGAATAAATACCACCAACTTAGTAGTTTGAAGGCTAAGCACTCTTTGCGATGTCTGAAGCTCAGGTGCTTGGACCTCTAGTGGATCCATAGATGTTCAATACTAAAGAGTTTTATAGCCGTTCAACTCCTGGATTTTAGTTATTATTATACTTAAAGTAAGAAAATTACAATGGATAAACAATTAGATTAGTAAACTTTTCCATGTTGTGAATTGATTCACTAACATCTGCGAAGTCAAGAAATTTCTTATCTATATAGTTAAATAGCATTCTTCCTCGCAGATCTTTGTACATCTGGAAGTAATGTGTGGCACCAACCCACATAATCTATTCAGTGTTAGTACTTTTTATGGAGTTTGAAGTAGGGTATGAGGTCGCCACATGGGACTGAGAATTCATGACATAGAACCCTATAGTTCATTGAGGAAAACATTCATATACGTTTCTTAATAACTGAATAATAAATTGTTTAATGTTTTGAATTTCGCGCCGAAACTTATATATGAACCTATCCCAAATCTGTTACTATAGCTTACTTTTACACAATAATTGTTACTAGTAAGATTAATTACAATTCTTAAATATTATGTTGTGATTAGTTGGTACCAATGGTAATAATAGATGACCAATTCAAAATTTCAGATAATAATATTGTTGTTATAATATTACTGTTTATTATCACTGTTTCCATCCGCTCTGAAATACACACATACATATTCATAAACAAAATAGTGGAAACAATGTTGTCTGTCTTCATCCAACATTATGACTTACTTTTAGTTTTACATTGTTTTCATAAATATGTAATCTGATTTGTTAGTTAAATTAGAAGATGTGTAGTACATAGATTGACAGAGGGACGCTTATGTTGATCATGTATGTACATGAATTATGGTGTTTGAATGATTGTCATTGTCTCTTGATTCATGTTTTCTTTTTCTCTACAACTTTCTATTCACACAACTAGAGTATGTATGTATGTACATACAATTTGTCAACTGTCTATATAGTACACTTGTAAAGCGTTATTATTCATATATGCATCACTGATTCCTTGATGCATCTTAGTTTATCTTCCTCTACGGATTGATACATACCTAGTAGTTTGTTTGAATAAAGGAGGAAACGCTTCCAGTTTGATTGCCTTATCGTCCTAGTCTGTATGTATTTCTTCATGCAAAGATATACAATCATACATTTGTAAAATAATTTAACATGACTTATACACAGTCATTCAGCTTAATGGTTTCTATCTACTGATCGAAGTGATGTATAATGTTTTCCTTATTCTGTTTTCTCTTGGTGACTGTATTGTTGTTATTATTGTCACTTATTTTCGTTCCTTTGTATTAATGTGATGATAATTTAAATAACAACAATAATCTGCACCGTAATTTAGTACTTTATTAATAATAATTATTAAAATGCCTTTGTATTAGGGAAGTTTGAATGATGATTTTCTACAAACTAATGAAACATGACCTTTGTAGGTGACTGACGAACAGGACAACCTTTAATTATGACCAGCCACTTTTAACATCTTGTCAATCTACAGTAACCTATCTAGCCATAAGCCGATAGAGAAATAACACTTGAAGTTTACCTAACCAGTCTTTAGATTATTTTCAAACAAACTGTGCAAAATCATCTTCATATACACATACATGCTGAGACTACATAGCAGGCAAGTTCGCGTAATAATGCCAAGATAGTAAAATCAGGGAAATCAATAATTAGTTTCAGTTCACCAATTAAAAGAAAATCTGCTAACAGTTGATGGTTTAAATAAGAGCTTAAAACAAAATAAATGAAAAACTGCTTAATAAATTTACAATCAAAATATCCAAAAGGAAATCTTCTTGATAGTTTCTAAAAGTTCGATCATTTATTCCAAACTCGTCCTTTAAAATGGTTTTTACGAATTGAATAGAACTTACTTAATTATTTTTATTGTTTTTTTATTCACTACTAACATTTAGCTTGACCGTTACTATTATCTGGACGTTGTGGTTGAGCTTGCCTGTCATAATGAGCCAGCTGGGCTATACCGGCTGGAAAAATCGTCCCTTAAGATCCTACTATACCAGGAAGACCGATTAAAGATCGTTAAGATCAATATCAGTAAATCTATAGCCTGTTTGCGAAGTCATACTGCTAACTGTATTGGGGTCTGATGGCAGTAAGATATTCGAATCCCTTCTCCCACCTACTTTGTTAGTGAGTAACTTCTAGGTTGTCCCATTAACCTTAATACTTAAGCTTGCGCCTAATTAATGAGTTTTCAGTGGTATTTATGTTTACGTTTATCGTAGTTTATTCACACTGAACTTGACGAATTTTCTCTTTTTTTTACAGGATCTTGTGTCAGCAGATCCTTCGGTCGAAGAAATGAAATCAATTGTTTGTGAACAGGGTTTACGACCAGGTCTACCAGCTATTTGGTCACAACATGAAATTGTTAGAGCACTACAAGATATAATGAGTGAATGTTGGTATGCTAGTCCATCAGCTCGATTGTCGGCTATGCGTGTTAAAAAATCATTAGCTGGAGTACGTAAACAATTAGATAATAATCCTGTATTATCCGGCTGTTCACATACTAATTATCTACCTCCTGAAGCTACTGAAAAGCTTCCTTTTGGCATAATTCGTTGCGCATCTGTACCACGTAATAGTAACAATAACATCATTACAAATAATAAGCAAATCAATTTATTACCAACTCTTGCAAATACCAATTCTGTTGGTGCAACAACGACGATCAACATTACCACTGTGGATACTGGTACAAGTAACAAATTACTTATTCCAGGCAATAATAATACTAGTTCGTCATTAATCACTTCTAAAATGCATGATATTAATGATGAAAGCAGTAGAAATTCTCATTGTGATATGTTGTATTCTTTTAACAATGCAAAAATTTCTTATTGGTCAAGTTGTGAATATGATAAGCTGTTATTACTGAATGCATATGATAACAACAATACTACTACTACTACTACTATAAACGAACAACCCAGTAATACAAATCAAAAGCATTTATCATCTTCTGTTGATCCTACGTTGTGAAACTTAGTGATGTGATCATGTCCAATATAGGGAGAGAAGTACGAATAGAATATATGCGTAAACACGAGAAAGAAATGATAGCTGCACACTAATTCATTTAGAAGCATTGTGTTGTACACTGGACGCTGGATAATATAGATATTCTCACCTATGCATATATATATATATATATATATATATATATATATATATGATATGCATTTTTTTCTACTTCTGTTTCTCCCATCGTCTGCTAAATGAACACTTGTTCTTATTTTTCATACTTTGATGGACTACTAAATAACATGTGTATATTATTTTCACTCTTTTGTATCTCTGAACTTTCCAGAAATCTATTGTTTATCATCCCAGTGTAGCAGTGTGTGTATACGTTCAACTATATCGTACTGTGACCTAGGTTCGAGTTCATACTCTACATGATTTACCTTTGGCAACTGCTTAATAGTAAGTATTATTGCTGTCTCATGCGATTGGAATATGACTTAAAGCGAAGTATCTGATAAATGAAATAAAAGTATATTTACATGTGCAATTTTTTTCACAATCCTACATGTCTGCCTACCTGCGTCAACTATCCATTTAGTATTATATATTATTTAATGTATTACTCCTTTTCCCAGCTTTTTTTCACTTACTTATTTTTGTCATTGTTTGAACACAACACTCCTAGAATGTCTTTCTTTTAAATCACACACAAACGTTATCTCTCCTTATTTATTCATTGTAAACCCTCTATCGATACGTTACACGCCTGTTACATTATCTTCGATTTGTATCTATGACTCGAATCCTCCTCCTCCTTTCCTAACATACTATACATTATTTTTCGCACAGAATACTGTACTAGCCAGATTTTGTTTAATGTTTTTGCACTATCTAAATTCTGTATAGAGTCATGTTTGAACACAATAGTATCAATCTACATTATCTGCAGGAAATTGTAATCTAAATCAGGAAGATTCTAATAGTAGTGTATGTATGAATTTCATTAATTACTATGCAGTGTACACATAAGAATAGTAGTAGTGGTAGTAGTAGTAGTGTAAGTGAAGTTAATTATTATTTCTACTGACTTATCCAATTGTTTACTTTACTGCATTATGCTTTTGTTGATTTGTTCTTTTTCTAATTCTGTTTACTTACTTTTACACAAAGAGGAAATAATAACAATTCAGCTTATTACATGCATATGTATATGTTATATCGAATATACTTATCTAATGTGATTTGGATGTATGTACATTTCTGCTCAGATATATATATATATATATATATATATATATATATATATATATATATATATATATATATATATGGTGACATTCTATTCTCGGTCTTTGTTTTTCTCTCATGTTTTATTAGATTATCATGAAAATGCCGGTTATCATTTACTATTGCTGTTGTTGTTGCATTCTTTTCTTCAATTTCTCTTTTTGTATTTTCCTGTCTTTTTCATAACTTATAATGTGTGTATATTTTTGATGGTAACTGTTAGTAATGAGATTCTTTCTTTCTCTTCTTTCTCTCCTGAAATATCGGTGGGTATTTTAAAATCGGTTTTTTTTATTGTTTTATTTATCGAAATAAATTTATTTTTTCTAGATGAGATATATTTGTATACATATATGTGTGTGTGTGTGCTTGAGCAAATTGTGTGAGACAGTTGATCATATCACTGTGTACTAAATGTAAACCTTATCATGAACAATACGGTAATACACACTTAAGGTGATAGTTACTAGGTTCAAGTAATAGTTGGAATATCAATAGATTGATGATGAAGTGTAATACACATCCTGAATTTTATTACTAGCTACAATTTTATTTTACTAAAAGTTATGTTAAATTAATAATTCTAATTTCCTGTATGTTTTCAATAACGAATGAGTAGTTATTCGATGTAAGATTTCATGACTCTTTTCTTTAATAATTAACTGTACTGTCTCTTATTGAAAGTGACGATGTTAATTGACATATGACAACATTGAAAATGGATCGGTTGATCATTATTAATCTGGTACCAATGTAATGCATACATCATGACAAGACAAAATTATAGAGATAGTAACAATAAGAATGACTAAACAATGTGACTGTTTTTCGGAAAGGTGGAATTAGAAAGTATATTTGGAGGATTACTGGATTGCAAGCGTAGCTGTCCTCATAATGATCTAGTTGAGTCGAGTATTCATGTGCATGTCATGGGAGTTTTAAAATTTGTTATCAGCTCAGTGATACAGTTATTATTAAAAGTAAGGCTATGGGAATTCTTTTCAATCTACCCTAGGAAATATCTAGCGTTGTGGTAGGTATAGATAGTGATGATATATAAAGTTTTAAACGATTTCAAGTTAAAACCCTGATCCATCAACTTTTGTTTGGACGTCTAGGTAGAATGACTAATCTTGACTACCTGAAGTATTAGTAGGTACCGTATACATGAATCTGTTAATCAAGCAAGCATCACACATTAATATTATGACTTGGCTTAATCAACAGGAATTCGCTACTAACTTCTTATCATTCAAATAACTAGTCTTAATTTAATTAAGTGAAGAACTTGTAAAGTCCCGGGATGTATTTTTTGATTGTCAATATGATACGGATTTGCAATTGTCCATTTGAAGTAAGCAACGAACTTGATACAGTCATGTCAGTTAGACCTAGTAAAGTGTTAAGAAAATTACTTGAATTTATTATCTAATATGAAACGTCACCCCACCTTTAACTTTCAACACTAAACATTACCGATGAAGACATCATTGGTGCATCTGAAGTAAGGGTCTTGTATATCAGGATAAACCTATTGCTTTTGTCTAGGATAATAACAAAGAGTCATCACTTCTGATTTAGAAACAAAAATCCAAGGCAATACATTTCAGGTTGTAGTCTCAGAGAAATTCAAAGTGGCTCTGATGTAGTTATATCATGCCAACGAGATTACTCAGTAACATAATCTAGAAAATCATGTGTTTACTAGTGGCTGGGTTTCAGGAAGAAGTCTCGATGCTGTAATGATCTGTATAGTTTAATCATTATCAGGTTTAAGTCAGTTAGCTACCGATGCCATTCAATGAGGTTGTCCAGTATTGTGAATAGGCTAAAGTTAAACATACTGCTTGTAATAAACTTAATGGTTTGAATATACTGGATTCATTCTCAGATGTTATGTTATAATTATGCACTAACATGTATGTATGTATAATCAACGTAGAACCTGACACGTGTGCATCGGTTCAATGCACCACTAGAACGAAACACCTATCCAATTCTCCTTGGTTTTCAATGATTACCTAGTAGATGAAGTATCCATTTCCTACTATAATTTTTACTCACTAAATTAGTTATGATAAATATTAGGTTATAGTTATATTGTTGTAATAGGAAATAGAGAGATTCTCATAATGGAGAGATTCATAAATCATGATGGTTTATTTATTCAACTCTTAAGTGTTTGCTTTACATTTAAATGTTAATAATAGTGATTCTTCGATAGGATAAAGAGAAACTGTTGAAATTCACTTGAGAATTCTTGTTCATTCTGTGTTTATCTTGAATGTAGTAACTAAGTGTTACTAAGAGAACTAACGTATTATATCATATGGTTAGTTATTATGATGACTAGATTACTCTTCGTTCTACTTGCTGTTGCGTTTTTTCTCTACTTACTATTGGCAAGAAAAGTAAATAATCTGTAGTATCCATTGAATAAGAAGAATCATAATTGATGTCTGTTATTATTTTAACATAATTATGCATGAGAAATGGGCGTTACTACTTATATTTAATGAAACATCTCCACTATGTGTAATGATGAACATGAATTGTTAAATATAATAATCAGCATAAATCTCTATGGATTGGTCTTTATTGAACGATTACTGAAAATCATGAAGAATTTCACAGTTGTTTCATTATACTATAGGACTGTACGATGGTAAGATAGATCTACGAAACTTCATCAAGAATTGAACCTTAAAGATAATTATACTTTCTGGTTTTCTAATGATTATCTGACTATAATCAATCATTAGTTAAAGAGGCCTGTGAGTCAGAATGTATAAAAATAATACCGATGTTAGCGTTTCTCGATCCTCATGGTCGTTATTTGATTAATAGGGCTGCTTTTATTATAATTACTTGTTTCCGGGTAGGTGGTTAGATCTGTGATTGTATTTTATTTGCGTTGAAATTTTATCTATGGAAAACGAAAACTCCCTAGATAATTTATTAACCTTTTGCACTTTTAGACATTTTAATGATTTATTAAGTTTATGATAGTATGTACACTATGAAACAAAGTAATATGATGATGAACATAAGCTAACCAAGTTAATGTAGCTTACTTCCCGACGCAATAGTCAAGGTTACTCATTGTGATGTACCATTTGGACTATGCCGGCTGGAAAAAGTCGTTTCTTAAGGTCATATTGTGTTAGCAAGGTCATTTGAAGATCGCTAAGGCCGAAATCAGTAAACCTATACCGTTTAGTGATCTGATTTCTATGCACCATAAATTACAATTGTTTATTGCGGATATTAGTGAATTTGGACTAGACAATACGAATCAGCGTGGTTTAAGCAACCACTGAAAATCATGAGGAATTGAGCCGAAATTTTAGTACCATCGAGAGACTGCTCAGGAGTACACCACCATGATCTAGTTCAGTCCCTTTCAGATTTGTGGAGACAGTTTAATTTATAAATCGCTAAGCTGAAATTCGATGGTTTCTAACTTCATGTGACTTCTACCCCATTGTTAGACATCATCTATTGAAATTGGTAAGTACTTACTACTTGCCAGATATAACCTACACTCCTTCATTGTTAATTAACTAACCAATATTACAGCCTTATGGTATTCTTATTAGTTTGGTTGATGTTTTATTATTTACACTTATCAGGTTACAGTGTAGTCATTACCTTGTTACATACGCCATAACAATATTCGCATAAACTTTGAGTTGAATATTTGTAGACCTCATCTACTAATATTGTAACCTTAGTTAAGCATGTAATTATATACAAAGGAAGGTGGTTTATAGGTAGCCGATGGGAAAGTCTGTACCTAGGTTTCGTTGTATTCTTCACTCGTTAGCAAAGCGTGCTTGCAATTTCAGTGGACCTATCTCCGGGAAGGATTCGACCCCATGTCCCCTGGTTTCACAGCCTACGGCTCATACCATCAATCTATTCTGGTTGCTGCTGACCTCTCTGTGTGACTGATACGTATAAATTGATTGTGTAATGGGTGAATTTATGATTGTTACTTGTCGAATTCTTTATAGTACCGATCGAATTCTATGGCACAGAAGCATCAGGTCTCTGAAGATTGTAGTAACGCTTTGTTAATGAGTGCCAAACAGTACGAAAGCTAGATTCATGGTTTTCTTCTGATGATCACAAACGACCTATTTCAAAATGGTACCAAGAATGTCAAATCACTTTAACTAGTGATTGACACATTACAACATGATAAATAAAGTTCACTAAGCATTACATAGTATTGAAATAAAACCACATTGGTAACTACTTAATGATTAATTAATACAAATAATCTAATTAATCTTTCAATGAATTTGTCACAGACTGAATAGCTCAGTGGTAATGGTCACAAAATGTGAAACTGTGTGACTCCGTATAGAATTTATTAGATACTATCAATTTCTAAAGGATATCAGTTACTAATTACTCCCAACAAATGTCGATAAGTCTTCAGTTGACATTTTCTAACGGATTCTCTCACTACTTATTAGCAATCAAAGTTTTCTAGGTTTACTTTAAAAAAAAACGAAGATAAAACTTTATAATAATATTTAGGATGTAATTGTATCTTCCCGTTTATTTGTTATGAATTGAAGCTGGTCAGTCTCGGTTATTATATGTGCATCCTGAGCAGATTGCCTCGATTTAGCTATTAATCACAAGTATTATTTAAGTTGGATTGTGACTGGTAAGCGGAATCTAGGACTCGTCGGCTGGATATACCTACAGCCCATAACAAATCAACAGGAAGATACAAGTTCATCCTAATTACATATGCGCTCGTTGCATAAGTGTGACTATCTGGACTCAGTAGTCTAATGGTGAACATGGTGGCATTTGGTACGAAGCGAATTGAATTCGACTCCCGATGTGAACATCATCATTTGGATGCAGGAACATCCAACCGATAAGTCTCAAATAGGATGAAACGCGTGTCCTGGATTCCGTTTGCCAGTCACAATCCAATTTAAACTAATATAATAATAGTCATGTAATAATTAAATTATTGATTGGTTATTGATTATAAACATTATCATTTCTATGTAACTAACACTAATAAACACATTTAGTTGAATTGTACACATTCTATTTATATTGTAATAAAATGATTGTTTATATTCACATTCTCATAGATTCTAAATGCCTAGAGGTAATTAATTGAATACACACGCACACACACATACACATACACACAAAAATAATATAAACTTAATTATTGTAAATGTATCCGATAATCAATCGATAAAAATTATAATGACTCATCAAATGTCAAATAGACGCGGTTTTATGTAATTTAACACAGATTACAACATATTAAGATGTACACATAACATTCATAAGATAATTCATGTGATTCTAATGACAACAAAAGAAATATAATAATAATAATAATAATAATAATAATAATAATAATAGTGTTATTACTATTACTAATACCAATATTATTATTCTGAAAATAATGTCAGTAAAATTTCATGTTAATTCATATTATTATTATTATTATTATTATTATTATTATTATTATTATTATTATTATTATTATTATTATTATTATTAATCAAGGTACACGAAACGAATTTGAATATCACTCAATCTTCTCTCCTAATTTTATTGACTCTGTAACATTTTAAGATCAACCAAATGAACTGATTATAATTATTAGTAGGATAAATTTGTATATTCCCATTGATTTGTTATAGACTGAAGCTGATCAGTCACTGTTGCTATATGTGACCGACCAGCTTCAGTTTATAACAAATCAATGGGAATATACAAATTCATCCTACTACCAATTCGCCCATTGCACAAACGTGACTGTCTAGACTCAGTAGTCTAGTGGTGTACGCGGTGGCGTATGACACGAAATGGACTGAGTTCGAATCCTACTGTGAACATCAACATTGGGATTTAGGTACATCCACCCGATGAGTTCCAAATTGGACGAAACGCGTGTGTTGGATTCCACTTGCCAGTCACAATACAAATTAAATGATTATAATTATGTTTATCATTGTTATGGTTACTATTTGACGAATTTTGATTGTCGTTCACTCCATTTTACAAATTCTTACCTATTCGATTTCATTTTAAGTAGGATTCACGCTTTGTTTACAAACCCTTGATCTAGTCGTATTTTGCTACCACCCCATCTCCTATGTCACCTATAGACAGTGATACCTATATACACATATTTGACTAATAATCTTGTTTATTTCAGTTGTCGTTTATGTTTCTGTTATATAGGACCACTAAAGAAGAGTGAGTAACTTTCAGAACTATGCTTTAGAGAACTAATTTATTTATTCTGATCGTGAGTAGTGTAAACGTTACATTTCTATTATTGTTATGTTCCTCTTAGCCTATCCTCTCGTTTAGCATATTTACTGTTATCATATTGTCTCTTATTATGGACTACAGTTAATTAGTTGTGTACAAGTTGTTCCTATTCACTACCACTATTTCCTTATTTCTGTATTAATGTTAGTTTCCTAATTGGTTTGCTGTGCGGCCTGGTTTTATGTACATAAAAAGGAATGCCTGAAATATAATATGATTCTGTTTGGTTGGTCTATTGGCTTGTGTTCTTCTTATTCCAGTTCGGGACTCAATGGGCAAATGGCAGACGCCCAACTACCGACTAGGCACACCTAATTGGCATTCAGTCAACTAACCAAAAAATTTCTCGCATCATAACAGTTTCACAAGTTACATAATGATGATGATGATGCTTTCAACATTAACATGAGAGAAAAAATCTACATCCAATTATCCTTGATATCTAAATGATGTTGTATCTGACTCAGAACTGGTTATTTTTATGACTAATAATTTTCAATTAATAAATGTAGAATCTGTTGAGCATTTATCGAAGTGAAGAATATTCTTCGTTCAAATGTCTTTGTTTTTGAATGAACATGAGAATTTCTAACACAATTTATTCATTCTATAAATTACAGTGTAAATTACATTTCATTTATTTATTCGTCTTTGATTGTTGTTGAATATTTCAATGTAGAACAGTTCAATTTTTATTGAATTAACTACACGGATATACTGAAAATTAAACATTGAATTGAAATTTTTTGTTGAATTAACACTCCTAATGTGTAATATTAATTCAATAAGTGAATGAAACTGTATAATGAATATTATAATTGATTGTTGTGGAAATTGTTGAATATGCTTTATTCTTTAAATTTGATATTTCGAATGATCTATTGGTGAAGCATTCACCATGAAGCTAGAGGATCCTGGATTCGATCTCTGACAGGGTCATAGATGTTCACTGTTGAAGAGTCTCGTACTAGAATGAAATGGCTGTCCATTGCTTCCTCATGATTGATGGTTGTCTGATTCAGACCAGTTCGCGATATGCAATGAAGAAAAAAAATAATATTCTTGAATACAACAGACACTGAATATTAAAAATGTGAAGGATAGTTTGAGTTTAATTTCCACAATTAATTAACTGTAAAATGTTATCAGTTTATGCATATTGTCATAATGAATGAATAATCAGTAAAAAATAAAAGTGGAATCCATTAAAAGTATGTGTCAATAATAATTTGCACAACTAAAAGTAACTTAGAACTATATCATCTTACGAGTTTTCATATTTAACCACAAGTGATCATTTGATTAATATCAACCTAATACTATTACAAGAGATCAAACCAAAAAAAAATGATATCAATTCATGAAACTGATTGCTGGTTGGTGCCATGTTAATAGATACAAACTACATGGTTGAGGAGTCTGCCAGAATACCGTAATCAATGGTTGAAGACTTCAGGTGACCTGGTTTCTAATCGGTTACAGAAGTGTATCTGCATTCACTGTTTGCCCCCTTTCTCCACCTTCATCGAACCATGATCTTAAAATTCTTTCATACCATTCTATCTACGAATTATTTTTTCTTGAAGCATATTCTATATATCCACTCCCTTCTTATTATTGATGTCACTGAACTAACTACAACGACAACTGTTTGGGTTTCTTTTTTATAATTCTGGCTGACATTAGTAACTATCATATATGCACTTTATTAATAATAACAACCATAAAATGAGTTGGTTCTTTTTTGAGGAGTTTGGTATTTTTGAATTTATTGAATACAGTCACAGACTGGTGTTGTTAGTGGACCATTAAAACTAGGGAGCACTAGAAATCTGTTTCGTTCTACTGTAGAACTCCTCAGCAGGACACACCCCATGTTCCGCCACAAGTTAGCGAACACCTAACCCTGTTGTGCACTACTGGATCGGCGTCCGATGGTAGAATTCCCACTTTCATCAATTTGTGATATATAGCGCGATGATCATCCATTGTCATTGGGATTCAATTAAAGTACACATATACAATCGCATGAATGTTGAATTGAATCAGTACTGTAGTGATTAATTGCTCTTATTTACTATTTGTATTAATCAGAGATTGATTTACACTTTGTGAGCATGTACTCCTACTGACTAGTCCTACACTAAAACGAAACACGTCTTGCCCAGTTTCACCTTCTAAGTTTTATTGATACGTTAAAGCCGTAATTATCTTTTAGTATAACAATTTTATGTTGTACATCCATATATTGGTATGTATATATTTAATGTGAGATTGAACGTAGCAGGTTTTTAGGGACTTAGTTTCCGATTGCTCGTGTATTCTAATCAACTCGAAATACATCCCCATCTAAATTGTGGTTATTGACTTCTAATTATATTTGTGATAAGTTTATTGTATGTGTGGATAGCTTCAGAGGATATACGTATATTTCGATGCACTCTGAGTGTATAAGTAACGAAGTGAACATAGGTTTGTGTCCTCACCTGAAGATACCCAGTTGTAATCAATCTGTGATGAATACAAACAATATAAGCGAACTTTATTTATTTAAACTTTCTATAGACACTGTGCAGCAGTCCGTACCGTCCTAACATATGGCTGCAAAATGTGGGCCATGAAAACCCAAGATATGCGTCGACTTCAGGTGTTTGACCATAGAAATCTTTGTAGCATCTCTCGTATATCATGGAATAAGTAATATGCAGGTTAGACAAAAGGTTTTTAGGAAATATGGTAAATCAGCCGAAGAGGTCATTATAAACTTCGTCGACTGAGACGGCTAGGACATGTATTGCGCATGCCTGAATACCGCCTACCTCATCGCGCGATGTTGGCTAGGGTTGAAATAGGATGGAAGAAGAGTAGGGGCGGCCAAATCAAAACATGGCATTAGTCCATGAAGTCTTTGACTGCTAATCTAAGCCATGTTGGTAGATGCAGATTACGTGGTTGGGGTCCGCGTGATAATCGCAATCAATAGCTGAAGATACTTGGATACATGGCTCAGAATCGGTCACAATGGCACAAGTGTATTCACTCTTTAACTTCATATAAATCTTGAATGCTATTATTAGTTTCTACACACCTTTACTTCACTCTTCTCTCTTGTATTGTGTTATTATGTTACCTCTGTAATCTCGTAGTCCTAATGTGGTAATGGCAACTTGAACCTATGAGCGTATGTGCTCGGTTCTACGTTTAGGATTATGATGATGATAGACATTTTGTCTACTACTTTAAAATGAGTTAAATGAAAACATGCCTGTAAGTAAAAATTGTTGTATGTACAAAGTGAAGGTTTATGTACCATAAGTGTTTTTATCATAAACTGATTAATTGGTTGTATTCAAAAATGACATCAATATTAGTCAATACCGGTATGAATTAAAACGGTTATCATAAATGATTTGCTGATGAATATAAATAACTTTTAACCTCAGTATATAGAAAGTCATGAGATCAACCCCATATTAAGTACGATGTAAATGTACTGATGAAGAACATCGAAAAGAGGCAAAACGATATTTTTAGCATTTCAACAAGTAAAATTAATTATTGATGCATCATATGAACAGTTGGGAGGTTCATATCAACATACAAGATCTATACGAAGTGAACAAATGATATGGTTAAATTGGAATAAAGAAAGAATAACAAATGTAGTATAATAATAGTATGAATTCATTTATTTCACAGTTTCTCTTAAGCTACTTTACAACCTACATAGAAATAATTATAAGCATTATTTAAAATCACTTTATGTATTTTATATCATATAGACATGAAGAATTAGAAGGAAGGAATAATTCTAGAAACATTATAAACCAGTGATTAAACCAATTGCATGATTCAATATGATATCATGAATTGGTGTAAATTAGACAACCACTGATCACCAGGAAGCACTGGACAGCCTGTATCGTTCTAGTATATGACTTTTCAGCAGTGCTCATCTACCCCCTTATCAGGTATTGAATCGTTCAAGACATCGACGAAGGCATAAAACCACCTAGATAGCTGAAAATCTCCCTACCAAGATGCCAATTATAATGGTGATGTATTGGCTAACATCTTGAGTAAAAGAGTTCTCATTGCCATAAAATAATATTCGTGCAGCCAACCTGTGGATTATACTTTCTAGTCTATCACCGTTTACAAACATGCTAAAAGACAAACTACCTCATTTGACCTCTTCGATGTGTTCCTATGGAGCAAGGTGTATTTGTCATTCAATGTATCATCTGTCCAATAGAGTTCACGAGCACTATCCTGCATGGTTAAGAAAAGGCAGTATTGATTGTATTAGAAGTGCAATAATAAAGCATCATGTCAACATATCCTTCAAAGTAAATTATAAAGTAAACAGATACATCAATGAGGCTGTCACTATACACATAGAGTAACCAGAACTATGCGTGTAAATGAAAATTGTTCATCCACTGATTTCATCACAGATCTAGCTGAAGTAAGTTTATACATTACATTCTTATATTATTGTATTACTTATAGTCTTTACATCTTCCTGTTTATTATTTTCCCCCTCACCCCCCCCTTCTCCTTCAACATGATTTACAATAATTGATTCGTTCTTGTTTTCATTAATTTTTTTTTGTCTTTATCAAAAATTCATCTTATCACAATGACTATATATTATATCCATTACAAATCAACGGGAAGATACAAACTTATTCTAAATTGCATATGTATTCCGTTGCACAAGTGTGACTGTCTGGACACAGTAGTCCTAGTGATGAACACGGTGGCGTTTGACACAAAGCGGACTGAGTTCGAATCCCAGTGTGAACAACAACATTGGGATGCAGGTACATCCAGCCGATGAGTCCCAAATAGAACGAAACGCGCATCCTGGATTCCACTTGCCAGTCACAATCCAACTTGAATATATTTCATATTTAATATATTCTATTAGTATTGAATATAAATGAAAGTGAATAATTCCTATTTAGTTACCATGATATTCATTTTGTAACTTCAAGTAAACATACAATAACTAGTAACAATGTTATTGTACACTTCTACTTTTACATTATCATGTTAATATTAATTGTAATTAGATTATCATAGATACATAAATATGTGATTGTATAACTTGGTTAATGAAATCATCACTGGGAAATCTATTCATGAATTGTTAGGGATGTTAGATCCCCAAAACTCACTTGGCAAACCTGTGATTTTTGTGATTTTATTGTGTAAATTTGAATTTCCTGTTTTCGCGCCAAAAATTCCCATTCTCACCTTCAGTTCGTGTTTCCCACTTGGTAAGACACTAAATCTTATTGGTTCCAAGGACGCTCTCTATTTTTGTATATATACGCATGAGTTGTGTGTGATGATGTCGTCTGACAGGCCGCCTGTGGAATAAACGCTTCTTGCTGTCCTTGGACTTCTTACTCTAGTTAGCTGGGCTGGGGCGCTGCGGAATAGCTTAGCTTCCTGTTACTGTGTCGCTGGTCTTACGTTCGTTAGCGTTTATCTAGGTGTCACCATAACTTGTGAAACCTTAGCATGAATCAAATTATTGTTGCTTAGATTTGAATAGGCGTTTTTTTTTCCTTTCTATTCGTTTTGTTTATCAGTTAATTGATTGAATGCAATAACGAATGAATGATATACACGAAACTTTTATTTACAAAAAATCAAATAAAATCAATAATAATAGAATTCGACTTATAAGTCAATAATAATATTGATTGAATGTAACGCAGTCAATCAATCATTCAATCAATCAATAAATGCATGTTGTGTTACCTCATGTAATGCTATTGATAGTTAACTATTTACTTACTACATAAAGTGTAAGTTTGCTGAATTTTAAGTTAAAAATTATGTAAATCATTAGATAGCAACTTAATTGTTTAGTATTTAATTGTTACCATGGAATTCTAAAAGTCATGGATTAAATTCTTAATGGAATTTTGTGAACGTATACTGTTGATGAGTTCCATATTAGGAATGAAATAGATACCTAATGCTTCTTAGTTTTTAGTGTTCCTATAACTGAAGACAGTCTGTGATAATATAAGATACCAGATTCTTTATCGTTGGTATGGAAGGGAATGAACTGTAGATCGGCAACCAACAATTTAAGAGATTGAAATTAAAATAAATTCACCACAAGTACAAGCTAGGTAAAACTATTCAGAAGCATTTATATATGAGACTTAAACTGGTACACAACCTGCGTTGTGTAGGTCTAGCTATATGAAACTTTGAATTCAACAAATTCCACATTTAATTTCATGCTACAGATCTTTAAAACCAACCAGACTGAATCAATTATGACGAAATGCATCAATTACATTTCTTAGCATCAAATGTTCTGAGTATTGTTCTGTTGTTTTCGCTTGTCGGTGTTACGTTTTGAAGCCTTATTTCGATATCAGAATTTTTCCTGGTAGCACAATCTGTTACGTTGTCTCTTAAAAGTCGAATTTCGGAGAGCGAAAGGCAGGGTATTAGGGGAACATGGCGAATTAGTTGTTGCATTTGTCATTCTTCATCGCTTGAGGCGATTAGGACATATTTTACGTATACCCACCGAACAACTGACTGATGTTGGGGAAACATGGAAGAGAGCTAGGACCAGCCAAATCAAAACCTGGGATTAGTTCATGAAGTTATTGACTGGTGATCTGAGCTGTGTCGCTAGATGCAGACATTCACTGTTTGTCTTCCGCGAAACCCCTAGCCTCAGAATTATCATGTTTTTTTTAAATACTGGTATAGTAGTTTGTATGTCAGTTTTTCACTACTGCTGACGTAATTACTACTGCTAATACTTGAGTATTCATCATTCTGTGCTAATTATGTTTTTGCAACTTGAAGTAATGCACATTTGTGCTAGATTTTCCATTATACATGACTGATTGTAATCAATGTTAGGGAAAACGGTTAGCTCATCAAAGATTTCAGGAAAGCATAACAAGGAAATAAATAAACAAAAATATAAGTACGTTACACATTGTTGACACAACAATACGGTTATATACATGCAGAATAACAGATTAGATGTTGTTCGTAGGGTAATCTATCATCTACTGATTGAATCGAATTTTCGTGCCAAAAGTAAACAATCTACGAACTAAAAAATAGGATAAAACAACCATGAGCATTGATTAAGCAAGATCAATTGGAACCACTCACTCGTGAAATCTAAATTGGTTCTAAGCTGCAAGCTTCATATTTCATCTTCAACCAAGAGAATACTGTCTTCATTGTGACCGAATATAAGTTTGGTGTATATATGGACATAAAAGCATAAAAACAGTAGAACGTAGGATAATGAAGTATAAGATCATTGTAGTATGTACTTATTATAAAGTGCCTTTTACGTAAAAATTAGCTCCAGCAGAGAGCTAAGCAATATGAACGAAAAGAGTTTGATTTCTCTATATGGTAATTCTTGAAGGTAACTGAATGGAAAGATCATGACGCCAGAGGTAAACACTTTACAAGATAAAGAAAAAGTAGAACAAAACAGTCATGAAAAGTAAATGGTTGACTATGACCATTCACGATCACTCACTTTGGGAACTTAAATTGATTCTCAACTGTATCAGGCAATTTATACATGAATCCAGTGAATATAATTTGGTTAAGTATTAATAGACAACTAAATATTTACGAAATATTCGGTTACATTTAAGTTTGGTTGATCGTATTCATCACAGACTGATATCAGTTGGGTACCATTGAAAACTAGAGAGCACTGGATAGCTGTTTCGTCCTAAGAAGTATACAGCCTCACATCCTATTAGGAATCTAACAAAATGACTTTAGGTCTCACAACGAACACATAACCATCCGTATCATTGGGTTCGTGTTGAATCATAGAATTTCCAACGGACATCAATCGGTAACGAATAAAATCAATTAAACTTAATGCTTATTTCCACAAAATCATCTAATTCTATTTTAATGTTATGAATAAAAGTTCACATAGTGACAATTTAGTTTAGTGTGTAGTTTCCACTTTTAAGACATAACCTTGAACTTACAAGTAATTGATTATCTGTATGAATAAGTATAACATTGGAACTAGACAATTTTATCAGACAGATTTACATAGATTACCAAATTCAAAAGGTCATAGGTTATACAAACACAAATGAATTATTCCAGACAACCTTCAGAAAGTGATAAAAATTCATTTACATTAAAGTTTTGTTGATGTTATTGCAATTTTATGTATCATCATTAAGGCTACAAGTGATGTATAATTCCATTGTATATAGTCTGATGTATAGGAGATGACCATATCTATTGAATAGATAATGACAATGTGGAGATTAGATGTAATTTATTGTTTGTATTCATTATAGAATAATCTCTGTTTGCTATCAATGAACAGGTAAAATTATCTGAATGTTAATGAAAGATTATCCTGAACATTTGTAAAGTTCACTGATTGATATTAAACAATTTTATTTCAAGTATCTAATGTTACCCACTTCTGTATACTACAAACATGTTTAATGTTGTTCATCCTGATATAGTTGATGTAAAACATGAATAACATGAAAGTTATAACTTGTAATGAAAGTTGCACTCTAATATTCAGTATTCACTCTATAAATATACGGAAAAGTAACAAGAAATGCTGAGGAAAACATACTTATGTGGAAAACATAGAGGATTACTTCAGTTATGATAATTAATGATCCTTCAGTTGATATGAGTTTATAATGCAAATCATTTACACTCTTCATAATTTATCTAAATTATTGTTAATACCCGTTGCACAAGTGTGACTGTCTGGACACAGTAGCCTAGTGATGAACGCGGTGGCGTTTGACACGAAGCGGACTGAGTTCGAATCCCAGTGTGAACATCAACATTGGGATGCAGGTACATCCAGCCGATGAGTCCCAAATAGAACGAAACGCGCATCCTGGATTCCACTTGCCAGTCACAATCCAACTTGAATATTGTTAATACCATTGAACATTAGTGACTTATTTTCATATAAAAAGAAGAAAAGTGACTCAGTTGTTAGAATATTTAGTTATCAGTCACAAAGTAACAAATTTGAATTTTACACCACAAAATCGGGTTTAAACAATCAGATAACAGTATCATTATCCCATATATTCAGTGTAAATCAAAGCTAAAAGCACAGAAATCTGTTCTTGGTAAGTGAGTTTGTGACAGACGATTTGGAAACCTAAGTAGGTAAATAAAGTCTAAAGCAAAACTTTATAGTTAACAATGATATTAAATGGTCATAAGACTTTATTGTGCATTGATTAACAGTGACTGATATGATGAAAGGTTGATTGTTAAGGGACAAACATTGAGGAGGTGTTTCATAATAGGACTAAACAGATTTCCGATGATTTTTAGCCAATGACAAGACTGGAGTATATGATAACTCAGTTTTAATTTCAGTCTGATTAGAATAGAAGGCTGGATTGCCTATGCTAGTCCTTGCAATAGGAATCTCTCAGTTGATCCAACTTCTTCCTGAATGTGTCGACCGATGGAACTGCAACTATGTTTTGAGGTAGAAAGTTCTAATAGTTGACTATTGCGTGGCGCAGCTGACAATTAACTGACAGACAAGCGGTTCCAGGTTTATGAACTTTTCGGGATATCCTTGTAAATTTTCCGTCCTGACAGGTAAGAAAACAGGAGAGCATGTCCAGAATAAGTTTATTCTTAAGTATTTTGAAGATTGTTATTAGGTCTCCTCTAGTTCTTCTGTATGACATAAGAAATAAATTCAATTTAATCAGTCCATTGTCATCCGGAAGCCTTGAGATTTCAGGAATTAACCTAATGGAGGCTCTCTGAACCTTTTCCAACAACTCAGTATCATCTTTTAGACAAGGGCTAGCTGCTTGTATACAGTATAGAATTTTTGATCGTATAAACAAATGTCAAAAAATTTCTTAAAATCAGTATACCTGGAGGCTCTACGTATTGGTCAAATAGTTCATTCCTAGATAATGCATGATTTCATAGGTTCCATTATATATTTATTCACTTTTATAAATTGACAAACTATATTATAAATACACTTACTTCAGGTGATGTATCACAAAGTGACCTTAGGCTACCACTGAAACTTAGGAAGCGCTGGATGATTGTTTTATTCTATATTAGGACGTATTAACAATACGCATGGAAGATCCCATATGTGATGAAATTCAAGAACTTTATGCTTCGCAGAGAACTCATCTGGTATCTGATGGTCTACATTTCTGTCTTGATTTGATTCCAGTTTAAACTAAGGTTCATTCATGTTAAATAATTCAAATCCAATAATCTCCCCAACAAACAAATAATAACTTTCTTCAGTCGTTGTACTGTAATGAAATGTCAGATAAAAAGTTAAATTTATCATGGATATCATTCAGTATCAGTCATTTAATTATATTTCTGAATTACGTTATGCAATGCATGAATAAGCATAAACTCTATCCACTCACTTCATTAATCTTAGGATACATTTTGTTATTATTCTGTGCTTCCTGTTTTTGTTTTCTTGTCTCTAGTTGAAGATAGCTACTTATAAAACATAAATGGGATCTTTCTGTTTCAATGTGTATCATTCCTCTTTTTGAACAACCTTTATACAACCGCAAGTTATTGCGTAATTTGTAGCGGCCGCGGAACACTACCGAGTCAATAACGCCCTACAAACAGTCAGATGAAAATAAACGCTATATTAACAGTTAATGCAAGTACATATAATAAGTTCAATGTCTATCAGAATAAGTTTACTTGGATCAACTGCACTGTTTGAGGCGATCTATGGGATCTCCAAATGACCACCACACGATATATATAAACCCGAGCGTCTAGTGTAGCTTTGTTCCAGTCAGTTCAGCGGCGAGGAGAGGTAGAGACGTTGAGTGTTTAGTTCTGATGCTGTAAAGGTTGTCAATTATTAATCCAAGCAATCAGTGAATAAGACTCAATTCAGAACGAGGAATAATGCCGCGATAGTGTATTTGCAACTCGTACAGCTGAAATTACTAGGAGCCAAGGGCGAAGTGTGTAGTAGTGTTCAATTATGATAATAATACATTTAAACAATATTAGTACAGTATGTATTAATAACGTTTAATGCAAAAACTTATTACATACATAACACTGATGAACTTTAACAAAATATAAGGTCTTTAAGTTAGTCAGTACACTATGCTTTCAAAGTATGAAATCGTAATGTGTACATCATCTTTGAAATTTACCATTGGCACTGAGCTCAGTGAGTATGTTGATAACGTCACTTTTATAGGAGGCCTTATCAGTCTTTGCGTTTCGTTGTCCAACACATTCTTCACTGGTTTTCCATCAATGCTTTCAGGTGTAGCGTCTATTTATTTTCCAACCAAGGTGTAAATATACTATTCAGCTATCGGCACTGTTTTACTCTATGATTGTTAAATATAACTCATGAAAGTAGAAGATGTGTAGTCTCCTGGTTTTCGATCATAGATATGTTCAAACCACCGTTTGCAGTTGCCAGGATCACGGAGTGAATAATGTTGAATTTAGGCTTAAAGTATTATATAAAGATGGCAGATAGGTTGAGGAGGCTGGAACATATTACTTATTCCAAACTACCACATACCTTGACATACAACAATGATTAAATTTAGAGTATTCAGAAGAAAAATACGATGCACCAAATCGTTGTACGATATGAGTTTATGAAAACATCGATTGTTGGTTTGAATCATGTTGATTGGTGTAAACTATATAGTGAGAGTCCTATGGATTAGATCACCGTTAACTGAAGGAATTTCACATTAAAATAAACGACTGACTACTATTAGTAAGAGGTAACTTCAAATAACTGTAGATCTACCATAATTCTACTAGTTATCTTTATTACTATTTATGCTAAAATCAAGATTATTAAAGTGAGATAGTCTAATTTAAAAATAGACAAGTTCAACTCTCAACAGATAAGCTGACCTTTGATTACATAATAGTAATTCAAAGTAATGGAATGCTTGCTAATTATTAAAATGTTCTTAAGAAATGTGTTAACATTCAAATGTGTCTACTGCAAACTTGATTAAGTTATACTGTTGAAATAAGTAAAGTTAATTTGCCCTTATAATAATAATGTAATTAGTAACATCTAATGTCTTAAGTTCGATTTCCGCCTTGTCTATTATAGTTTGATTAGCTATATGATAGTTTTATTAGACGACTAGTTCAAAGTAACGGTATATGGATATATACTTGATAACTGACTTAACATAAGAATGAATTATATTAATAAAAGTATGATACGATTGTTTAAAAGATAAGATGTCAAATTATTTCTTAGTCTGTGATAGCAGCATAGCGAAAGAGTATGAATAATATCATTAATTAAAATTGATTTAAGTGACTGGATATTCGTAAATGTTGATATCCATATTCTTTGAAAAGGATGCGTAGGGAGGATACTTCAGTGTGTCTTAGATATCTTTGAAAAATTTCAGACTATAAACATTATATTACGTTTGTTTCTATTTCTTGATGCTTACCTTCAAGCTACCTAAGACTGAAGTAAACCTTACGTAACAATTCTACAGGTAAGGGATAATAATTATACCAGTAAGTATAAGGAACATTATCAAATTTATATATATCGAGGTGTGTTACTGATTCATCAGCAATAACTACTTTATAAAACTTCAGAATTAATATACCTAACAATCTACTGAGCATACATGACAAAAGTAGACCTGTAATCTATCACTAAGTTGCTTCCATACTTGTTTGTAGAAGAGTGAAAACTTCTCTAACCAGCTGAATACGGCATAGAACATTCAGTTCCCTTGAATTGATGTACATTAATATGAAAATGAAATTTTATAATACATCACAATGAACTGTTTACAGTAAATTCACATTGAGTAGTTAGTCGGCAATCGTCTACACGAAAATGATTGCATTATAGGTTTTGTTTGAAAACACCAAACCCTAACGAGTTTTCATTAAACGTATTGGTAACTGGACGGAGAATTAAATTCTCCAACACAACAATGACAATATCATTCACACACGCAATCTTGATTCTAAACCGACACGGAATTCGATGAGGCATGGACACTATCCACTTTAGATAACTCTCCGTCTACATATTCCTATATATACTCTTACTCGTAACAGTGTTTCTTACATAAGAAACATTGTAGAAACAGGAAAACCTGACCACCACAGATAGGTTGGGTCAGGCTACAAAATCATTAGAATGGTATAATTTTAAGCCCAATTTCACTTAAGTTAGGTAGCTACACTATCCCGACCGAGTAGAGTTTGACTATAAGTTGACGTCAGCCTAACACCTACAGTATCACTCGCCTAATGAACCTTCAGAATTATCACTACGAACCTTTAAAATAAAAATTTGTTGGTTAATATATGGAGCTAAAACCTTAAGGATAATCTGCCAAATTCTTGCCAAAAATAACCGAAATAGAGATGTCAGTTTAAGTAACGATGTATTCAACGAAAACCTTAGCAGGAGTACCGATAAATTATTGGAAAATTATAGGGATTATATTTTCCGTTAAATCCATATTCAATTGCAATTTAAAGCTGTGCCTCAGATACAACGAGTATTGATCATTTTATGTATATTTTATTCAAGAGGGGTTATGAATCATAATGTTGAATAATTAAGAAGAGGTGATAGCGACTAAATAAGAAGAAGCAAGATTACAAAATATCTTGTAATCAGAATCATTGTTCAGTCACTTTCTAAAAGATAAACTGAAACCTACAGAAAATGGTATGTTTTCATTTCCGGTTATACGCATACTTTTAAAACCTTATCTTGGTTTGGAAGAACATAAGAGTGGAATTACTAGGCCTCATAAATAGCGTGATCGAAAGCTGAATACATAAATCTGTACCTGGGACTGGTCAGTTAGTTAGTTTTGTTGATATTTTCAATCATTCCTTGTACCAAGAGATAATAATCTGAATAGATGTACAACCTATTATACACCGCTGATAATGAAATTGCTTTAGTAGTGATTTATTCTATGTAGCATATTCATGTTTAAAGTAAGACAATTACAGTTTGTACCATCGTCTGATACTTGCACGTTACAGTGGATTTTCTAAAATTAAATTATGTATCCCCTGAATCATGAATGTGAGAGTAATTTCTGAATTTCTTTTGATTAATCACTTAATGTTAACGAATATCAAGTTTATCAAGTTACAATGTTGTTACTGATATATTAAGTTGCTTACTAGTCGCCTATATTATATTTCGATGTGGATCCATTAGATGAAGTCTATGGTAAATCATATCTGACTCATGTTTCAGGATAGTTAGGCCTTGTCAACAAGGAGTTACATCAAGCTTTTAGAAACTAATTTTTCTGATTCGAACTTATGTTATCTAATTTTGATTTCTTAAACCATTACTATTAAACTATTCGAACCTTACCTGACCTCCTATAGGACTGAAATAAGTTTACTGACTAATCTTATCTTCCAACGATTTCATGTAATATCAAATCTATTTAGATGGTTCTTTACTTATATCCAATATATAAAAGGTGGTAGTCTATAGGTGTGCTGACTGATTTAAAGATTTTGTATTTTGTAAAAGTTTATTAGTGTTTCGTATGTAATAAGTTTTTGTACTAATACACTACTATTACATACTGTGTTAACATTGTTTAAATGTATTATTCATATGGTTGTACACAGACACACTGCTCTTGGCGTCATGTACTTTTGCTGTTTGAAGCATAAATATACCGTCAGCTGCACTAATCTTGGTTTTAAACTAAGTCTCATTCATTAACTATCTGGCATTAATATGTGATCCATGTTATAGCATCAAAACTGCCTAATTCAACAGTCACTGGCTATCCTCCTAAGCTGAACTCACTATAACAAGGTCTATTGAACATTCGGATTAATGCATATAACGTGTAGTAGTCATGTGAAGAACTAATCATTTACCTCAAGCATTGCTGTTTTCCCAAATAAACTGAATTCTAATAAACGTTGTTGAGTGGGATGGGGAGATAGTTAATTGTCAGTCCTGTTATCACGAATTGATCTGAATCAGATCAACCACTGATCACCTGAAAGCACTGGACAGCCAGTTTCGTTCTAGTATGGAACTCTTCGGTAGTGCGCATTCACGACCCCATCAGTGATCGAACCCATGACCCTATAGCTCCGCGGCCAACGCTCTACCCCTGAACCACTGAGTCAGCTCCTAACAGTTGATATTTCTAATTCAATCAGTTGTATCTATTTGTATTAACTGTTAACATAGTGTTTATTCCCATTTGTGACTGTTTGTAAGACGCTATTAACTCGATAGTGTACCATGGTTACTACCTACCTCTAGAAAGTTATGATTTGTAAATTAGTTGTTGTTATTATTATTCATTAACATATTTTTTACACTCATTCATTTGAATTTGAATAAGTTACTTTATTTCATCTTTTATTACATTCAAAGGTGAACATTATTAATCCAACTATAAAATACATTCAATTGATAAATCATAAAATTAAATGAATTGTATATCACTAGTTTCCTGTGTTAATCCTATCCTAACTATAATATCAGAATATCTAAACATGACGATAAAAAAATCGATATTATTGATTATATATATATATATATATATATATATATATATATATATATATATTACTATACATAAATCAAAAGGTTTCCGGTCGTAAACGCAAATCAATGTATCTACCCACCTATATGTATTGATCGTATTACATAATAATTATCATTCATAGTCATAAAATCTTTCTAACGAAAATTGGATAATCAAAACTTTCCATTATAAATATTAGTCTATTCATACACATACAAACTCATATAGAAACAGTCACTGACGTATGTACCGGTTATTGTATCTTTAAGAAATATTGGACACTTTATAGGATCTCTCTCTCTCTCTCTCTATATATATATATATATATAATGTTACTATGTTAAGATTCAGAAGTCAGTTTTCTGTTTGTCTCTTTTATATGATATAATTAGTGAACATCGAATTCCCAGTATAGATGTAATCAGTGAAATGCTTTAAATAAAATGGATAGCGTTAGACTTAATGAGAGTTATGACGTAATTCACATGCATTATTGACTTTCAAAGTACTATTCGTATAGAAAATAAACATTATAGACGTAGTTCTGTTTATTAATTTTAAGAGAGTAACATCAACATTTGAATAGAATAAGATGAATTTAGTTTACTTTGTTTAGTAAATGCTTATGCCAGTCTTAGTAGGAGCGTGTTCTTGTACTTAACTCATGCTGTAATTCGTTAGAAGTGGATGAAAAATTAGTGTAGTTCTGTATAGTTATGTCATAGTTATCTTTAGCCTGTTGTTAACCAGTAAGAAACTATCTATTGTATAGCTACTGAATAATTTAACTTCACTTGAAATCCCTCTACGATTACTGTCGGTCCGAAGCCCGGATAAAGGAGGGTTGGGCATGGGGTTAGCAACTCCATCCGGTAAAAAAACAACTTTACTAAAAAGTCACTAACCAGAAAAAAAAAGAATTTCTAGAGAAAAATAAACAACAATATTGCCAAAGATACAGAGTATTCACATGATTAATGATACTGTAGAATCTATAGGGTCTAGTAAAACGATATAAATTCATCCACTTAACATCTGTTCACCTAATCATTTTATGTACACAATTGTTCCAGATTAAAGTTACTAGTTCAAGTTAGAATAGGCAATTGCATGCAAAATTAAACAACCAAACATCATCCAATCTAGCTGAATAAAGGAAAGTTAAAAGCGATGACAAATTCTATAGCTTGTCATTTAAAACTTACTAAATGCAAAGTAGATATTAACAGTGTTTCTTGAGTAATTCATTTCATCGCAGCTATGAGCCTTCATCTGTCATGAAGTGTGGAGACAGTAACAGTAATCGGAGTCAATATTGGAAAATTGAGACATCATAGCTGTCGTTCTATGCCTCCTCCACATCTAGCCCTATGAAACCTAGTCCCCCTCTAAGCTGGATGGAGGAAGACAAGATAGGTGAACTAATAACCAATCAGTCAAATTATATTGTACTCATTCGTTTATATACACAGCCTAACTATAGAGCTGACCATTAATAAGAATAACACTTATACATAAAGAGGACAATAACGACTAAGAAATGATGAAAAAGTTATGTAATTTAGTTGATTGAATATATCACAGATGGATATTGGCAGGGTACCATCAGAAACCAGGGAGTACTGAACAGCTGTTTCGTTCTAATGTGGAACTCCTCAGCACTCCCAGATTCCGCACCGAAGGCTTCATGTTGACGGCGAGCCCCTAACCTTCTGCACTTGTGAGTCGGAATACAATGGTAAAATTCCCACTCCTATTACTTTGTGATGTATCCAGCGCGACATTCATCCATTCTCTTTGGTACCCTGCCAACATCAATTTGGGATATATTCAATCAACTAAATTACCATTATCCACAAGAATAACCATCTTAATTGAGATATAATTAATTAGTTATTACTACTAAATAGAAAATAATATGACAACGGTTCATATGTCTAGTAGAAGGTTAGGGCGACAGGAACATGGCAGTAATATTAATAAAATAATGAATTTACGTGTACTCAAAATAAATTAAATAGTCCCTCTAAGAGACAAGTACATGTTGGACTGACGCTAACTAATAATCCAACTCTACTCTACTCTATTGAAGTGGTGTAACTGCTTAACTTAAGTAAATTTGGAGTAAAGCGTCATCAGTCTAATGAATTCTCTTGCCTGCACCTATCCTATCCGTGATGATTAGGTTTTCCTGTTTCTACAATGTTTCTTATGTAAGAAACACTGTTACGAGTAAGAGTATATATAGGAATATGTAGAAGGAGAGTTATATAAAGTGGATAGTGTCCATGCCCTCATCGAATTCCGTGTCAGTTTTGAATCAAGATTGTGTGTGTGTATGATGTTGTCATTGTTTTGTTGGAGAATTTAATTCACTGTCCAGTGACCAATACGTACAATATAACATTAACCCAAAAAGACACTTTTAAAAGTTAGTTATTCTTCTTTAATCGCCCAATTAAACATTATCGTAATCGATCAAGTTTATGCTTGAGTAAAATTTGTAAAGTAAAATCTATACACCAAGTAGTTAGTAGATTTGATTATATCTAAACATTAAATGGAAGATAAGTTAAAGAAGAAATTTGTTGAATATTGGAAACCATTGCATAATAACGAAATCGGAATGAATATAACAATAGAATAATGATTAGTGAGACAATTAAAATAAGTTGAAGGAGAAGTGTGGTGGCCACGGAACACTACCGAGTAAATAAACGCCTTACAAATAGTCAGATAAGAATAAATACTATATTAACAGTTAATACAAGTACATATAATTAATTCAATGTCAATTAGAATTAGTTTACTTGGACTAACTGCGCTGTTTGAGGCGAATGATAGGTTCTCCAAATGATCACCACATGATATATATATGAACGCGAGGGTCCTAATGTAGCTTTATTCCAGTCGGTTCAGCGGAGAGGAGCGGCAGGGACGTGGAGTGTCTAGTATTGATGCTGTAAAATGGGAATCATTAATAATTCCAAGCAATCAGTGAATAAGACTCAATTCAAAACGAAGAACGTTGCCACGATGGTATATTTGCCACTCGTACCGCAGACAATATCAGGCGCCAAGGGCGAAGTATGTAAAAGTGTGGTAGTAGTGTACAATTGTGATAGTGATACATTTAAACAATATTCGCACAGTATGTATTAATAACGTTTAATGCAAAACTTATTAAATACATAACACTGATGAACTTTAACAAAATATAAGGTCTTTAAGTTAGTCAGCACAGAAGGTTGTACAAAAATTAGCTGAACGTGGAATGAATTGACTTATTTATATAGATAGCTATAAATTTCTCTGTTTGTAGAAAGTGAATATCTAAAGATAAAGGACGTTAATCATTCATTATTATTCCTGAATATGACAGCTCGAATATTTCATGAAGTATGGTATACGTAGTACTAGATTAAGACAGCTGCACAGTGCTTCTTGACTATCAGCTACCGTCACTCCTGGATGTAAATTACTGTATTCAACAAATATATGTTTGCATAAGGATTTTTAATCTGATATATTTTCTCTGAAGGTAGTAATTCCATATTTCACATGAGTTACTTTGAATTACTTTAAATATACCTACCTCTATACACTCCTGGGTGATTTGATAACTACTCCTTTGATTGTCATCTATTAACTCGACTTGATTCAGTTATACATCTAAATGTATTCACTCGACTGGTTTACATTTACCCTGACTTATACTAATCCAAATGTGATAACAATTGACCAGTTTTTGTCACATTACTGTCAACAATTTCATCATACACAACAATACTGAATACTTATCTTCTTTTCAAAATATTATTATACTACTTTTTAAGTGACTAGTAGATACAGTAAACTAACAATAAGTTGTTATAAGCTTTATTACTTGAGCGGAATGATCCATTCAGTAAGCAAAGGATTACAAATTATTTTTCCTAATCATAGGATGGTAGGGGCAACTGTCATTCAAAATTAATCCATAACTGGATATAAACCTTATAACAAACAGCCTTATCCTAAAATTAATTTTTGATCAATTAGACGTATTCTACTATTGTTAGATGAAGAATGCTATACTGACCGACAGAATACAACTGCTGGGATGGCTCCCAGAAAACTCAAAGAAGCCTCCAAATCCCTTGAAGGGGCCGAAGATATTCCATCCAATCACTGATCTATAGAACCTTCTAGAATCTTGACGTAGCACGTTCTGATTGGATAACAGTTGAGACTTCTTAATTCGGATTGGATGGATTATAACACTGACTTTTGTTGTTCAGAAAACTAAAAACACACGAATATTTTGTACCTAACTTACTCTCTCCATCTCACTGGAATAAAGTTCCTGTCTACCCGTCTTCTGATTTGCGACCAGGAGGGTTCAAGCGTTCGGGGTGCTAAGGTAGTCCGCGACTAGTCAAGCATCAAGTACGAGACATAACAACAACAATACAATATAAACAAATGACAAATATTTATGAAGTAGGATTACTGACATAGACGTTCGAGCTTGGCCGTTGCTACTTTATTGACATGGTGGTTAGGCCTGTTTATTTTGAAGATACAATCGGTCTATACTTGCTGGATCGACTGTTACTTATGGTCCAACCATTTCAGGCACGTCGGTTGAAGAGCGATATGATAAAATGTAATAAACTAAGGTACGAGGGCTAAGTGGTGCTGCCGACTGCACAGAGGTTTTATGGCAGTAATTTATTTATCTGTGACAACCAGCGTTTATTGATGCTGCCTTAAGATTAGAAAAGGTCAGCCTGATGCATATGTACCTTACTCTAATTTAGAGACTATTTGGTCTCTGGCGGTAAGACCTCAACAAATGTGAAGCCAGCACAACAAAAACCATTTACGTAAAGGTTTTATGTAACCAGTGTTTAATATTTATCCATTGGTCACAATTTTTAGCTTCCACTTCAAGTGCTACAAATGACAACGATGCTAATTCACGAAACGCTCCTCAGAGCCTTATGAAATTACACTCCAAACTGCACAACAAAGAACTCAATATAATAACTTTTGTTAACCATAGCGGTAGATCCCTCTTGGTAATATCCTGAAGTTTTGTCCCACTGACCTCACTTAGCTAATATTGGGCAGCTCACGTGATATACCTTCTATTTGTCTGGTGACCCGCTAGCAAAAATCTGGCCATGTAGGTATAGTATTAAGTATGAAAACAGAAAAGACACTTCTTGAATGGATTACTGTTGAAAGTCACCCGTATACTCCTCAACTAAATGGGTTTATAAGTTTTCGGAGGGATAGAAACACATATATTAGCTTTTGCATTGTTTTCGCCTAGATACCAACTGACTACAGATCGAATGAAACGAAACATGAATTTTGCAGAAAATTTTATGGACTCATTTATGACGATATACACTCAGATTTAGTACTCATGTTGGTGATATTAATGCTTAAGTAAGTAGGTTAAATGAGACTGGAAAAAAATCAGTAGGATGTCAGAGTGTTTTAGATCAGCAAACAGATAATAGAGATTGTCTAATAGAACTATGCTTAGGTGACAATTATTTCTAGCATGCACCAATCGTAAGCATAAGAAGAGACATCTTAAATGGAGACCCTTTGCACCGATTCATCAACGGAAGCGAATAGATGACATCAAAATCGGTCATCGTTGAAGAGGCTCTATAGAAAACTGGCGCTAGTTCTTGGATATATATATATATTTATCACAATAGTATAGTATAAGCAGAGAAACTACGATAGGAAGATCTAGCAGAATTAAGCTCAGGGAATGAAAGGCCAAGAGTAAATTTAGAAACATGCTGAGGGACATAGCCAGTTATAAAAATAAGGTTCATCTGAATATAGTTAAGTAATATATTCAAACAACTGTAGAAGAGCAGTAACATTTACCGATGACTTGAACTGAAATATGGATTTTAGTGACACATAATGCGGGGGATTGACATATCAGATCTAAATGTAATTAAGTGTTGTGGAGATTGTTTACTGTCAACTTGATATCACAAATTATTCTGAATTAGACAACCAATGATCACATGGAGGCACTGGACAGCTGATTCGTCCTATTATGGGACTCTTCGGTAGTTCGTATTCGCGACCCCATAAGGGATCGATCAGATCTAGACTAACAAAATGTAACGGACGATCATAAATACTGGTAGGCATAAAAAGCCGTAGAAATGCAAAAAAGTAACAGTAATAGGCAACATTAGACAACTTTTTAGACTAATAATGGAAAGTTTGATTAATAAGTCAAGTGTTCGTGAGACAATCTTTTAAAAGATTGAACTTTCATTTATTTTCAGCCTAAACGTCTAGTACGGCAATGCATAGGACCTTTAAGAGAGCAGTTTAGTTGGCCTTCAAACATATATAACTTCCAGAACCTGACTAGAAAGTTGATGTATTCCTCCAGAGTGTTGGTTAAGTTGAAAAGCTGATTTGAAGCGAGAGAGCAAAGGGCCTAGATAGGTTAACACCAGAGGTCTTTAGAGATGGTAGTTGAGCTTCAGCATTTACTTCGACTGATATATTTGCTAAAGTTTGGAAGTTGAACATACTTCCACTTGAGTGGTCTAGTTCATTGGTTGTCCTAGTATATAAGAAAGGACAAAACTCATTTTATGATAACCACAGAGAAGTTAGTTTAACTAATATAGTGTTTAAAACACTGAGTTCATTAATTATCAGAGGCTTAAATACGATTTGTGGAATTCAAATATGTGAAAATCAGGCTGGTTTCTTGAATTTTCAGGAATTGATCTCCTGCTAGGAGGTCCACTTTTTGACTTAGAATATACAAATGACGTAGTGTTGTTTGGTGAAAACGCTGATAAATTGTAGTACTTTGGTAACATTAAGAAACATTGTAAGCATATTCAGGATGGTTTTTCCCAGTATAAATGCAGAGCATTACTTTTAAATTAGTTTGCGTCACCAGGTAAACAAAAAATAGGGAGGGAAACAGTTGAGCTCGTTAAGCATTTCACTTATCCTCAATGTCTGTCCAACCCTAGTGGGTTAGTGCCTGACGAAATATCGGGCTTTTACCAACTTACGTAACTTGTGGCTTTGGTGAGACCTAAATCCGGCAGTCAAAGAACGAATCTACTGTATCATTAAGTGTAGTCGTTGGTTTCGAAATATCACTCGCGTTTCCTGGAATCATCAGGTAAGAAATCAGGAGGTAAGAGGTAAAGTATTCCGTAAAGATCGTAAGCCAGTCGATGAGGGTATATATCTTCATCGACTGTGGTTGGAACATGTGTTGCATACGCATAACCATTACCTACCTCGATGCGCTATGCTACCTAATTTTGGAGTAGGACGAACGGAAAAATTAAAACATGGCATCAGTCCATGAATTAACTGAGTCTTATTGGTAGATGAATACTACATATATTCGAGGTCCTCTTGATTTTCGTAACCAATGACTGGAGACTTTGGGCGATATGACTTAGAATCGGTTACTGGTGCACGTAAATCTAAACTTTGCACTCCATTGAATTGAGCTTCGAATTGTTTTATGCCTTTCTTTTTATGAACTAATTCTTCCTCGCTGTAGCATATTTTATATGACTACACTTTTTCTTACTTCCATTGAAGAAACTACTACTTTTACCAAATTTGTCTTTGTTTACCTTCCTCTGCTGCTGAGGTGTAGTAATATGAACAGACTCACATATGTGCCAAGTTCTGTGTTTGTAAGATGGTTTAGCATATACATACATCACATCAGAAACCGGACTCAATTAAACAATTGCTGAAAGCCTTGGAAGACTAGACTACATTCCTCATACTAGTACAGGAGCTCTTAGGATTGTACATCCACGACTCCAGTTATAAGTTAGAACCTTTTCCTTCAATCCTTGTAGAAACGTATTACGGTTCAAACGTAGTGTTCGACCATCATCCGCTATCATGTGATATCTGTCATATATCTGATAGAATTGAATCACACTGGTCTTTAGGACTCCATGAATAGCGTTCTTAAATTAGTCATTAGTAAGAACACTCTACGAGACCTGGATATTCTGATTCCGGTTCCTGGCAGGTTGTACTAATGAAAAATCTCATAATAAGATGAAACAGCTGCCGAATGTATATCAGTTACCAAACTAAAATCAATTTGTAATGAATAAACTCCACAAATTTGTATAATTTGATTGTGGATTTTGTATGTTTTGTCACTGATTAGAGGTAAATAAACGTTGTCAAAACTAAATGAAATCCTACAACTAAGATATTGAAATATTAAAACAAAAATATTCTATACGATTGAGCTATTTATTCATTTTTGAAGTAAAGAGAAAATGAAAGTCTTTTATTAGATGATCAATAAGATTTACTTTAGTCGCTCAAAATCGTTGTTAATGGCGGAGGTGCATCCATTCCTTGTCCTCCTCCAAATTCTAAGTTTCTGATCTTATCATAATTTTCTCTTTACTGAATCATATTTTCTCAAATCTTATCTCCGATCTCTATACCTTTACCATTAGTACTTACTCTGTTACTACTTCCCCTACTCTAGGATTTGGTCCGACAATTTAATCTCTATCTGCTAATTGAGGCATGGCAACTTGAACTGTTGCACGCATGTACCAAATTCTACGTTGTAACTGACTGGCTGATTGATTTTATTTACTGAATTTCACTAGTTTGTTCTGAAAGACTAAAAAAGATGTTTTAAAGAAATCACCAGAAACTAGAATTCTAAAATAAAAAAAAATTTATCCTATCGGAGTACCTTCGTTACATGAAAGTTAATTCTTGAAAGCCGATGAATTGTATCCCGACAGTGTGGTTGCTAATTTTATTATTAATTTAGCGTATTTTCATAAATTCATACAGAAATCTAGGAAATATACGTATTTTTCAAATTTAAGGTAATTTTGGAAGTTGAGTGTTTTTTTTTCATAATTCGCATCGTTTATCTTCTAATTTGGGGATCAAGTGTAAACGATTTCTAGGAATTCGGAAGCTTACTTACTTACGCCCGTTACCCCTCCCAGAGAAGCATAGGCCACTCACCAGTATTCTCCATTGAACTCTGTCCTAAGCAATACTTTCCAGCTGTTTCCAGCTGCTGCTCATCCTTTTAATGTCTGATTCCAGTTCTCACAGCAGTGTGTTCTTTGGCCTTCCTCTTTTCCGTTTCTCAACAGAATTCCAAGTCAATGCTTGTCTCATGATGTAGTCTGATGATTTCCGCAATGTATGTCCTATCTATTTCAAACATCGTTTCCTGATTTCCTCTTCAGCTGGAAGTCGGTTTCTTCTGTCCCATAGTAAGCTGATGGTTTTCGGCCAATGGACATACAGTATCTTGCGAAGACAGTTGTTTATAAATATCTGTACCGTCCTGAGGATGTTTGAAGAAGTTCTCCACGTTTCGACTCCATACAGAAGAACTGTCTTGACGTTCGATTTGAAGAGTCTGACTTTGTGGTTGGTTGACCGTTTTTCGGAGTCCCATATGTTGTTCAAATGTAGGAATGCTGACCTTGCTTTGCCAATCCTTGCCCTCACATCCGCATCGGATCTTCCTTGTTCATCGATGATGCTTCCCAGGTACGTGAAGGTATCTACTTCTTCCAGAGTTTCACCATCAAGTTCAAATGGGTCGGTGCTCTCTGTGTTGAATTTGAGGATCTCACTCTTTCCCTTATGTATGTTCAGGCCTACTGATGCCTGAATCTTGCCAAAAAAAACGCTAACCAGATTAAACAAACTAAACCATTTAGGAAGCAGTTAGTAAATAATTGTCCCATATGTAGCAGCAAATCTTTTATCTGTTAAAAAAGAAAACATAAACTTTGACAACGTTGTCGACGATGATCTTAGCTAAGCAAGAAATGCAACCTTAAAAGTGACTAAATGATGATCAAATACACAGAACCATATTAATTTGTTCATTACTTCAATTCCCAGTCGGTTATAAGAACTTAAAAAATCTATTTGAGCATATCCAACGGAAGTTGAATATCTCAAATAGTATTTAATAAGCAGACAATCAAAACATACCTAGTGAAATTGAACAATTTCACTGAATGTCAGTAAAATGAAAGTAAGGAGTGGGAAAAGGGGAACAATGAAGAAATCCATTTATTATTTACCACGCATAATTACAATCTTAATGATCACCGGAAATGATTAATTTTTTTACTATGATCTATACATTCTCAGATACAAAATCGTTTATCTGAATATTTCTAAATCGATATATTTTGATCTGTATTAAATTAGTATGAAACAACAGTAATATACAGATACACGTATACGATTAGATTGTAATGTGATTTGTGGGCTTCAAAATGAAAGTTTTTTTTTAATTTCTAAAATTATTTTCCAATATCTTGTATTAGACATGACGACAAAATACATGTTAACATTCAGTTAAAGTTCAAAATGTTAACTGAATAAAGATTTATCTGTAGGTATTTGATTCTTCTGGTTATTGACATTAAACAGTGGAATGATAAATAATGTTTGCAATTCCAATGACTGCCGTTGATGACATTATGCTCTCTGAGTACATAAGTTTAATTAACTAGCTTTGTCGTTCTGAACAACCTATTCAACAGTGACCTAATTGACCATATAATCAGCAGTCAATTGTCAAAGATCATCAACCAAAATGCAAGAACTAATGAAGACAGCAAAACTCGAGAAGGTAACCAAGGTCATCAGGGCGAACTGATATAACATGAAATACTGTCATGATGACTTTGTCCAGAATGATAATGCAAGCTATGCAATTGAACCAGATAGCTTAGAGTACACAGGATAATAAAAAAATATTGTAAACTGCAACTGATTAATCGCTATTGACATGTGTACTTCTTCAGAAGATTGACTTAATGGTACCATTGAATTGCAAGATTCAGTAGTTGACTTGAAGTACACAGATGCACACAAATTACCAAGGAAGATGCTGATAGAATGTAGTGACCTCTGAACATCCTTAAGCAACAATCACTGAGACGCAAAATGTGGCTTCAAGACTAATCAGTGTTAACATTTAAATTAACCGCAAAAGTTAGATGGGTAAGCGTTTTAAACAATTATACTCATTCAATGCGTATAGTAGGTAAAGTAAATAAAGCTAACTTAAAGATGGGAAATTGGAAGATGAGTCTTTGGATCGTCATTACTAACCATAAAATCCCAGTAGCACAGACACATTTCTTTGATTCCTCTTATTTAATTAATCCATCCTCTTACTCTCTTTTGTTGTGTCTTTTGCCGATTCGCCATCTTGTTGCGTTGGACAACTTGATTCTGAGTATTTAGTCATGTGTTATTTTAACAGATTGATAGTATCTTACATTCTAGAAAGTAGTAAAGCTTCATAAACACAAGATATGTGCTAATGTTTTTGAGTTGATTTTCACCAATCACTAAATATAAGGTTATTTCGAATGTTTCTATATGAAAAGTGAATCTAGTGCTAAAGGTTGACACAGTAATCTACATAGTTCATCTATATGCAGGTATAACAATGAGGAAATATATGCCGGATACTTTTTCTAAGTTAAAAATTATTTATTTAGAAAACGACAGATGAATCTTTTACTTGAACTCAGAGTATTGCTTGTTGTCTGAATATTGTTCTCAAAACTCTAATCCTTGAAATTAAATTCCAAGTCAAAATATTGAAGAGAAGAAAGATTATATCCTAGTAAGTGTCAAATATGCTTGTTTGTTTATAGTTTTGTGGTGTTTAGAAACCGTCATTATACTATCAAAATGATAGTACATCAAAACTTTTAGAAATTCTACTGATTAGTGACTAGATAGAATGTTATTTAGCTCCTCTGAAAGTTATCCCAACAAAGACCCATACATAGTTTTACACTAATGTTGAGTAAGCATGATACAAATCGCAATGATAAGATCAATTATGAATCATTCTTCAAAAAGAATTCTCATTCATTAGTCAGTATTGTTGATGCATAAGTGATCGTTTACATAAATTTATTGATATGAATTCACATAGTTAATAAGCTAAGCAGCTCTGTGAACATTTATATACATTATAGCAAACTTTGTAAATGATGACGTAATTACACTTCTAGGAATTATCAATACTTAGGCAAGTGTTAATTCTGTAACAATCTTAGTTTTCTAATCGTTCGATAATTGGTCAGTTTCTGTTTGTTTCAGTGTGTGGGTTTTGATTCGAATTCATTTGTGCTATTTACATTCACAGATTTGTTGTATATTTTAAAAAATAACTGAAATTTAGTAGTTGGACATATATAGATTTCAATATTGACGATTCTACTGAAACCCAGAGTTTACTAAATGGGGTTATGGAGTCACGATATACCTCACTTATTCAATGAATATACATATTAGTAGTGCGTTTGAATTTTCTGCTGGCTAATAATCAGTATCGAATCGATCAGTCTTTAAATGTTGAAGCGACAGACACTATGTTCAAGTCTCAACATTGATTTGAATAATTATGATCGATACACATTCAGTTGATAGGTCGTAGGTAAGACAAAACACAAATCTATGGATTTCATAGCTATCTACTTTCAGTATGTGTTAGGCAGGCAAGAAACGTGAAAAATAGGTTTCGTGATAATTGGCACTTGTCAATACTGAAAGTCTAAATAAGCATGACGCTAGACACTACTCACTGATTAATCAACTATAAATATCACAGTTCTGTAGAAGGTCAATCATAGCTGGAATAATTAAGTGATAACATTCGCTGTTTATGAGATGTGATGATATATGATCGAACCACAACAAAAAGCTTCAGACAAACATCGATCATCATTAATAGATCAATCACTTATAATATGTATATCAATGACATTAATGTAAAATATGCAAGAATTAACAAGTGATTAACTTATTATTAAAATTATGATTAATAAACAAACAAATATGATGGACAAATAAAATTGAAGCGAGTAAAATATGACTATTTTCCGACATAGAAACTTAACAGTGAAAAACAAGAGACAGATTTCCTTTCATAGAAACTAAATGAACAAAAAAAAATTACTAGTGTACAGAGGGAATAAAAGAAACACACATACACAGAGTACATATATTACTTGTATTACTGGCATAGAGAGAGAGAGAGAGAGAAAGGTAAGGGAGGAGTAATCGGAACAAAAATTATGTTTTATAAATTTATCGTTAGTAATAGATAGACATAATTGATAATTATGTAATAAGTAGGCGCATCCAATAATGAATTTCTATGAATACAAATAAGTGAATTATTGGTAATTATTCATTAAAGTATATGCATAGAATATATTAAATAGTTTAATTTAACTCAAAGAGAAAGTAAAATATGAAATGAATACACACTCATAAGTATGCAGTTACCTAGGTATCATTTGAATGTAATGAATTCATAATGAAATCAAAAAAACAAACAAACAAACAATGAAATGACTTACGTATATCATATTATACACCGTATTGTTTAGTTCTTACTTTTAACAACTACCCTTTCAATGAAAAGTAAAACAAAACATTATAATTGAAGAAGAAGAAGAAAGTGTCTGAGAATAGTAGAATTTTGTAGATAGGAAGTTGGATCTAAGAGGAAAAGAAAATTCCAACAACATAACATATACGTTGAAATTGTAAGCAAACAAAAACAAAGATTATGTTGACAATACTTGCACATTGTGTTTTAATAAACTTTTATAATGTTTATATGAGTAATTAGTAAATGAGAAATTGAATAATACACGGAAGAGAACACTACATTGCATCATAGCAACAACAACAACAACAAGAACAATAACAAATGGATACAGACAACATTCAATAAATAATACACATAATTAAATTGCAATCGGTAGTTAATCTATTTCATTTAATAATGCCAATTGAAAGAAATTGCAATGTGAAATTAATTTTAGTTAAAAATGATTTTCTAAAGTATAAAATCAACTGACTAACTAAGGAAGTAAAATGAATAATGGCAATTGTTGAAAATATAAGAAATAAACAACATGCAATTAAATTAAAAGCATCAATGTCAACATCTTTTAAAGGAAAACAAAAATAATAATGAAAACATCAATGATAAACTGTCAGTTAACACATAGATCAAAGTGATTGAATCAATGCATTTATTGAATTCTACAGTAATAAGCGTAAATAATGAATGATAACAATGATGCATTTGAACAGTGAACATGGATACAGTTAAGTATATATATAATGAAAAATCAATGAGATAAAAATTGAAATATAAATTCGTAGGAGATACAACAACAGAAAGAAAGAAAAACTGGGGAAGCCATTTTTTTTCCCAGTATCCATTGTTATTGAATTCACTTGCTTGTAAGTTTTTTTCTCTTTATTTATCATCTGCTTTGCTTATCAACGTATACCCATTTAAACATAACAATACAAAAGAGCAATAAAATGAGAACATTTAAGAAAAGCAAAGTAAAATGGTGCCTGTATATATGTTTAGGCTTGTGAATAAAATAGACTAGACAAAGAAGGATATAAAAAAAGAGAGATAAAAAATAAAGAAGAGTAACCAAGTGTAAAGTGTTTTAGTATGTATGCATTGTTGATGTAATTTCTATTCATTTAGATGGAAAAACTCTAGTAGTATCGATGAAATCTATCAGAATAAAATAGATAAGATGAAATTTAAGAATTAAAATTCAAATGTAATTTCAGTTATACATTCATTCACTTACTAGGTAAGTACTGTTGCATAATAATGTTATTCTTGCTAAGAATTTAATTTAATGCAGCTAAAGAGCTATCTAACATTATCTGATGTGAGTTCATCCAGTGTAATACAGTTTGGAATTACATATTTAATGACGATTATATACTGATACACAGTACTCACTCATCAAATAAACAGAAAAAATCAATCGAAAGTCATGGATAAAGTATACTTATTGAATACGGAAAAAGCTCCAAATAACTTTAACACTAGTTTTCTACTAGTATTCATACTTTTTTTACGGCACATTATAATAATTCAATACTCTGAAAGTGTGAAGACAACTGTTTACCAATAGTTTCTACACTATCAAGCTTTGTTGTTAAATGATATAAATGATTGCTAGAAATCCATGTATCAATCATTTTGTTCAGTATAATGTATCGTCGATTAATAAGCGATTATCGTTATTTGACTTTGCGCTTCAACTTTTATCACATTACTGATGAAAGAAACAACAAGATACAATAAAATCCCTAATGCAGTAACTGCAAGTCACGATTACTTTTATTACTGAGAAAATATCGTATAGATGATGAGATTTATTAGCTAGATATAATGTTAAAGATGCTTGATTCCTAATAGAATAACTTGGAAAACTCAGCTTTTTGTAATTGAATTAACATTTCCAGCGCCGAAAATTCCTATGGTGTATATTTCTCGAGTTTTTCGCATAAACCCTAATGGTTAGTTGGTGTTTGAATACTCTACATTTGTAACCCTACTTCAAGGACAATGTATTGTAATTATGTGCAAAAGTTGTGCTCATATTAATTCATTTTTCAGGCTTATTTATAAACATACTTTCCCAACAAGTTGGACTTTTGATTCTCAGTAGCTGGGTAATGTCTCTGAAAGCGGAAATCATCTAGTTCGGTGCTACTTGAAGTCAGTATTGAATATATACCTTAGTGAACAGTTAGTGTCCGAAACATCATGTCGAACACGGGAACGCAGCAGAATATATTATTAAACATGTAACTTGACTCAGAAATTCGTACAGTGCTCGCATTTAATCATAAGTTGAGAATGAGGTTAAACCAAAACATAACATGATTTCATGAAGTCATTAACTATTCACTTAAGCCATTTTGGAAGTTACAAGCTACCTTTGTTAGAGTTCTGCGTAGTGAATATAACTGGTGATTGAAGACATTGGGTGGTACGGGTCAGAATCCATAACAGTAGCACAGACACATCCAATCCTTATCTTCTTCTAGGTCTAGAGAAAGAGTATTCATTCACACGAGCCTTTATGTTTCATCCTGTCCAAAACAATATTCGCACTGTTTAGGGATTTTCATTGCCAATCATTTTGTCTCACTGATTCTGTATGGCAACTCTAGATACCGCATATTTGTGTTAAACTTTACGACTGACTGACCAACAGATAGCAAATGAATAATAAAAAGTATAATTTTACTTACCAAACTTATAATTGATTCACTTCTGTGGTTTGCATCATGGAGGTTAACTGCAGTTGAGCTTCAGCTAGTCTTAATTTTTCTCTTAAATTAAATAATTCTTGTTCATTAAGTAAGAATTCACTAAGATCCTGTTTTCTATTCACACTAATTGAACATGAGAACTAATATAAGCAGAGAAAGTATGAAAGCAAACAACAGAAAAGAACAGATATCAAAATAAATCACACATTCTTTGATATTATGTTGATACATCAATGGCAGTTCTAGATAAATAACTCAGTAACACACTATCAAATCACTAGTGACGGTGTACTACAAATATTAACCATTCATAGTATTTTACTAAATTCTACTTTATCGTGCAAACAAATTACAAATGTTTGAAATAATCTCACATTTTACTAGTGAAAGTTCCTAAGACTATTGTGGAATGTAGTTTAATATGACATCAATAAGTTTACTTTATCTTCACTAAAGATTTCACTCCAAGTTTCTGGCATTATCTAGAGGTACCTTTTGTGAACACAATGTAACGCAACGCAACAGGCCGAATGACAAACTTGTAGAGAATGGAAGTTTAGGCTTGAAATCAAATCGTTAAAGAAGGTGCAAAGAAAATTGGCTGAAAATGGTGAATACAACACAGTGAATATCAAAAAAGTTCCCAATAACTTCATATATACATAATGTTACAAACTGTACACACAATTATAAACTTACAATTTGTTTATTTTGTTCATTATTATTATCTTTCTTAATAGGATTCATTGATGAAGTAAATATTGTTGTCTTTTGATCAGCAACTGTTGAGTTACGTAATTGTAAATTCATCACTAACGACCGAAGATGTGCTATTTCCATATCATTTTGTGTTAAACATGAATTAATCCAATTATCCAGTAAATTAACTAAACGCATACACATTTTAATGTGTTCACATAACTCATAATGTTTAACTACTTGTTTATTATTATGATTATTTTCATTAAGTAATAATGAGAGATTCGTTAATTGTGTATATAATTCTTCAATAAATGCTGGTGTTTGTGATGATTTCCTAAGCACTATACTATTATTATCATGATTTATATTATCTACATGACCATTTGTTAATACAGGATATTGTTTAATTTGTGTATATTGATTCATTAAATCACTATAACGTTCTTGTAATGCTTTCAAAAGATTCCGTACAGCAATACAAGCTGGTGAATTACATGAACCAACTGGAATCTGTATTTTAATATAAAGAATTGGGAATTAATATAAAAGTAATAATAATATAAAAGTAGCATAAATTAATAAGGTGAAACAGATGACTTTCATCAAAAGTGATAAATAAAACAAAGATCAGATAATATGATATGATGGGCAATTGAATTCATCACAGATTGGTGATGGTAGGGTATCATTAGAAACTGAGGAACACTTGATAGCCTGTCTCGTCCTAGTATGATACTCCTTACCAGTGCGACCCTCGAATTCCATCAAAAGGATCGAATACACCATAGGTAGTGCAGGGGATAAAAGTGAACAGAAAACCTATTTGGATTTTCGCAATGCATCTTTTACGTATGCTGAGTCATTGCCTACCTTGAAACAAGATGTAGGCTAGAAAAGTGAAAAAGTTAGGAAAATCAGAATATGACATACGTTCATGAAGTCATGGTCATCTAATGAGAGTCTACCTATGATACTAAACTTTAGATCTAACGATTTTAACAACATCAAATAATACCACTCAAGAGCTTACTAGTGAGATGTCACCAGTGGAGTATCAAGCAATTAACTACCAATGATACTAAATGAGGTTAAGAAATTTTCCAAATTGATTGGAATTACAAATGTAAACTGTTGGATTACGACACCGTGGTCTAAAGATTAATCACTAGCGATGAGGCCTCAAGGTTATGGGATCGATACCCACTGTTGAGAAGTGGTAATATATTGCAGAATTTTAACAAAACCACATTAAGTGATGAAGATAGAGGGTAATTTCGATTAGCAAGATTAGTTAATTTTTTTAAAAAAACGATTATATGAAAGTCACAATCGAATAATAGGTAGTAAAAACATATTGTGATTATAAGTGAAAACCAAGAAGCTTGTTTCATCTTATTTGAAACTCGTCAGATGGATACACTCGAATTCTGTTATTAAAATAGAGACTTAAAACCTTCAAACGCCAATGTATTATTCACTGAACCATTCTATCCTGATAGCTACTCATTTAGATAACGGGTATAAGGTAATAGAGCAAGGATCCACATTTCCCTGATATTGATGTCAAGGGAAGAAATCGATACGTGTCTACTAGTGTATGTGCATCCTGAGTGAATGGCTCCCTAAAAATGCAATGTATCCAACTTTTGCTCAGAGTTCACTAATCAAATCCTAATAAAAATTAGTTACTTCTTCTGTTGGCTTTTTTAAAGAATTTTCATTTTTCTCAACTATTATACTAATTTGTAAACTAAAGTTTAGATATAGAACTTGTAAATTTCTGAAAATTGAAATCTATTATTACTTATATTGATTTCGATGAATTACTTAACACTTACATATGCTTTATCTAGATATACCATATTCGATTATCTATACGTATCTGTGTGTATATATGCAAATCTGTCGTATTAATGTCTAGCTACAAAGAAATATTTAAATATAAACGTATATCAGTGCACTTTAGTTAGAAACTGAGACTGTGAAGTTTAACAGGATTTCATTTTAATACTGTTGAACAAGTATTAGTAAGACTACATCATTCCGTCCTACAAGTCCATATCGAGCATTCGATTTGAGAATAAATCTTTGGTTATTGAGTTCATTGAATTAGTTGTAAATTTATCGGTGATAAACAAGATGAATACTTTACACAATAATATTTAGTTCATAAAAAAACTGTGGATAAGCAAGCATGAAAAATCAAGAAACACAACAACTATTGCGTTATTATGTTGGACCCAACAGTGGTGTGTACTCACGATCCAACTGTGCTGGAACTAAGACATCCAAACTTCACGATAGACACTTAACTAGTGCGTACTGATTTAGTGGTCTGACGGTTGAATGCTCAATGTAAGGCTTGAAAGTCCTGGGTTCAATCTCTGGCTGAAATATAGATGTTTACTGCTTACGAGTCTCATACTACAAAGAAATAGTTGTCCAGTGATTCTGATTTTTAATAAATGTCTATCAAAAATCAATCTGTGATGTGGATGGTGGAAAATTAATAGATTAATCAATCCTCACAAAACACCTATAGTATAAAAATGAATTAATTGCCACATTTTATATTAGTGCAATCTAACTATAAATTCACACTTAAAATTATTTGTTTAATTCAGAAAACATCAAGTGCCAACCACCTTCAACCATTCAGCATAAAACATAATGCACGAGATATCAAGTCAATTAGATTCATAGTCACGTTACAAAAAGATCGGTTAAAATTATCAGTACTAGAGAATGAGAGAAATACAGCACTGATTACCACTCAGTGATAATCTCTTATTCTGAGAAACTGCTTGGCTCCAACCTGAATTGGACAGACACAAGCGGTTCCTTCTAGGTTGTTAGTGAGCCATGCTGATGAATCACAACTAGCATGACACTAAGGTCCATGGTTTCTTGCTGATTATTTTCAACTATGTAAAATATATGTTAGTACTGTTATCATAATTCGTTGTATTTTTCATAAAAACTATTGTTTATTTTTATTTAAAAAAAATTATCAGTAGTTGTGTTTCGAAGAAACCACATTTATTTGTAGTGCACTTTATTTAAAGAAGGTTATAACAAGTAACTAACCAAGTACAGATTGGTATACTTGGAATTAAGCTACAATTTATGCATGTGTAAAGGTTAGCGAATACTAATCCGGCAGCTCGAACCAAATTACTGGAATGGGACTGCAGCTTGGGACTTAAGTGGTTGGAAAGTCAAACGTCATAACTGTTAAACAACCGCTCCATTAAATGCGATATTACACTGAAATATTTTGTACTTAATAGAAGGCTGTAAAAAAATTAATAACTACTTGGAAAGTTCATGAAATTCTAGTATTAAAATGAAGACGATGTTACTAAATTTTGAAAATGTATGCTTTTAGAGTGTGACAAATAATTCAATAATAAGATAAACAAACAATTTGAAGCTTTTAATATGATAACTTACTGTGGTAGACGATGCTGAGTTATCATATACAGACTGTTTACGTAAAGTATTCACAACTTGAATTTCTGAACTTGTTTGATCTGTTCGTGATGCCGTATGATATTGTTTGTCTTTGTAATCCTTACTAGAAATGTAGTCACCTTCTTTAGTATTACGAGGATTGTTTCTTTGATAATTACGACCACGAATACTAGATAGTTCTAGTGGTTTTGACTCTGAATATTCACGTAACATGTCTTCATAAAGTGCCTATTTGATATGACATAAAAAATGTTAACGAAAAAAACTTTTGAAAATTACTCATACGATTTGTAATGGATTGCATCTTTCCGATATTGAGACAATTGGTTACAATTTCTAAACGAATCACCAAACGTTCATTATGAGTATATTTCTTCAACATAATATTAGATAGAATGTGCTATTATAGTTAGGCTATGACTGGAAAGTGAATCGACAATGGGCACTCGTCCCATTTCAAACTCACCATCTGGATGATCATGCCACATTCAAGTGTTGATATTAAGATCCAAACTTTGTCTACTTTTTTTTCCAAACGCCATCGCGTTAGCCATTGAGCTACAGAGTAAAGACAACCATGAGTATGCATGTTTCCGTATATACACTGGGACTGAGATAAAACCCGTCATTGACTCTATTTATCAACCACAATTCAACTTCAACAGATTATTCACACAGTTAATTTTTATAAAATATCTATGCAGTTGGTTATGTACTTTCATAGTTATTTGATTTACTCTTTAGAACCCCGAAGAACTAATGCTTTAGTGTGAGTATACAACCAGGTTTTATAATGAAAAATATTAAAATTTAGATTAGTAAAATTGTTCAACAGAAATTATTAGTATTTTTTAAGCACAAAATATATTCTTCAAGGCGACCGTACGACTGAAGCAGTTTCCTAAAGTTAGAGAAACTTCAAATTAACTATTAGAAAACATTACCAGAGTCTCTAGTATGAACCTTATTTTTCAGGAAGCTGTAAAAATAAATGACGCTCTATAAGATTGTACATATAGAGATAGTTAACTGCTTCAGTGTTCTGACTTTCAATAGAAGAGGATTTTTGTCAAATAGACATCTTAAACTAGACCCCCCATTCTTAAAGACTTCCTTAAGTTTAGTTACCAAGTTTTGCTGTTCCCCATAGGTGTATAGTGATCCCAGTCTGGAGAAGAATCTGAAGGCAAATTGCACTGTTCACCTCAAAGTGCTCCAAACATAGTTACAATCTCTTGAAGTGAGGATGAATTACGACTCCATCTTTGTTCAAAATGGCAATATTGACAACTGATATTCTAGCACACTTAAAAGGTGGATCTTTTTTGACTGGTTTACCTTTCGAAGTAATTAGTTTAGGGCAATTTCTGTTCAGTATAGTATTCACTTGTAATAATCTCGTTCGCTTAATAAGAAAAATTATGTAGCTAGTAAACATTATGATAAAATCTGAATACAAATGAAAAAAAAAACTTTGATGTTCAGTAATCCTTATTTCCTTCTTGGGTCTTTATCAACAAATCTTCAGGATAAGCTTGAATTTTTATCTCTCGTTAGTGCGTAGGTAAGGAGTAGACATGAAGGGGTCTCGTTCAATGGCTAAACAGTATCATGCTACTCTATTTACTAATGTTCGGACAATAGTAGTTTAAACAAACTTTATGTTTCATAAACTTAACAATATACTGGGGAATCTCTATCTCTATCTTGTAGCTTTTAGGTTCAGGCTATGACAAAAAACTTACTAAAAGTTTTGCGAAACTAGTAACTCATCAATTTAATAAGCCATACAATGTATTAATTCAGGGAATGTCATAGAGCGTATAAAAGGCTATTTTACTTCTAGAGCGAAGGCAAAATATAAATGCTTCAAAACATTAACATCAGTCGTTACATCTAAAAGTATCGAATCCTGTTTGTCTTGTGAAAGTCCTGATATATGCAGTCGTGACATCAAGTTAAGTTATTTCTGACTTAAGTTAGTTAGAGATTGGAGAGTAGATTCATTGAAATGAATATTGGTAACCTACTGAAAAGCCTAATTATTTTGAGTATGATCCTTAGTAGGATAGTGGGTGAGTATTATGAGTACTATTTATGTTTGTATTTCATAAAAAATTGATCTGATAATTACTGAGAACGAAAAAGCGATGAACAGAAATCTCATTGTAGCACAAGACTCCTTAGTAATGCACACCAACAACCCCGACAAGGATCGGACCCAAGATCTTAAGGCTATGTAGCAAACGCTTCATTATCAGCACCACTTGACCGCTGTTCAAATGCAGGATTCTGACTCCAATCAACTTGTGATATAGTATGACGACAATCTAACGTCATCGGTGATATTTAACTTACTCTCGGCTTGTCTAAACTCTACAAGTTATTGCATTCACTAAACTTCAAGATTCTCTTGAAGTAGGTCATCAGATAACTGATTATTATAGTTAAGTCAAGGTGATGAGATCAGACTGTGACAAATACAAACAATATATAAACCAGCATTCACAAAATCACTTCAAATTCCTGATGTATTTAAAAAAAAACAACCTTTTTTCTCTCGGAACGAATGACGATTACAAGCGAGATGATAAAATTGGAGGGGTAGTATGGATCGCTCATCATTAGTGGGAGCAAATTTAATATCCATTTACGTTTTGATAACTATTTGTCGGTTACCTGAAAACTCCAACATTCAAAGTTTGTAACCCATAAAAGACTTTTAATTACAATCTATAAGTAAAATGTAAATTTTTCAAACGTATTTTCCTATTGTTGATGTTATGAGCTGAGTATCGATTATTTTCCATTTACAAGTGTGCACCTTCATAAGGTTGCTTCGATGTTAACATTTTGTTACAAGTTTTTAGTAAAGTTGAAATTTGGCTTGTTTGGGTCTCACAAAGTTGTGTATAACGAGTTTACGTCTGAAAAGAAAGGTGTCTGGGTTCGAGTCATAGTGCAACCATCAATTTTAAGGATGAAGGGGCATTCAACTGGATACACATGATTCGAGATATATATGTAACAAGACATCTAGCTATGACACGGAGGTTTTGTTGTTATCATAAAACAGAAAAATAAACATATGTATGGAAGGTACACACACATACTCACCTGCAAACGAACAATACCACGTTGTGCTCCAGTTTCAGCTGCTTGCAAACATGAAACTCGGTCAAGTAAAGCTTTATGTTCTGCTTCCAATTGGTCGATACGCATAGCTTGATCATGTAATCTAGTTCTATCTAGTAAAGCAGCTTCAGTTAGGGAAGCATTAGTAGCTTGAAGTTTGATAATCTAAATAACAATTATAAATAAGTGGCATAATTAGAAGACAAACTTAATATGTATATTAACACTAGCGAGAAATAAATATTATAAAGAAATAACCACGAAACTGATATTTAATATTAGGATTATCAGAAAGTTAGTAAAAATAAATGGTTTTCAACTAAGGTGGACACTGTTGGCAATATTAATTACCTTTGGTTGGAAAGAATCATTATAAAGCTTTCATTATTGTTTTACTTCAAATAAAGTAACCTCTGGTGACGTTATGCAGAACGAAGGCGAAATATGCTCAATCAAACACTCTAGCATAAAGTGCCAAAGATGACAAGAAAAACCGGTGTTTATGTGATGTAAAGGATTTTAACCAGAATATAATACACATACCTTGGCTATGAAGTCGGTAATTAGACGAATGCCCTATATATATATATATATATATATATATATATATATATATATATATATATATATATATATATGGGGAAGACAGAGTATAGCTTAGCCATCGGGCTGAAGGAAGCACAAATGTCTATATAATAAGACTCAGTAATACAATCTGATCACTAGATAATTTAACAACGACTCAGGCACTTGATTATTTGTTATACAATGACGCGAAAAAATAAGCTTTCGATCAAGAACCAGAATTAGGATTAAAGAAATTCTGTCAATATAACAATTACACATAGAATTGGTGATAAGAAGTATAATCAATATTTTCTGCCTACCACACAAATAATGTTTGTTTTATGTAGCTGTCTCTTTACATTTTATAGCTAATCATCGCCTCAAGGTTTCAAACAAATAAGGGACTTATGGTTAACAGATAGTATATATGTGTAAGGTAGATAGTAATTATTTTGAAGTTTCAAGCCATTAACAACTAATCACAACCAGGAAGTAATAGACAGATGTTTCGTCTCAGTATAGAGCTAGTCAGAAGTGAGCATTCATAACCTCGCCACTGATTGAACTTAGGACTTTCTTCAACCTTTTCTGTGAGTGCTAAAACCATCCGCGCTGCGTAACAATCTACAACACTTAATAATAATAATAATAATAATAATAATAATAATAATAATAATAATAATAATAATAATAATCTTCGCTGCTTCCACTTATGAATAAATATACATTGAGTTAAAATCTATCGAGTAATGATAAATGGAGTGAAGGTGGTTTCATAGGACGGAAGTCTTATAATATATCATTTCCTAACAGTAAGTCCAAGCAAACTGCTAGAGATTTGATTTTCCTGAGTAAATCATTTAGGAATTTTCGGAGTAACTTTGTGTTTAATTACTAATTTAAAAACGCCAAATGGTTAGGGCGCTGAACACTGATTCACGCAATAGGTTCGAACCCTATTTTGAGTCTACTTCGGTCTAGGGTAAATAAACACGAACGTAAGTATTTTTCTACGCGCCCGTGCTATATTACTACGAAAGCAGATCAAATGTTGTGTATCCATATAAATCAAAAATCTTCTATATCGAGTAATTGAAGAAGAGTAACTAACTTTCTGAAAGGATTTTTAGAAGACTATTCAATTTATTTTGAGTATATATAAATCAATTATTTCATATTTATTATTGTCATGCTCCCATCCCCCTAACCTTTCACTAGATCCATGAACTGTATCATATCATTTGTCACTCAGGAACTATAGTTAATTAACCATGTATCCGTATCCCTAAGTTCCCAGTGATTATTGTCTTCGTTTGGTATTAGTGTTATTCTCGTTATTGGTGAGCTGCATGGTTAAGTTTAATGTATACAAAAGAAGTGCTTGAAATACAATATGATATTGTCTGGTTGGAATTATCGGTTTGTATTCTTCCTATTCCGACCCGCGATTGAGTGAGTTTAGAGTAGACGCATAGGGACTGACTGGGCACTCTATTGCTACTGTAATTTTGCGCGCATCAAGGTCATATCAGTTAACTGATCGTACGTTCCGGTCATAACAGTTCATGGTGTTATAACAAAACCATTCGACAACCAAATATAATTGTACTTAAAGGATTTCAAGCATACTGACGAAATTAAAAACGCTTACATCTGCTTGTAACTCCACAACATTCAACATTTCTGAACTATCATGTGTATTGAATTCATGTGAATTTCGTACTAAATTCTGTTCATAATTCCCATTAGGTGAACCACGTGAATCCATAGCAACAAGAAGACGTCTCTTAATGCCGCTTCAGTTCTACGAGCGGCAGACAAACTAGTTTCTGCTGAACGTGCATCGGCACGAGAACGTGCTAGTTCATCAGTTAATTCAGTGATACGTCTTTCAAGTTCACGGCGACGTCTTTCAGACAGACTAAGATGTGCACGAACTAATTCTAAATCACCAGTTTGACGTAATTCTTGTAATTGAGTACTATAATATGATGGATTATGTAGTGAATTTGACTTTTCCTCACTAAGATTATTTACATCTACAGATGGGTCCATTGAGTAGAAATGACTCGGAGAACTATGTGATACATGAACTGCGCACAGAAAAGAGTAAAATACATAAGGAAATTAAAAGGTAAAATGTGCAAAACTATAAAAAAGCTAATCAGAATTAAATTAAAGTTTTTACTAGAGCTTAATGAATATATACTTAATACTTCTTCAGTAATCTATAAAAAAATTATTCGGTTAATATATGATGCCGAGAAATCCAATGATTAGACAGTATTAACTAACTACGTAAAATCGTATTATTTTAAAATCACAAAGTATCGTTTGATTAGTGAATAGTGGGATGAAAGACAATGGCAAACTATTCTTAGTGTATTTTGTAATTTGCATTTAATACAAGTGATGCGATTTGTTAAGGAAAAAGAATAGATACATTTAGATATATTAAATAAATAAGCTAATTTATACTGTAAGGAAACCATTTCACTATGATTCCATCGTTAGCTCTACTTATTAACTGCTACGCAATTTATACTAATATACTCTTATTCTATCTCTTAGATCGAATTATTAGGTAATTGCAGCCGTCTGTATATGCCATGATATAGTAACGAAAATCAGTGTTGTGATTTTAACCATTTTCCTCTGTAATAGTAAGATATTGTTGAGCTTCAGAAGCAGTTGAGAATTATCTACATTGTCGAAATGTTCCACTAATCAAATATGTAGGGCACAACAAAGCCTGTGCAATGTGATAGCGCTCATAGAAATAATTCATACGTTTCAAAACTAATGCAAGTAACTGAAATATGAAGCTTCTCATTTTATAAGATATAGAGTAATTAATTGACAGAATTTTAATAACCAAATTTCATTTAGGTGTATATTCTTAGGAATAGTCGATAGAAAATCATACTAACATCTAGTTTTCATTCAAGCTAGCACTAGTCAGCAAGGAATACCTGAATTCCTAAATCAACTGATGTCAGTGGGAGTGGGACGCTTTAAAGTTTGAGAATAATCTTTCTTGAGTGTGGGCTATTTGGATTGATTGATAACTAAGTGGTGACCAATGTCATGGTTATTTAGTCGTTCAAGTGCTGATCAAATTGAATTGTATGATCTCTAAGATTCAAGTCAATAAAATGTGACGATGTGTGCAAATTATTTAATACGAATTTATGTTATTGTAACTATCTGCCTTTCTGATACAGCTATAAGAATAATTGAATACAATTAGCACATCCACTATTAGCATACAGATGTATGAAGAACATACTCCTTTACATCATTTCAAATAGGCTGAAGGGTTTTGTTGATAGTTTTTTTAAATTTCAGTATTCGAGTTTAGACATGTACTTACAAAAAATATATCACAGATATCTTATTTATTAGATACAGATTCAGTATACTTAGATTCAAGCCACGGTCCATGTGTGATGATTAATACATTAATCGATTGCCGAAACCACAGTACGTAGGGCATAGTTTGAATGTGCAACTTAGTAGCTGAAAGCTGAACGCTTTGACTACTGAGCTATTACTGAACTATAAGACGTTACAACAAACAGCTGAGGTATTTAGAAGTGATATCAATGCCAAACAGTCTATATTTCATTTTAATAATATTAAACATAATCTTAAATGCTCATGCAAATAATTCAGAATTATCAATAACCATAGGATACTAAAGTTTCCGAATAATAGTTATCAGAATAGGTCAAATCACGTCAGAACAAAAGAGGAGTAATCAGGCAATGTTATAAAAAACTAACAAACAATCTATGGTATTTAACTCACATTCGCCAACATGCCCATTACCAATTCGTTCTTCAACTGCAGATGTACCTCGCTGTAGTCTACAAAAAGAAGACAAACAAATAAACTAAAACAATAGAACCATTGACATTTAAAACAAAACAATAAATTATTGGAAGAGGAATGAAAAGTGATGAAAAAAACCTCGTTAATAATGTTTAAACCACTTCAGATAATTTAATAAATTATAAACGGTTCCTTAAAAATCTCCTTCTTACGTCCAATTTGTAGTCTTGAGAGCGGTTTCATAAGACCTGAAATAACATATCTCGGACTGGAACCACTGGTGTTAGAGACCCATATGAAAGAATTTGAAACTGAAGAATCGGTAGTTTAAGAAGGAAGGAATATTAGAAAGTGAGGAATGAATTTAACTGTAAACAAGGTAAGCATAAATTCTCTTAGAGGTGTGTAAGATTATCACTCTCCTGCTACCAACACCAATAAAGCATGTTTCTGCTTCAAGATGAAACTCCGTTAGGGATGGTCTTGAAGACTCAAAAGTGTGATCTTAAAGCCTAAGAGACAACTGCTTGAAACTGATCACACATATATACATATCTTTGAAGTGTTAGCTCAGTGCTTTAAGAAAAGGTGAAGTATGTTATTTTTTTGGATCGACTTTTCCAATCTGTTCTTTATGATATGAGAAGGCAGTATCAAACATAAATTCTAGTTGTTTGAAAGAAACAATTTACTTCAGTCACATCTCAGTACTAGTAGGTTGAGCAACTTCATCCTCGCACTTCCAGCTTGTCGCTCTTACTAATACCGCTGTCTAATTTTCTTGTCTGGCTCTTGAATTAAGTGTAAAAATCCGAGAGCCGCTAATTTAATTTTATTAGCGGGGTAGAAAATTTCAGTTCCAGCTTATATACACATGCATTAATCTACCCTATTATTGAGACAGGAAATTGTTATACAAGCTATTTAAACGAATTACCTCGACATTATCATATGGTTACAATTTTTTAATAGATTTGGAGTGTGATTAGTAATGAACTCCAGAAAGTGCATTTAATCATATTTATGTCGAAAATGTTCACTCAGGTTACAAACAAAGACTATTTGAAAGTTAGTACTAAAGATTAACTCCAGAATATAACCAACACTAACAGTTATCATTTAATTCGTATTGTGACTGGCAAGTGGAATCCAGGACGCGCGTTTCGTCCTATTTGGGACTCATCGGCTGGATGTACCTGCATCCCAATGTTGATGTTCACAGTGGGATTCGAACTCAGTCCGGTTCGTGTCATACGCCACCGCGTACACCATTAGACTACTGAGTCCAGACAGTCACGTTTGTGCAATGGGCGAATTGGTAGTAGAATGAATTTGTATATTCCCATTGATTTGTTATAGACTGAAGCTGGTCAGTCACTGTTGCTATATGTGCATCCTGTGCGGATCGCCTCGATATAGCGATTATTCATAGTTATCATTTAACACTAACAGTGTTCATCTATTTCTTTAAACAAACTTTGTGTGGACGAATTTTGTGGTGTAGATTTTACTAAAAAAATCACTTTAAGCTTCATCATACACAATACCAGGGTTTATAGCACGGTTTATCTGGTTGCACTGCACTAACATGTTTATGTCAGGTAGTTGCAGATTATCCTGGATTCTTAAAATGAAATATTTAATGAAAGTCACACTCTAAAGAAAGCAATTGTGGTTAAGATAATTAAATATAGTATGCAGAAAGAAAAATCAAGAACAAGTGTATGTCAATTCATTTTCTTTCAAGAAAGTTACCTTCTTATTTCTTTTTTCAAACTATCAATTTGACAATGTAAATTCTCTATCATCATTTGATCGATATTATTCTAAAGAGAGAAATAAATGAAGAAAAACAAATAAAAAGTAAACGATCAAGAATAAGAAAATCACTTTGAGTTTAGTACTTTGTTTTACATTGTAAATAGTAAAATCACTTCAAACGAGCGTATTGATTCCAGTAACCACAAAACATATATGATTAGTAATTTAGAGAACAATAATAAGAATTTGTTAGTCAAGTAAAGAATAAGTGAGGTAGATGAAGTTAATAGTAATACTTTATAATTTCATGAATACATAAACCCCTTTAACATTATGGTAAATTAGATAATGACTGAGTTTATAAGTGCTAGTAAAAATGTGTCTAAAATATAGCTGAGGGGGGGTGGTGGTGGCACGGAACACAGAAATAGCTAACAAACAGAAACAACAGCACCATGATTACTAGATAAAATAAGATTAAACAATAAAAACTTTGTCATTCAAAACCAAACTCAGATATAAAAAAACGTTTTTTTAAGATGCTTAAATAAACGTAAGTGTACAAATAGCTTGAGGTTAAATATTCATTTACTTTAGTCGTTTTTGCCGATAAATTTGATAGGTGAGTATTGATATTTATTAGAGCATAATCTTAATTAAAGATCAGATTTCAAGCTTCTAAATATACGATATGTTTTTTATGATTATGTTGGTGAGACTCAGCCCAATACGCTGGATGGAAAACACAAATACAGCAAAAGTTACAGCTTGAAATGAAAACTTCAATGAGGATTATACTCTAAGTACAGAGCTTCTATAGTTATTCTGAACGATTTCATCAGCATAAACTTCTGACAAAAGCCCAATATGTATCACTTATCAACTACCAAATAAATGGAGATATGACTGTAAATAATAGGTACCAGGAACCTCGTAAATACTAGAAACGTTATGGATAACACCAATCGTATAAAAACTTTTGATTATATCAACTAAAAAAGAACCAAAACCACCCATCATCTCATAATGACCGTAACCATGAATTAATGATGTCCAATAACATGAACAGATAATAGTAGAGTTTTGAATACAAAAAAGCTGATTCAATCACCTCAGAGTATGTAGATTTCATATTTACTAACTGACGACTATATTTCAGTATATATTCTGATGCTGTCTTATGTGATATAGTAGTGAATAAAACAGATGGTTCAATAAAATAAGTTAATTTTAATTGTATCATTAAATCATATGGTAGTCCTTTTAAATTCTTTTCAAATACAATTGATGGATAATATAAATCACTATTCTTATTCTCAATTTCTTGGTGTACATTCCCACCTGTACTACTGCAATCATGAATATCATCTGACATCAAACACCAGATATACATGAGTTCATAGTTGATATAATTTGAATTTGACCAATTACAACGTATTTCTTCTAAATTACGTAGAAACAACCGCGGACAACTTTTACTATTATTATTATTATTATTACCACCACTACTGGTAATATTTGTAGTAATATGTAATATACATGATAGTTTATTAATAATAGTTTCACAATTGGCTGATATAGGATTTGTATCATACCATTGCATAACAGATGCTAAATAAACACGTGACCAAAAAGATGCTTTACTCAAATCTGTTGATTTAAATTTAACTGGCAACCATAATTTAATATTTAAAGAAGATTTTTCTTTAACTATTTGTTGTAAACTATTTTTATAATTATTTATTAAGTTATTATGAAATAGTAATTTCATTAAATCATCTTTTTGTTTTAATGCATGAAACCATAAATCTTGTACAGTTATCTGTTGATGCCTAGTGAACATTTTCACTTTATGATATGGCCATATACCGGTAATTAACCATTCAGAATAACACATTTCATAAAGATGATATAGAAGATAAGTGAAACTTTGACTATTTTCACGTAGAATACAATCATTTTTTGATGGTCCAGTAATTGAACAATTCATTGCATTGCTCATGACAACTGTATAATTGAAACCATATATTAAAGCATTTGTTGGTTGTGACTGATGTATTAAACAATATGACTCAAAATGCATTGATGTAAGCATTCTGAAGATTAATATGAATAGATACACTTTACTATGGTGATGATTTGTATTGGAAATATATGGATTCTAAACGTATCAACACTTGCGAATGAATACATTTCAATAATTGATCCAAAAATGATACTGTATGATTACTGTTAACAATTGGTTGTATAATCAGCTCCCATACACGATATTTCAATTGAATAAATAACTGTAATAGTTGACTTGTTATATAATTAGGTTCGTGAATAGACTCATCATTATTACCATACAATGATGTAGTTCTTACAGTTGTGTAAGTAAGAGGAAGATGATAGGTAATTAATGGCATCTACAAAACGATTGTAAATCTTTCCAATTGACGTCAAATCATGCGGTATCAAGATCAAGTTTGTATGCAATGTACGTAGATATATTACATTATGAATTTCAGCTGTTCGACAAAATGAACCAATGACTGTTGGTGGAATTAATTCAAATACAGAGTCTTTGTTTATCATTATATTAGACAATGAAGTAGTAGTAGTAGTAGTTAGACGAAATTTCATCTTTTGTAATGTATGATTTGATAAATTAATTAAATCTATCCCAGATAGTAACCATTCTAAGTGAAATGGTTGTAATAGAATTAAACCTTGACGAGTAACTTGACTAAACCAAAAACAATCTTGACAGAATTTCTCTTCACATAAATTATTAAATTTATGAAAGAAATATTCATTTTGACTATTTGCATTTTGTAAATAGTTATTAAGTAGTTTCTTTATACCAGGTATAATACGTACATATTTCATTGAAGATTGTTCATTATTCAAATAAGTGAATATTAAGCATAATAATAAATTTTTACAAAACTGACGAATATTAACTTTATGATGTAATGGTGTTGTAACAACAGCGAGACGATTATCAGTAGTATTGTAATCATATATTATGCTAGGAAAATGATTACAATATTTAGAATTATTAACATTAGAATCTTTTGAATTGAGGTCATAATTCCAAATATCATATGATTGTAAAATAAATTGTGTCAACGTAGCGCTATTAAGACTGATTAGATCTGAAACGGTGAACTTATCAATTACTCTTTGGTACTCCTTTTGTAAAGTATTGAACAACGAAGAAGCGAATTCACGGAAATAACAAATAGGTTGCTGCTGTTGATGAAACGGTATATGTCTAACTGGTTTACAGATATCTTTCACTGATGGACAGTACGACATTACATTTGAATTAGTTGATGGAGTCCCCTTAATTTTTGCAGCTAATGTTGAACAATTATCCTTCTTGGAAAGATAGCCGCTACATCTTAAACTGTATAATATTAAAGATTCTAGTTGAAGTTGAAATGTGTTATCTTCTAACTGATTGTATTCGCAATCAACAGACGACAATGATAACGTTTTATCAAGATACGTCTGAGTAGAACAATTTATTGTGGTCCGTTGAAATGTCTGACAAGATTTTGATTGCCCGTATTGCAATCTAGAGGAAGGAAACTTAGTTAGATGACCTCTTAATTGCTCAATTTCAGTAATTAATTTATTCACTGAATTATCTAATGGATGATTCTGCATACCGACAGAACTAAATGCCGGTAAACTATTATCTACAGTATCAGCTGTTGATAATAAACATTTAGGATTTTGAAGAACAATGGTATCTCGACGTAAGGAGGTGTTATCAACAACAACGGAATTCATATTCATATTTTCTAATTTCGTTTTCTTTAAAGTCGAGATCTCAGATGAGGTCGAGGATGGCTTAACACCTTCTCCAGATTTTACAGACTTGACATCTTTACTTGTCGACACTGCTGGTTCCTTAGATTTCACCTTCTCATTCTCAGAGGTAACCTTCAAATCAGTCGGTTGAGTCACACTCGTGGTGGGAGGAGGATTATCTTTCGATTTTGAACTAACACTGTCAACAACAGTGGGATTCGATTTTACATTCTCCACTTTCGTTTTCTCTGATGTCGAGATCACAGATGAGGTCATGGATGGCTTAACACCTTCTCCAGATTTTACAGACTTGACATCTTTACTTGTCGACACTGCTGGTTCCTTAGATTTCACCTTCTCATTCTCAGAGGTAACCTTCAAATCAGTCGGTTGAGTCACATTCGTGGTGGGAGGAGGATTATCTTTCGATTTTGAACTAACACTGTCAACAACAGTGGGATTCGATTTTACATTCTCCACTTTCGTTTTCTCTGATGTCGAGATCTCAGATGAGGTCGAGGATGGCTTAACACCTTCTCCAGATTTTACAGACTTGACATCTTTACTTGTCGACACTGCTGGTTCCTTAGATTTCACCTTCTCATTCTCAGAGGTAACCTTCAAATCAGTCGGTTGAGTCACACTAGTGGTGGGAGGAGGATTATCTTTCGATTTTGAACTAACACTGTCAACAACAGTGGGATTCGATTTTACATTCTCCACTTTCGTTTTCTCTGATGTCGAGATCACAGATGAGGTCATGGATGGCTTAACACCTTCTCCAGATTTTACAGACTTGACATCTTTACTTGTCGACACTGCTGGTTCCTTAGATTTCACCTTCTCATTCTCAGAGGTAACCTTCAAATCAGTCGGTTGAGTCACATTCGTGGTGGGAGGAGGATTATCTTTCGATTTTGAACTAACACTGTCAACAACAGTGGGATTCGATTTTACATTCTCCACTTTCGTTTTCTCTGATGTCGAGATCTCAGATGAGGTCGAGGATGGCTTAACACCCTCTCCAGATTTTACAGACTTGACATCTTTACTTGTCGACACTGCTGGTTCCTTAGATTTCGCCTTCTCATTCTCAGAGGTAACCTTCGGATCAGTCGGTTGAGTCACACTAGTGGTGGGAGGAGGATTATCTTTCGATTTTGAACTAACACTGTCAACAACAGTGGGATTCGATTTTACATTTTCCACTTTCGTTTTCTCTGATGTCGAGATCACAGATGAGGTCATGGATGGCTTAACACCTTCTCCAGATTTTACAGACTTGACATCTTTACTTGTCGACACTGCTGGTTCCTTAGATTTCACCTTCTCATTCTCAGAGGTAACCTTCGGATCAGTCGGTTGAGTCACATTCGTGGTGGGAGGAGGATTATCTTTCGATTTTGAACTAACACTGTCAACAACAGTGGGATTCGATTTTACATTCTCCACTTTCGTTTTCTCTGATGTCGAGATCACAGATGAGGTCATGGATGGCTTAACACCTTCTCCAGATTTTACAGACTTGACATCTTTACTTGTCGACACTGCTGGTTCCTTAGATTTCACCTTCTCATTCTCAGAGGTAACCTTCGGAATCAGTCGGTTGAGTCACATTCGTGGTGGGAGGAGGATTATCTTTCGATTTTGAACTAACACTGTCAACAACAGTGGGATTCGATTTTACATTCTCCACTTTCGTTTTCTCTGATGTCGAGATCTCAGATGAGGTCGAGGATGGCTTAACACCCTCTCCAGATTTTACAGACTTGACATCTTTACTTGTCGACACTGCTGGTTCCTTAGATTTCGCCTTCTCATTCTCAGAGGTAACCTTCAAATCAGTCGGTTGAGTCACACTCGTGGTGGGAGGAGGATTATCTTTCGATTTTGAACTAACACTGTCAACAACAGTGGGATTCGATTTTACATTCTCCACTTTCGTTTTCTCTGATGTCGAGATCTCAGATGAGGTCGAGGATGGCTTAACACCCTCTCCAGATTTTACAGACTTGACATCTTTACTTGTCGACACTGCTGGTTCCTTAGATTTCACCTTCTCATTCTCAGAGGTAACCTTCAAATCAGTCGGTTGAGTCACACTAGTGGTGGGAGGAGGATTATCTTTCGATTTTGAACTAGCACTGTCAACAACAGTGGGATTCGATTTTACATTCTCCACTTTCGTTTTCTCTGATGTCGAGATCTCAGATGAGGTCGAGGATGGCTTAACACCTTCTCCAGATTTTACAGACTTGACATCTTTACTTGTCGACACTGCTGGTTCCTTAGATTTCACCTTCTCATTCTCAGAGGTAACCTTCGGATCAGTCGGTTGAGTCACATTCGTGGTGGGAGGAGGATTATCTTTCGATTTTGAACTAACACTGTCAACAACAGTGGGATTCGATTTTACATTCTCCACTTTCGTTTTCTCTGATGTCGAGATCTCAGATGAGGTCGAGGATGGCTTAACACCCTCTCCAGATTTTACAGACTTGACATCTTTACTTGTCGACACTGCTGGTTCCTTAGATTTCGCCTTCTCATTCTCAGAGGTAACCTTCAAATCAGTCGGTTGAGTCACATTCGTGGTGGGAGGAGGATTATCTTTCGATTTTGAACTAACACTGTCAACAACAGTGGGATTCGATTTTACATTCTCCACTTTCGTTTTCTCTGATGTCGAGATCTCAGATGAGGTCGAGGATGGCTTAACACCCTCTCCAGATTTTACAGACTTGACATCTTTACTTGTCGACACTGCTGGTTCCTTAGATTTCACCTTCTCATTCTCAGAGGTAACCTTCGGATCAGTCGGTTGAGTCACATTCGTGGTGGGAGGAGGATTATCTTTCGATTTTGAACTAGCACTGTCAACAACAGTGGGATTCGATTTTACATTCTCCACTTTCGTTTTCTCTGATGTCGAGATCTCAGATGAGGTCGAGGATGGCTTAACACCCTCTCCAGATTTTACAGACTTGACATTTTTACTTGTCGACTCTGATTGTTCTTTTGGCTTCACCTTTTCATTTTCAGTTGCGCTGTTTTGATGCGAAATACTAATCTTTGGTACTTTTGGAAGAATCTTTTCTTGATCTGTTTCAGGAAGTACTGCTACATCAAGACTATTCCCTACAGCAATTGATTCACGCTTCGGACTTTTAAAAAAATTTTCAACTTTATTTAACAATCCCGGCTTTTTGTTAGGATCACTTATGGAAGTTCTCGGACTACTGTTATCGCGGGTGAATAGTGATGACGGCCGACGCATCAAATTATTTATAGGACTTGTTGATGGTGAAGTTGTATTTATAGGTGTTGATTGTTGTTTTTGCTGAATTTCAGGTGTTTCCAAAAATTTATTTGCTGGTTGTCCATCTACTTCATTTTTACTATTTTTATTGTTAGACGGTGTATCATCTAAATGAAATATGTGTAATTTCATTTTTATTCGAATTTATTTAACTCGACTTACTTGATTTCTAAATTAAAATAAATATAATAAGAATCATTTTGTGCTTTGATTGTTTTACTGAATGAATATCATTTATCAATAATAACAATGTAACATAATTCTCTAAGCTACATAGTCTTGTATAATATCATTTATTTTAAATTAAAGTGTAAGCACATAAAATGTTTCACTTATGCAGTTAACTACTAATTTACTTGCTAATGACATTTTAAGGATAAAATATCTTTAGTTTAATGCAATTTTAATAAAATATGATTATATTGAACATCACATTAAGAGAGGAGTGAAGTTAGACATTCATTTTATTTACTAAAGAGTAAAAACTCGGCGATTCGGAATCATTGCGGGAAAACTTATTGGTATTGATGATTCTAGAAACTAAAACAAAGGATCAAATTATCGTAATTCATAGACAGGTTATTCCATATCCAATGAATATATAAATTTTCTATCAAGAAATTTAAATTATTTCATACTCTATTGAATTGAGAAATAACATAAGAACTAGATTGCTTAAGATGAATAATTATGTGGATTGTTTTCGTGAATTACTGATCTATTTAATGTGTTCTGGACTTGTAGTTAATAATGAAGGCTTCCGTAAGTTACATTTGATTCACAACATAGACGCAAAAACAAATGCTATTAAGGAAATCAAGTATCTAATAAATAAATTTGAACTAAGAACAATGAGTATAAGTCTTTGATATAAAGGTATTATATACATGTTTCCTACTGATTGTGAAATATAAGCATCAACTTCTAATTCCTTTAAAAGTTACTGGTATTTTTAGAAACAATCAGTAAACGATGCAAAGCAATCAGCTGTGGAATAATTAACACAATTAATGTACAATATACATGCTTTATTAGCTAGTAAGCAATACAACACGAAATTTCTGCACCATTATGTAAATGTTTTATTTCTTATGTAATTAATGTATGAACAGATAGAAAGTAACCGATGCAGAGGGCAATTAGCAAGTCCTACTATCTAGCCTTAATTTCATAGGTTTGTAAATAACCAACAAGATCAATTTATTTCACACAATCTGCCCTACAACGTGACAATGGTGATCGGTGTTGTAAGGTGAAAAAATCCCTTTTTTCTGTCATTTGATTTGTGATTTAGGATGATTTAAAAATTCAAGGTTAGAAAAACTAGTGCACAGATTAACAAACGGTAGTCAAAACTCAATTATCAGTAACTAGTACAAACTTTCGTACCCGACCTATTTACTGAATGATCTAAATCATTAGACTGCCTATGTATGCGTCACATTCATTTTTCTGTGCGTATATGTTTGCATATTAATAAATACATCTTTCTAATATTTAATTTGTCTATCAATTTGTTTTGGTATTTTGCATATATGTGACTTTTTACTGTTTAAATATAAAACGTGTGCTTTAATTGAATCATTTTTCCAGACATTTGTGAAGTATTATTGGAATTATAGCTGACAGTAAAATCTAGGATTCACTGTTAGGTCTATTTAAGATGAATACTGATATGTAAAGCAAATAATCAAAACAAAAACAACAATGTCATTAACCTGTATTTATGTAGCAAAAAATGTTGAGTGTATCAAATGCAAACCTTTTGTATGCAAAGGAAGAAGTTATACCAAACGTTTCTTGCTGTATTTAATACTTTCGGCAACTTTCTATTCATCAAATGAGTGAGTGTTACATATTAGTGTAATTGCAACCAAATATTCTATTTCAATAGTTGATGTTTATAACGCTTACGCCTATTTAGGTCTACGCTACAATAACGGAGTCACAGAAGAAGGTTGTGGATAAATTCTTATTATCCAGATGATTGAGATTATGCGCTAATATACAAAATCATCCTCTGAATGAAACTAAAAATACCCAGAAGTGCCAAATGTCATACATTTGTTAAACACTGAAAGGTTTGTAGATAACCTTAAACCAATCAGACGTTTCTTGAAGAGAATATACTTCATTCGAATTCCAACGAGAATAAAGTAAGACTTAAAAAGATTACGTACTTTGAATTAAAAAAAAAACGTAACCAAACAGGCTGGATAAAAAATAAAACCATAATGAAGAAAAGAACCTGAAAGTATTACTTATTGACATGATAACTATGCTGTTAAACTTAGGTCAGTGCGAGCTGTAAAATTCAACAATTTCTACAACATCCAATCATAGTTTACAGTTTGTTTTTCATTAAATTGTGATAACATTTTCCAATTTAATATCCGACCTATCGAGTTACTTTTTTTTTAAATTTACGTACCCATAAGCATTTTATGTAACAATTTATATAGAAACGGAAAATAAATTAGTGTTCCAATTTACATGGAAAACGAATACCACTGTGTAACCATATACAAATTCGTGTACTAAAACTACGATCCTTAAATGACCATTGACGAAATGTTTAGCTGTCTAAATGAAAAAAAATAAGGGGAAGATTTCGAACTTTGTTGTGATGGTTAGAAGAAGAGTTTCTACACAACTGAATAATGGGTCAACTCATATTACATAATTCTGATAGTTTAGCTAAAATGTAGTTTTAAAAAATGCTGTATTCAAACCAAATAGAAGCAAAAAATTTGTCTCCTGTATTTTCTCGAACGTAATTTTTTATAATTTTGAGTACATTTTTAAAGGGTAGCCAATAGTATATTATATAGTTTGTTTAGTGGATACGGTTCATCATTATAGAAGTGATTGTATATTATGAAAAACATGAACTGATTTCGATATCCTTTAAACTATTTGACAGGGTACAACTAACAGGAAGTTTCATTGCGTGTACATTACATTATATAAGTACTCGGTTATTATTTAGAATCACTGTTATTCTTTAATATCCTACCTTCTTTTGTTTTTAGGTCTTTTTAACATTTCTGATAATTCTATTAAAAAATCTTAAATCAGACTGCAATATTATTCTCATTAAAAACTGAAAAACATCAGAGTTTAATAAAGGCCTATTTACTTTTTGCATATAACATTTCGGCTTTGGTTATATATCATATTGTTAATTTAATCCGGTGGATTGAGTCATTAGTGTCACAATTTTAGTTCAAGCGAATTCTCATTGTGTTTAAATTACTTGACAGTATGTTACATAATCAAAGCCTATGACAATTATGAATAAAAATTTATCATGTTTAATAAAATTTAGTATCACATGTCATACACTCTACTATATATCGTTATCATCAACTTATCTACTAGGTACAGATCCTGTATTTGGCTTCAAGCCAAACTCTAGGCGAAGGACTAATGATAATATCAAGTTGTTCAAACTTAAGTAGGCTAAGTAGAGTTTGAATATGTCACATGAAGCTTTTAAATCGAATACTATACAATTATTCTTATTATTGCTAACTGCAAGCTCAACCTTTAAGCAGTGTTCATGCTTCTCTACGTAGATGAGCCAATCGGCATAAACTAATTGGAACAATTATCGCTTCAGATTTCATCAAACCAAGCACACTCATTGAAGAGGTGATTCATTCAGACAGTAAGCATCTCAACAACTTTCCATACCGATAATGGAAAGAGTTAGGAAAGGCCAGTTCTAAAATTTCACATCTTACTTAAATCATTTTACCTCGCGTGGATATCCATCTAAGGCAGTTAAAACATTAACAACTAATCACATACTGCTGTATTACCACCCTACTATTATTACTGCTAATACTCATATTTCAATTGTTAATACTACTATTACTACTACTACAGTAATAACATGAAAGAAGTAAAAATTAAAGAGTCGATATTTGAACTCTTTAAAAACCCATAGTAAATCAAATCATTATAAGAATAATAATACTAAGATTTCAAAGTTCATTAAGTAGTTCTTTTGAAAATACCATTTAAAGTACAATAGATTTAACCTAGAATTCTATCTATAGATTGACGTTAATTGATAAATTTTAGCTAACGATTTATAAAATATTGTCCAAAAGTGTAACAACTAGAAAAATACATATTAGAATATCAAGCATATGTAGATATACATGTCAGCTTACAGAAAAAATATATTCAGCATGTATTTGAAATATAAGACTTAGAGAGAGAAGAATTATAAAGCTGTTTTCACCAAATATTGATTATTATAAAGAGGTAACTAAAATCAGATACCAAATTATCTAAGGCAATGATTTTTTTTCGCCAGACTTCATGAAATCATAAATAAGTGTATTATGATAAGTTCTCATCATTTGATTACAATTAGTAAACATATGATGTAACATAACAAGTAAGATTCGATCACAAATACATAACAATCAGAAGAGTTAAAATAGATTAAAATAAACTGATAAACTAATACAGCTTTTAAGAGAAATGTTGATGATGAATAGTTGAATAGAATCTGGTTATTCTATGTGAGTTTTTTTTACTACCAATTCAACTGAATGAAATTAAAACATTTCATCTAATGATTAAACACGTCATACATGAATACTTTGATCTTGTATAGTTTTTCTAACAATGTATGCAATATTGCTAATTAAAAACATTTGGGTATTCCGTTTTAAATACATAGGCGTTATAAACTCTTTTAAATAAATTCAGGACATTGTTAATTAATGAGAATTTAAATTATTTCATTGTTGATGCTAATACTTTGAGTCAAACCCAGTATGTTTCTACTCAAGAAGCTAAGGGGTTATAAACTAAGCTACTGACAAGCGTTCAATGTGTATGGTGATTTATATTATTAGGAAAGGTTTAAACTATCTCATTATTGATAATGAGGATTAGATATAGATCAGGCTTCGTTGGAGATTCAAGTGAATGGTACTAAGTTTGAATCTCAATGGAAATATCAATTCACAATGCATGTACATCTAAATGCTGAGTCTCAAAGGGGATGAATTACGAATCCTGGCTTGACAACAGGATATTGTTTCTAAATAGAATGATGGCTGCCATAAATTTATTTAAATATCATACTAAATCAATTGCAAAAGAGGGTTTTGAGTATCCAACTGGTATTTGTATTCGGAAAAAAGATTTTCAGGTTTCATGATGAACAGAAAACGGACTGTTGGTTTCAGAATATCTGAGTTCTAATTTCTTTAATTAATGGTGATAGTAAAATAATTTACGGGTTAGCAAGTAAATTCTAAGAACTGAATCAGATTTGAAATAATGTATTTATCTAGATTAGATGTTGAAAATCAGTTAAACGTTAGACATTTAGGACTAACTAAATATCAAGATTGTTATAATTGATTGGTAGAGATTATTAAATCCGACGTCTGACATCACGGACTGACTTATTAGACAACTAGTATAAAACAAAGGACCAGATCCAGGATCTTCGGGTTTTACATCTAGTGTTTATCATTTAGACCACTATCGTTATGGACATGACTACCGAGGAATCCCACATCAGAACAAAGCACCCTTCTAATGCTTCCTACTTTCCAACAGTTGTCGAACCAAGGTCAGTCAATAATGTAAAACCTTAATGCGAAGGGGTGGCTCCCCTAATATGGACTCTAAACTGATTCACTTGTTTTAGTTTGAACACATTCATATAATATTCTATTACAGGGCTCTTAAATCTACCATAGTCGATTAGTTTGATGGGGTCATAAGATAGAATTAAAGTAATCTATTTATCACATACAGGAACAGCTAATGAAATCTGCGAACCTATATTGGTTTCCGTAGTAGACATAGTATTTACATGCACTTAAATAGAATTTAGTTAGTTTGCATCGATTACCGCTTTTATGCAAACAATCTAACTGTATACAATTCACCTATTAGACACAAGTTACAAGCGTTGTACAATCAGATCAATAGATATGCACATTTAGACGAGAGGAACATAGTGACCTTTTTATGTTTTAGTGTGCGACGCGAATGTTTCAATAAATTAACATTAACGCACACACCAAAATATTCATTACAATACAATAACTAATTTAGTGTGTGATTTGCATTCGAAAAATGAAAACTTGATGTCATTATCCTAGATAAGAAAATTGCAATGACAAGCACATCACTAACTCTATGGTAATAACTTGCTTGCAGACCATGATTACTAAAGATGTACAACCGCTAAACATACTCGGTGACCAGTGTCCAACGTTACTTGTGTATGTTATGTAAGAATTGAAAGACCAACCTTTTTAGTAAGGAATGAGTGTTTATAGAAAATAGAGGTATATTACCTACATATGGTAAAAATGATCGCTGAGTTTATTAAGTAATAATCTATTGCATTCGTCGACAGATGGTTATCTTTGCTATTCGAAAGAGACATTAAGGCAAAATTTTAAAGTAATGATAGTTTGAATATTATGGCAACTGAACTTTACCCGTAAAACCTCAAGCAGTTGGATGTTGTAAAGAGTATAATATCTTGATTAGTGTATGCTTTTGTTAAGCCTAAATAGCAGCAAATTAACTAGTTCATATTTCAACTGATCAGCGCAAAAAGACGACTTTAGAAGACGCAAAAGGATTCTTAGATACATTCTACACAAACTTCAATGGTTTTACTGTCATATCATGGGCGGTTTCAGGTTTTTAGAATAAAGATTTATTTTCACTCAATTCCTGTCCTAATTGGAAACGAAATTGAGTGAAGTGTTGGATTAGACAAAGCTTGACAATAATAAAAAATTGACGATAGTTGAAACCAATAATGTTACTAGACGAAATGTGTATTCATATTGTAAACTTCATAAACTTGTCACTTAAAACACTCTTTATCACAAAATAATACTATATTTATATTACTGTTAAACAATGTACAAATTCTGAACTCACTGTGTTCGAATTCTTCTGGTCAATACTAAAAAATAAAAGTGTAAATATTTATGGTCATTAGAACAAATTGAGTAACTGTGTGCCATTAATTCGAAATGAAAAAGTTGTGTAAATGATAATCAATAATTCGAGGTATAGACAATGTTCTAAAGTAATAATAATAACAGTAATAATAGGTTTGATTGATTTGATTTGTCACAGATTGATGTTGGTACGATACCAATCGAAACTAGGCGGGAATGGACAGCGATCTCGTCCTAGTAAGGTACTTTTCAGTGGTGTGCACTTTCTATTCCACCAAGGGCGATAGAATCCAGGGTCGTCAGGTGTGTGAATCACCTAATCTTCTACAAAACTGAGACGGCGTCTAATAAAAGATGGCTAAGACAGAGCTGTGAAAAATGATCTAACAAAATATTTTTGTATACATAACCCAAGTTTTAGATTGTGGATACAGAAATGATACAGTTCAACTCGGTGAAGACGATGACAACATGCAGAGTCGCCTGAACACATTGAGCAACAATGCAAATATATTCGGGATGAATTTCCATTCATCCAAATACAAAATGTTGCTTGAATGCTGGTATGCATCATCACCTAGATTGGTCATAGAGACCGATGTACTTGAGTGTGTTGATCACTTCACTTACCTAGGAAGTCGCATCGTCCCGTGTGAACTGGTGGATGACAAAATCTCAGCACGGATTAAAAAAGCTCATTTGGCTCACCGCCTACCTCGTCGTGTGATATTGGAACAAGATGGAAGAAGAGTAGGGGCGCTCAAACCAAAACATGACATCATTTCATGAAGTCTCTGACTGTTGATCTAAGACATGCTGATAGATGAAGACTACTTGGTTGGGGTACATGTGGTAATCGCAATCAACAGCTAAAGACAATCAGTGACAGTTCAGAATCCGTCACAACAGCATAAGTGTATTCATTCTTTATCTTCATATAGATCTTAAGTCGACTATTCTTCAATACACACATTTACCGTATTTCTTTTCTTTTTATATTCTATTGTCGCGTTATTTTTGTAAATTTAATCTCATCGTGCTATGGGCATATATGCCAGCTTCAACGTTGTTAATGACCGGATGACTGACTCACGATAAATACCAATGCGTATCCATTTTCTATGACGATAAACTTCAAAATTGCTAGTTCGTAAACTAAATAGTTAAGTGAAAAAAGTCATAATTTTCCGTTTTCTCGCAATTCAATAACGCTTATGCAGTACAAGAACTATTAATAAACAAGGAATTATATGTTTAAAGTTAGACTGTAGCTGGAAAGTGGAGTCTAGGGCGTGCACTTACTAGTTGGTACTTGTTAGCTGAATTAATTTCAGGTTATAGCAACAGTAAAGTACAAGTACATTCAAGTCAAAGGCATAAAATTCTACAAAAATTAGTAGTTATAAGAAAATTATGCATCTTACATTTATTGAGATTAATGTATTTATCGATTAAGAGAGATAGATAGTAGATATACAAATAAATTGTAAAAATAAGAGGATACAAGAAAACACGAGTTGTGCAACTGGATACAAATTCCAATTGTTCATATTTCAATCAATTAATTTGTAAATAAACATCAACCAAGGCTTAAAATAATACAACATTTGTAAATCTTAAATATAATGGAAAATGCTCGGTGAAAACTCTCTCATTTAGAGTTCTATTCAGCATGAATACAAGAATAAATGAATGTGAGAAAAAAGAACCTACGGAGACAACTAATCACAAACAAGACCATCAGAATGAACTGATTTAGCACTTAACTTAAGGGTTCACATCTAGAATGACAAGAACAACAGTGAAAGGACCATAGTTAGATTATATTATTCAGTGAATAAAAAAACCACCGGAATAATATCTTATCTTTAAATTTAACGAAAAATAAAATGCAATTGTATTTTTTCAATACAATATAATTAATAATTGGATTTATTATTTTTAAATTGTGAGAAACATACTTTCAGTTACATTACGTAAAATAGTTATTTTCTCAACCATAGACTAATACATAGTGTTTAGATGAAATGTAGGTTACATACTCTTGGTTACAACTTTGCAGATAACAGTTTTCAACAGTAAATAGTCAAGAAGATGGAGCAGATACATACCTCAAGAGAGTGATTTAACAGAATAGTAAAAAGTATTTGCGTATAAACAAACAAATTAAACAAATAAGAATAGCTGCCAGTTAACAAAACAGGGACTAGATTAAGCAGTGAACCAATCATAACTTGATAGACATCTACTTAAAATGACTCTACACAATCTGTGCAAAAATACAATACCTTCATTGTGAAATAAAATGCATATAAATGTAAAGATTGATATTGTGGACTGCCTTCGATCAATGTAAAGGGAAAGGTATTAGATTTGAGTCTTAATGTGAAGGTAAACACTGATACGCAAGTACAAGCAACCGATTCCCAAGTAGGGCTAACCACATGTCATATATCTTGATGTTAGTTATATACCAATTTTAATAAATACCGTTTACTACAGTTTTAGACTATAAATATAAAACGTACTTATCAGCTGGTTTTGGTTCCACGAAATTTGGTTTTGACTTAATATTTTCAGATGCTCTTCTTAATTTATTCACCGTTTGAAGGAGATCATCAATATTTTGATTTGATGTTTCTTTTTCATTTTCAGATAATTGTTTAGACGATGGTGATGATGAAATAATGTTAGGATCGTTTGTTAACGTATTCAATGTTTCCATTAATTCATTGTTTATTAACGCATACTGTTTATTAGTTAATATATGACCACCTGAATTTAAAGTATCTTTTAAATTTGACAGCTTTTCCATTTGTTCATTATTTAACTCTGTTTGAATTGATGATTCGTACAGTTTTGTGTTGGATGGAATATCTTGACTTTGTACATGCTTTTTTAATTGATTAATCTCTTGATCACGTTCATCTAAAAGTGCCTGAAAGGTATGAATTGTTTGTTGTAGTAGTATATCATCTACTTTAGGTGTTGTAGTTTTTATAGGAGAAGGTTGTACTTCAGGTATGTTGATCGGTTTTGTATCACTCATTTTATGAAGTAAACTAGTCTGAAAGTTAACAAATAATAAATAAATAGTAAAACTAAATAATTATTCATCGAATTTTTTCAGTTGGAGTGACAGTTCTACAAAACTTCCCAGAATTTTCTTATTATGTAAGTACGAATAACATAGAACCTGTGATATGAGTGCATCGGTCAAAGTTGCTACACCTCAGCAGTACATAAAGATTAACATTAAAACAGTAAAATAAGTAGTTACTTCAATGATAATAACAGTAACAGAAACAAGAAAAGAGTAGATATACAGAACACGGTACAGAGAAAAATAATTAGTTCGTGGAAGGATATAAAATAATTTTAAGCTGGACAGTTTACCCGATTTTTCTTGGGAGACGTTTATCTCCACTGCACCAAATGTGATAAAAATCAAATGAGCTTTTTGAATCCGTACAAGATTTCGTCAAATAGCAACCCACCAAGGGTGATAAGGCGTCCATGATAAGTGAAGTGGTTTACGTGCTCAACTACTTCACTACTTATCTTTATTTCAGGTGTTGACAAAGACTAGACCTAAAACAACACTGCATTTGGAGGATGGAAAACGCATCCCAAGTAAGCCTGGATTATCACTCAATGCTGTCAAAAGGTTGTGAATTTTATCTGTTTCTTCACCAAACAAGACTAGTCATTTGCGTATTCTAAGTCAGTTAGTGAACCTCCTGGTAGGAAGTTGATCCCTGAAAATGCAGATGACGAGAACTAATAGTGTTCGAGTAAAGAGCATTCACATGGTTTGCGCACTCCTGGGGTAAGTCTATCAATAAGAGACACTGTCATAGAATCTCTCCGTTTACACAACCAAATGCTGTTTTTAGGTTAAGAAAAACTACCACTGTTGAAAGCCGAAAAGTATGTCTGTATTCTGAAACCTGATGAGTGGTGAATATTTGGTGGATACAACCTTGGTGCAATATAAAAAAATCTTGCAACAAAATTTACAATGAAATATAAAAGAATGACATGTTTTCCCTTCTATATTTAGGCATTCCCTGAATATACGATAGTACAAGTGAAAGGTATCATCCACCAGAAAGAAATTCGAAGTGATTAATACACGACACTTACATAACTTTACCGTCATAGGTTACAAATATATTATAGTGAAAAAAAAAACACTTAGTTACAGAAAATGAAAATCATGTACTTCAAGAAGACTAAGCGGGTGTACAGTATTAGACAGCCTTCTTATTAAATTACATGCAGCTGGAATTAAAACGACAAAATACCTAATCAATTCATAGCATTCAGCAAATAATGTTATTCATGCCATATTTTAATTTGTGGACAAAACAAATTTCACTGAAATCATACAACAGTGGTCAGATAGAAATATCGTTGAATTTACAACTTATTTTAATTACTAACACTGTTACATAACAAGATAAGTTGTCGATTAGTTCAACCAAAGCTAGTGCAGTAATTTTGGGTCCACAGAAAAAAGGAATCGGGGAATCTTCTTGTCAGTACAAGGTATAGGCTAATTTGTTGCACATTATGGCAAATGTCAAACTAATGTTTAAACTTGGATGAAGAAAAGAAAGCAGTGATCAATTCAGATTAATACGAACTCATTAATGCTCTATGGGCTCTCATCAGATGCTGCTTTACAACTTAGGAATAACAGTGTTAATTTTCTAAAAACAAAACGACTACACATACTTTATAATAGGAGAGTCTTGAATAGTGAAAAAAAGACTATGATTGCAAAAAAATGAAAAAAGTCGTTTAAACAGCTACTTGTTTACAGTTTAAATGTATATTCTACAGAATAAAATTGAGAAGCCTATGTTTATAAATTTATAAATGAGAGAAATTTGATAGTAACAACTTGATCATAGTAGATACCTAGGTTTCATAGCAATATGTTACGTTACAGAGTCAATAGCTCAGTATAGAATACCATGGCACTTATCATGAATGGGTTGAGTTTGAGGTTCGGTGAGAATATCAACATCGATATGGAGAGTACATCCAGTTGACGAGTTCACACAAAGACGAAGCATACGTCTCTAATTCCATGAAGAAATATAAATATATATATATATATATATATATATATATATAATGGTAAGTATTACGTAAAGCACAAAATAATCGTTTCTTCATAATCATGATTAAAACAATGGCACAAACTCACTGTATTTTGTTCTGAATGATTAATTTCAAATGATACAGACTCAGTAGACGGATTACAAGTGCGCTTGTTTATGAGATCTTGTACACGAGATTCTAATTTTTCTGAATATAATCTTGATGCATTCAATTTTTCCTCTAATTCTCTAACAAGTTCTGATTTTTCTTCTAATTGAGTCTGAGTGAACAATTAAGGATAGAAATAAAATGACAAAAGATACTTGAGAAATATCACTTACCGGTAATACATTACCGTCAGATAATAAGTAAAGAAATCAAGTGATCTAAGATTAAATAATTCCGTTTTATGTTAACATTTGTTTGTATATCCACACTTAAGTGTATAGCACAACAAACAGAAAATAAATAATCAGTAACTTAAGTAAAGGGATCAGTATAGATTTTCATGTTATTCAATACTAACATTGTGAGGAATAGGAACGTGTGTATAGATAGGGATATTTTACGTGGATTAAACTTGGAAACAAATAGATTGACATGAGTTGTATTAAAATGACTTGATAACATTTTATGGGAATACTACATGTGTGATGAGAATAACGTGACTTAAGTTCAAAAAGAGTATTTGTCCAATCAACAAACATACACAGAATGAAACTTCACTAACGAACAAAGAAAAATATGAGTGTTTCCTCTTATTATTTATTCTAGTTTATTTTGGTAAATTTTAACCAGTGTTTAAAAAATGACAGAAATGCTTCATCGTAATTTGTTAGGATTTGTATGGTCAAGTTGAGATCAGTGATTCTACTTACACGTATCTTTTGCCTTCAAAATACAAAGTCCACCATAAAGACAGGTAGAAGCCTATGCCTGCATAAACTCTTTAAAATGAACCGTCAGAAATAATCAAAGCCTTTGAATATCTGAGTTGTTTCAGTGCTGGTATTATCTTAGTAGATGTAACCAGTATACCTATAATGCAAATTAAAGTGACTTAAACTAATCACAACCTAAAAAAGATATTTTCGCAATGCATCAGTGACAGAAATTTTGTCTATTCTTGAGAAGTTTGACTCCACAAGGCTGTGTCAGTCAGTTACAACGTAGAACTTTGTACATGCGTACATCAGTTCAAGTTGCCATGCCTCAATTAGCAGATAAAGATTAAATTGTCGGACCAAATCCCAGAGTAGGGGAAGGTAGTAACAGAGTAAGTACTAATGGAAAGGCATAAAGATCAGAGATGAGATTTGAGATAAAAAGTGATTCAGTAAAGAGAAATTATAATAAGCTTAGAAATTAGAATTTGAAGGAAGACAAGGAGTGGATGCACCTGCGCCATTGCCAACGATTTTGAGCCATATCACCTAAAGTCTCTAACCATTTGTTACGATCATCGTGTGGGCCCCAACCAGGTAGTATACATCTATTAACATGGCTCAGCCCAATTGTCAATGACTTCATGGATTGGTGCCATGTTTTCGTTTGGCCACCCCTAGCTTTCTTCCAGCCCACTCCCACACCAGACAACATTGCTCGTCGGGGTAGACGGTGGTCAGGCATACGCAACACATGTCCTAACCACCTCAGCCGGTGAAGATTCACTACTTCATCGATAGGCTTACCGTATTTACCTAGTACTTTATTCCTAACCCATGCATTGCTTACTCGGTGGTCCCAGCAAACACGAGCAATGTTTCGGAGACATCTATGATCGAATACTAGGAGCCTACGGATATCCTCTGTCCTTAAAGGCCATGTTTCACATCCATAAAGTAAAACGGGTCTGACTGCTGCACAGTAAACGCGTCCTTTCGTCACTAAACGAATGTCTCGCCTACGCTACAAGTGACGCAGGTTGGCAAAAGCCGATCGGGCCTTATGTATACGGGCCGAGATTTCATCGGACACCGGACCGTTAGGACTGATGAGGCTCCCGAGATAAGTAAAACGGTCAACACATTCAATAGTTTCACTTCCTATCACTAACTTTGGTGCCGAATTAAGCCAGTCCTGAAGTAACATTTTGCATTTGGATAGGGGAGAATCACATCCCAAACATGCTTACGTTCAAGTTTAAGGTAGTCAAAAAATTCTGCATTTTATCAGCATCTTCACTCAGTAGAACTATATCATCGGCATATTCTAAATCAGTAAGTTTATCTCCTGGAAAGAGGTCAACCCCAGAGAAATCAGACGATGACAATGTTAACTCTAAAAGTATGTCGATGATAAAATTAAATAAAAATGGAGATAGCGGACACCCTTGACGAACACCACTAGAAGTAATCAATTCCGAAGACAATCTGCCATAAGCTCTAACACGACATGTGGTGTTCGAGTAGAGAGCTTGTATAAGGTTAATGTACTTCTCCGGTACACCTTTCAATGACAGACATTGCCACATAGCCTTACGATCAATAGAGTCAAACGCCGCCTTAAGGTAAAGGAATACAGCTATTGTTGGGCGTCTGAAAGTGTGCCTATGTTCCAGAACCTGCCTAAGTGTGAATATTTGGTCTATACAACCACGTCCGGGTCTGAAACCACCTTGGTTTTCTCGAGTTTGCTCTTCACGAGCATTAGTTAGACGTCGAAGTATTATTGAAGCTAGTATTTTAGACACTATATTCGTTAAACTGATTCCTCGGTAATTGTCACACGAGGACTTCTGTCCTTTCTTAAAGACCGGAATGGTTAGTGTTTGAGACCAGTCAGATGGGATTACGTCTAGTTCCCAAATTCTAGCCAAGATCTCAGTTAATCTCGCTGCTAAGACTGGACCACCTTCCTTAAATATCTCAGGGGTCAATCCATCTGGTCCTGCCGCTCTCCCTCGCCTTAAGTTTCCAATAGCCTTCACAACCTCACTGAGACTTGGGGGACCAATGTTAATTTGCCATTCAGATTGTTTGGGGATGGTGAGCAGCAGGGATGACGCCGTGGGCCAGTTGAACTGTTCTCTAAAGTGTTCTGCCCATCGGTCTAATCTTCTGGATTGACAGTGAATAGTGGAACCATCTTTTTCGCAGATAGTTTCACTTACAGTCGGGTTCCTGATACCCGTTTCCTTGATAAGTCTGAACAGTTGCCTACTGTTACCTATTGCCGCTGCCTTTTCCATCTCTTTAGCTTTCGCCACCCACCACTGCTCACGATCATTGCGTAAGCTTTTGATTAGTATGTGTTTAAGTTGCCTACGTTGCTCATCATGTTCAGAACCAGATGGGATGTGTTGCCGAGTATCTATCAATTCAGCAGATGCAGCTGAAATCCACTGAGTTTTCCTAACCTTTAGGTCTAGTTTATTAGTAGATATTACTGCTCTTTCAACAGCTTTTTGGATATCATTCCAGGCTAGCTCAGGTTGAGAACAGTTTACGCCTGTTTACTAATTGGTTTTTTAGTTGTTCCTGGAATGCATTCTTGACTTTTTCATCATTAAGTTGAACCCTGGTGGGGATCCTTGTCGTGGATCTTTTACGTCCAGTGAGACGCAGACTAATACGCGCTCTCACTAAGGCATGATCTGAGTCTAAACATGTGCTCCAAAATGAGCGGCAGTCTTCTATCGAGCCTCTCCAACGGTGGCTAATAGCAATGTGGTCTATTTGAGTCCAGCGTTGGGTTGATTTAGGAGGCCGCCATGTCAACCGATGTCTTTCCTTATGCTTAAAGTTGGTGTTTGCGAGAAATAAACGCTTGTCTGAACAAAGTTGTAGTAACCGGTCGCCATTGTCTGTTCGTTGAGCCTCAACACCATATGATCCACCTAGGTGCCTTTCGGTTTCATCTAGTCTACCTACTTGGGCATTAAAATCACCCGCTACTATTACTACATCAGTGCGCTTAGCTTTACTAAGAAGGTCAGAAAGCTTTCTGTAAAATTCATCTTTCATTTCATCTGAGCTGCAGTCAGTGGGAGCATAGGCAGAGACAACAAAGAGACAACGGCGTGTGTCCCTATCTTTACGAGTCCTTACCGTTCCATTTAGACGGACAGCGCACAAGCGACTGTCTATTGGAATCCAGTCGAGGAGAGCCTGTTCAGCTTTTAAACTTAGTGCTATACCTACACCAGCAAGGCCTCGAGTGGTATCAGTGGGGTCCTCGGAAACACGAAGAGTGAACCGAGCAGATTCCTTATTTTCACAAGGTGAGGTCAAGCGAATGACTGTGCTTGGATCCTGTATACGCGTTTCAGAGATGCAGCAGATATCGATGGAGCGAGATTCTAGAGTCATGGCTAAGGATGCCTGTTGTCCTATTTGATATAGTGTTCGAACGTTGAAAGCTCCGATATACAACTTAGTGCGCGGTTTTAGGAGACCAGGGATAACGTTTCGTGAACTCAAATTACTAGCATTAGAGACGCAGGGCGATAAAATTATGTTAGAAGGATTAGGCATGGTGATAAGAGAGTTATTAAGAGTTGAAGGTGGGATTTGGCTTCGAACAAGATGATCTCGTGTGCTGTTAGAGGTATGAGGGCGGTTTTCACTTCCTGGCTGCCCACACCATGGAAGGGTGTTTCTTGAGGAACCTGAAAAAGAAGGTAGATTAGTGTTGGTCTTAGAGACCTGAGAGCGTGACCGCAGAGCCCAAGGGACAACTGCTTGAGGCCTGTCACGCACGGCCTTTTTATGAAAAGTTTTTTGAGTATTAGCTCCGCGCTTAAAAGCCCTTAGTGGGCACCCTTACCGCCGGAGACGGAAATCCGTGAGGTAGGGTGAGGTGTGACATTTTTAGGGCCGACCTTTTCTAACCCCTCCTTCCTTGTGAGAAGGCAGCATCGCTGCAGATGCTGGTTGTCCGAGGGAAACACCTTACTGCTGTCACACCCCTCTGCAGTCAGCAGTACGACTTCGCCCTCAGACCTTGAGTAGCTGCTTTTAGTCTCATCGTTCTCCAATCGACCTGCCTGGCATGGTAGAACCTATAGGAACATATGTTCCAGCCAATATAGCTCGGTTGGGTCATCACGATAGGCAAGCCCGACCACCACGTCATGGTAGCAGCTACGGTCGGGCCACAAGGCTGTGAATGTCAGGTGGCTTATTTTGTTTGGTTTTCGTTACCGCCAAACGATTTTTCTCACACAATGGCAACACCATATTGGTAATCCCGAGGTTTGGCAATGTGTACTCCGGTTCAGTGATGATAATCCAAGTTAAGTCACCAATCTCGTGACACCAACTCCAGCGACTTGTTTATGTTTAATGACTATCACTTTATACAGAGTACTGTTTAGCATTCTCTATGACAGGTGGTCTCTTTATGATATAGTGAAGTCGCAAAAACAGTAGTATAAAATTGACATCTAGTGATCGATTACAGAGCCACAGTGTCCAAGGTGTTGATTTCGCATATTGAAAGGCAAAATGTGGACAACAATCAACCTTTTATGTAGAAAGGCATGCAATAGAATACGTTGAAACAGGCGACCAGTGTCACACAGTGATGAGGTAATCAAACTATTTTGGCAAGAACACTAGTTTAAATAGATCCTGCCTTGCCAGAAAAGTCGGTTAGGAAGCAATAATAATGGAAGAGGTATATTCAAAGTCTGAGCGTAAAGTTGTATTACTAGCTTTACTGGAATGTGGTCTTAGTTTGGTGTTTTCCTTAAATAACCCATATTCACGTTAATGCTATCTCACTTTGCCCCAATGATTTCCAGTGGGAGTACTAAGGTTTGATAAGAACAGGGCTGATACATCAAAGCTCTTAAAGATGAGTCGGTGTGACGAGCCTCAAGTAGTCGTCCTTAGGACTTTGAGCTTGTGAAGAGCATGATCAACCCAATTTCATTTTCCGGTACTTCAAGGAGAATTCTTCCAATATGTGGAAAGGAAAGCCTATACCCCATTAACAGAAGTATGGATTACAATATTTAAAATTGTTTAATTTACGTACACACGTACTCTTAGTTGATAAATAATTAATTATATTGGGGAATAGATAAAGCCTATAGTGGGATAGTAGATTTGATTTCAATTTTCGCAGAACTATAGGTCACGTATAGATTGCGATACTTCGGATCGGTGGGCCAGATACCGTAAGCAACAACCTGCTGTGGTAGACAGCAAACCAACTCCAAACTGAGAAAGCAATTAGGAAAAAACGAGGGTGAATAGGATACACATTCAAAAAATCATCAAACTGCGCCACAAGGCAAGCACTAACTTGGAATCTTCAAGGTCAAAGGAAAAGAGGAATACCAAAACATATTACGCCGGAGATAGGAGGTAGTATAAAAAGAACAAATAGAACTTGGAAAGAACTGAAAAGGAGAGCCCGGAACGGAGCTGGTTAGAGAATCCTTGTCGGCGGGTTACGCTCCCCGAAGGGTAACAGGTATTGGTTGACTGATGTAGTTTAAGAATTAGATCATGCTAGGATACTTTGAACTTAGGAATTTTTCAAAAAAAAAAACAAACTTTATAAAAACTTGGTAACAATATATCGGAATGATCCATTTAGTGTGAAATAAAGTAATAGACGGAATAGTTCTCAGACAAAACAGTTGAATTTACTCATGATTATGAATGTCATCATGTATTTTAGTCTTGTGAAGCAATAGAAAATGTGTTTAAGGCTAATAACAGTATTTTCAACGAACAATATTTTCGATTACGTTTTCATTTCCTTTAGAGATAAGTGCTACATAATAAATTATAATTTTCATGAAATATTTTATTTCAATCTATTGAAGCTATCCATCTTCTGTGAATGTGTCCCTGTAGCTCAGTTCAGCGTACCATTAAAAAAAAACTTGAATAATGTGGAAAAGAAATGCAAACTACCCTGTAATATTCAAGATGCCCACTAAACGAACGAAATAAAGGCCTAAAATGCTGTATACAACACAATGAGTGAACTTTGGAAATGTTGAGAAAGAACTCAACTGAAAATGTAGGTAGCTCCCAATCGCAAAGATTTCAGTTGTAACCTAAAATTACATTTATGTACGTTATTAGAGGCACACCGAATATATGGGTGTATTCTTATTCTTACAATGAGTGTATAAGCATATGACACGTAGATATGAGGAATTGTTGTCATAGTTACGGAGGTTAAATAAACCATGACAGATAAACATATTTCTTCTAAAAACAGTTACTTTATCTAATTATTTGAATATCTTAATTAACTATAACTGTAATGATTCACCAAATAATTACTTTCAATGAGAGATAAGTGATGTTAGCTTTTGTGTAAAAAAGAAAATGATGTTGAAAAGAAAACCCACTAATGTCTAGAATTTTATTTTAAAAAATTTTGTTGCTGAAGAAATGTACGTTACATTTTACAAATAAGATGTTAACAATGAGAAAACTAAATCTGAATTATAATTTTTGTTGATTGTATGGAAAGTGGCGTAAACTTTGCTAACCGGAAAAATACTTTTCAGCCTCTAGTATGAGGATGATATTGTCTTACTGTGCGATAACACAAGTCATCCAAGTTGGATTTAATCACTTGGGAATTAATATTCGTAAGAATGGCAGGTACTTTGCACCTTTCAAATGCAAAGTACTTCTGTTCAACGAACAGTAGTTTATGCCTATCCTTATTCTGTATAGTGAAAAGTTAAAGGCAGAACAGAAATTCGTGTAATTAAATAATTGTATGAATGCTGGTGTGTCAGAGATGGTCTTAATCTATAGCATTCTTTAGTTTTCAATGATATAGAAGAGTAAAAAATAAAACACAGTAAGTGTACATTTACGTAATCAAGTAATATTTTGTTGTTACTTTGATGATTGAATTTCTACAAAGTGGAAAAAGGAGTTTCATTTAGCAAATACCTTATGTTATTAATAATAACCGATTAATCAACTTATTTAGTTTATTAAAAGTTTAAGCTGTTTTGTTTTACAAATTGAATTCAATGTTTAAATAAACAGTAAAGTGAAAAGGCAGAATTGCGAAAAAATGAATAAATTTGTCTTTTGTTATGTCTGTCTATGTGTTGATATGAATCGAGGTTCCATATGAAAAGTTTGGAAAATAAGGAAATATAATAATCTACGTAGGAAATGTTTAAACAGAAGATAATTTTTCAACAAATAAAAACAATTTGTCTAGCTAAACTACTTATATTATCAACGAGTACAATGCTTGGATAGTAGCAGTACAACTCGGAAAGCCTATGTATTAGCACATAGTAAGGAAATGTCAACCACATACTGAAGATCAAAAAGTCTTTCTTCATGTAAGTGATCCACTGTACCATCATCTACTTCTTATAAAGGTGTTTCTGAAATGTTACTGATGACAAAATTAGGGTGAAGTAGTGATATTTGAAAACCTTGTCTAACTTTATTACTAGGCAGGAACAATTGAAAAAAGGCGACTGAGCATATGGTAATATGAACGAAGTTATTGGAGTGGCAAACTAATTACCGGGTACAGATACTGCTTCCAACTCGTTTGAATGGTTTAAGCAATCACTTACTTATTTTGAAATGTCAAAAATGCTTTAGAGCGATCTTAAAGTAACGATTTTTAAAGTACCAATAATATAAACTAGGCTAGAAGTTTTCCCTCAGGCAAAAATATTGTAATCTGTCAAAAAAGTACAAATTTCAAAATTAAAAACTCTAAACACTTACTTTAAGCAATCTAACATCGGCAGCCATCGGTTTATCACTTTCAGCTAGTGAATTTTCTGCATCATCTACACGAGATAACTGATCACGCAATTCGATATTATCACGACGTAATTCTTTAACTAAATTGTCAAGATGACTGTGTTTAGCGAGAGCAGCAGCAGTTTCAGCTTTCTGACTGGATAAATCACTCCTGAGTAGATCTAATTGTTCTTTTAATTGTGATATTAAATGACGACTGTCAAAGCTTTCCTAGATTACAATACAAAGCGGTAAATAAAGAAAGCATTAGATTTAATAAGCTTATGGTGTATTTTAAACAATCATTACCAAACAAATATATAAAGCATTTGAGGTTATCTTAAAGCTGAACATAAACAAGTAAATCTAATAAACTAACCTCAGTTTGAGTTTCCTCATGTACAGTTGGAGGAACTTTTCTCAGTTCTTCTTCAATCTAATAAAAACAAGGAGTAGAATCAAAAGATAAAAATACTAGGGTCCTTTATGAATGAATGCAATTTTTAAGAAACTGCGAGAATGAAAAAAGTGTATCAAAAGGTCTAGCATACCATGGCCTTCTGATTCTCAACTTCAACAATTTGGAAATCCAGCAACTCCAGCTGCTCCTTCATTTCCACCTTGGTTACTTCTAATCGTTCAATTTTCTTCGCTGCTTCAAATAACTAATATTAGATAATCATTATCGATTATGCAAAGATTTACGTACCTGATTCAATAATTTTTTATTTTGACGAATCAAATATCTCCTTTCTTCAGCCTCACGAGGATCCTTTCAAAAAAGACATACAAAATTAAAGACGAGTATGTTTAAAATATTTGCAAACGAATTTTATACTAAAATATATCATAGAGAATACATGTAACGAAGTCGCTGTATTATGTAAGAGATATTTCGTACACATCTATAACTGCATGGATACAGTCATGAAAAAAAAAACATCAGAACATTATATAAACTTTAGCAGAAAATATTAAACCACTGGGATACAATAGTAACTAGTTATGCTGACGTCCATGGATGCAAACTTAATAAAAACATGTAATGAAATAAAAATAAGAATTACAGTGTTAGGTGATTGGAGTTTATTGAGAAGCAATCCCACCTTATCTATATTTCGTGATAGATACACTCATCAACAAGAAATACCTGCAATTTTGACGGAACTGATAATCCCTATGGGATATAAACGTGCATTACCTAGCTTAACAGTCTGAGACGTTACAACTGAGCTATTCAAGAAGCGAATAATCATCTATGGAATTTAGATATACATACTGATTAGTCTTTGAGTATTAGCCAATGTCATGTTTATCTAGTCCTGTTTAATGCTGATCAAATTCTGTTGATCAAGTTGGAGTTAACATAGAACCTAAGTTGAGCAGAGCTTACTGATGACTATTTTTAACCACCCAACAAATAAAGAAGTTACACAATATTGAATCACTTAAATTGGTCAATCCACAATTTGATTTAAATAAATTGATCAGCGTTAGTTACCCTTCAGTGATTGCCAACTTAAAGTCAAAACTCAATAGAACCATAGTTGATATAATTGGTATTTTCTACTCTTTTTAGATAGAATTTTCTTCATACGATTATATTTTTATTCCCGTCAGACAAATACCCTAGTAAAAAAAAATATGCATTTTTCATTTCCGCTGTTTTCTAAAGGCGGAATTAGCCTTGTGTCAATTGAGTTAGCGAATATAAATCAATGCCTCTTTGACTTGAATCAATAAGCAGTAATCAACAAAATTTACAAGTTGACCTGCATATATTTTATTTATTTGAGGATTTCATGACGGGCGTTATATAAAAATCAAAACAAAACAAAGTATACCGTCCGGACTTTAAAAAAACAATGTTAATATTTGATTAGTGAGTTACCGCATATAAATAATCACAAGTGGATACTTGTAGAAGAGAGCATAGAAAAAAGGTGGTTAGGAAGTGTACAGGAAAAGTTGAAGATACTATCAGTAGAATGAAAATGTATTGCAGCAAACTTGTAATTTTTACTCATTTTAGTGAATAAAATCTAAAATGGAAGGTTTTGTGAAAAATATGTTGCACTTCCTATGTGTATAGACAATAGTTCACAACTAAGTACACTGACATACATAAAAATTGAGAAATGTACAGAGACTGATATTGATTAGGCACAACTAAGAACCAGGAAGCACTGAACAGCAGCGTAGTATCACTAGCTTAATGCTAGGTACACGAGATCACTTAGCAAATGAGTTAATGATTCAATTTAATTATTTTTTGACTTCGTTTGCGATTGTTTATATATATATGTACAATAAAAAAATAAGCTCTTGTTCAAAAGTAATGTAAATTAGTTGTGTGTATTCGTTGGAGATTAATTGGTCGGAAACCACTGAAAACAAAGGAGCACTGGACAGCTGATTTATCATAGTTTAGGACTACTTAGCAATCAGCACTCTTGATTCCGTCAATGTATCAAAGACCATCAGGCTTCACCGTGAGCGCTCAAGCACCTGTACCACTGGGGCAAGGTCTAGTGGTAGGAATCCCAGCATTATCTATTTGTGATATATAGAGACGATCATTCTATCAACCCGAATAATTTAGCTTGATTTGAATATTTACAATACTATGATGATATGCACATACGACTTTTGTCAACATGCTACTGAAATATCAAGGTAGCTGATGAAAACCAAACAGAATTGTTATTCCGTTTAAATCAGTGCTATTTTCAAATTGATAATTTACACATTTCATTTTACGCTGCATCGAATGGTCTAATGTGCTGACCGTTGATGCTACCTTGACGTGGTGGTCGGGCTTGTCTATCGTGATGAACCAGTTGAGCTGTACTGGCTGGAATAATCGTTTCTCCAGACTCTATCATGCCATGCACGTCGGTTGAGGAGTGGTAAAACTAAAAAATAGCAAACCTAGGGTGAACTCGTACCGCTGACTGCATAGGGGTGTGAGAAAGATCGTATGTGATCATCCTCAAACAGTTGTACACTGTGCACCGAGGTAACACTCTTGGGTTATCAAGATTACCTCTAATCCACTTTCGTTTCTAGGTGCCGCAAGAACCCTTCCATGGTGTGGGTGACCGGGAAGTGATAACCACCCTCATACTTCTAACATCACTCGAGATCACATTGTTCACGATCGAACTTGTTCTCTTTTTTATGCTACCACCACTTTCATTTCTTACCTTCAATGTCCTACTACCACCCTACCCATGCATACCACTAGCACCAATTAACGAGTTCTCGAAATGACAAACAAGGTCTCCTGAAGTTGCATTCTAAACTTCATATTCGAGCTTTCCATGTGCAAACATGGTGTCAAGACAGTCAATAAGCCTCATTAGTCAAAACCGTAGAATCTCTTGCGACTGACACAAGCTGTCTCCAGAGCAAGCATACAGGACCCCAGAGTAGTCACTCACTTTGACCCTACTCAGTCACTACAGAGATACAACGCGACTTACTCTTCGTTGACCTAGAGATTCTCGCGGGCCTTGCTGGTGTAGGCATAGAACTAAGTTTGCGAGCAGAACAGGCATTTCTCGAGTGGATTCTTGTAGACAGCCTGTTTATGTGTTGTTCGTCTAAATGCTACAGCACAAACTCGGAAAAACAGAGACACATGCCGATGCCTTTTTGTCGTCTCAGCCTACGGTCCCCCGCCTAACTGAATGCTACACAGATGGGTTAAAAGACGGGTTTTACATGAAGTTTTCCAGCCACCTTCAGGAGGCTAAGCACTCAAACATAGTGATCATGACAGGAGATTTTAATACCCAAGTCGGTAGGCCTGAATCAGGCCTGAAAAATACTTAGGTGGGATCACTTAAAAGCCCAGTCTAATGAATGGATAATGGAGACCGTCCCTTACAATTATGTTAAGATTAGCGCTTATTTTTAGCAAACACGAACTTTAAGCATAATCAGAGACATTGTTTAACCTGGATACCTTCAACATCAGCACGACGATGAACACGAATAGACTACGTCAACATCAGCTATTGTTGGAGAAGGCTCCGTGGGGGACTGGTGCTCATTCAAGAGATTCTGATCACGCCCTAGTGAGAGTGCGTATTCCCATACATTTTGATGAATGGGGAAATTTCACAATAAGAAAACCCCTTAGATGTCTATTGGAAACCAAAAAGGTCAGGAATGCATTCAGAGAAGGTTTAGCTAAAAATCTGGCTGTTTACAGGGAGCAGGTCCATCTAGAAGGAGCTTGAAACTATTTTAAAGTATCTGTAAATACAACCTTTATATACTTAGGCAGCACTATCGATAAACAAGGAGGATCTGATGCATATATGAAAGCATAGATTGGTAAGGAAAGGGCAATAGATCTACAATTGAAAAACATATGGGACTCAGCCAACATCGAATGACAGGGTTTTCAAAACAAACCTCAAGACAGTCCTATTGTATGGATCTGAAACTTGAAGAACTACGAAAGGCACCATCCAAAAGATACAGGTATTTATAAACAGCTGCTGATGCAAGAAACTCTGGATTTGTTAACCTGGATACCATCAGTAACAACCTACTGTGGCAAACATCAAACCGACTCCCAACTGAGAAAGAAATTAGGTAATAACGAAGGTGGATAGGATACACATTCAAGAAACCATCAAACTGCGTCATAAGACAAGCCCTAACTTGGAATCTCCAAGGCCGAAGGAAAAGAATAATGCCAGAAGACGCATTACGCGGTCATTGGAGGCAAACATGGAAAAAATGAACAGCACTTGAAAGGAACTAGAAAGGAAAGCCAAGGACAAAGTTGGTTAGAGAATGCTAGTCGGCGATTTATTCTATAAGTCGGGTTATACAGGCATTGATTGATTGAAATGAAACAGAGATATCTACATCCAACTTAAATCCAAAGGTCAAGAAAGATGAATGGGTCTCTGAAACTCCTAGAGAACTGATGGGGACTCGAAAAGTCATTCCTGCAGGCTCTGAAACTGATAAAGAGCAACGATAATAACCTGGAACATACACTGAAAAAAGGTCTGCGCAAAGACCATGAGCAGTGGTGGGCAACCATAGGCAAAAGCGACAGAAGCGAGCTGTGGCAGTAGGTAATACTGTTCCGAATCATTAAGGACACCAGTATAAGGAAATTGGCTGTTAGTGGGACTATTTCTGAGAAAAAAGGGTTTGTGCTCCACTCTCAATCTATAAAATACTGGGTCGACGAGCGGAACTCTTTGAGGATCGATTCAGCTGCCTCCCCAAGCTACTTTTTTACTTGCCGACTATCCCCAAATTACCTGAATGGGAAAATGATACACGTAACCCCCTCCAAATCTTAGCGGGGTTGAAAAGATTATAAGTAGTTTGAAGCGAGGTAAAGTAGCAGGATTTGATAGGTTAACTCCAGATATCTTGGTCATAGATTACATGTCCCACTTTCTTCACTTAGCTTTTCAAGAATTAGTCTCCCAGGAAACCCACTCGTCAACTTAGAATACACAACTGATGTAGTTCGATTCGGTGAAGACGATGACAATATGAGGAGTCGCCTGAACATATTGAGTAAAAATGCAAATATATTCGGGATGACAATCGCGACATGGTTCAGAATCCGTCACAACGGCACGAGTGTATTCATTCTTTACCTTCATCTAGATAATAAGTACGACTATTCTTCAATACACACCTTTACTGTATCTTTCCTTTTTGTATTCTATTATCGTTTTATTCTTGTAAATTTGGTCTAGTCGTACTATTGTGGTAAGACAAATTGAACATATGGGCACATAAGCCAGGTTTTACGTTGTTAATGACTGACTAACTGCTGAATATGACCACATCATAATGTATTTAAAGGTATTTAAGGTAGACTGTAAAAAGAAAACTAAATTCAACTTCTTTTAAAAGTTCTTGTCAGAGAACGATAATGAACGGGGAGGGGGAGGGGGTTGAGTAAAATAACTCGGATATAAACTCTGGATTATACTATGTTTAAAACTCTCATCAAAGTTAAATTTGATAAGTATACATGTATCTATGTCTGAAAAGATTAATAGATTTTAAGGGGACTTTAACTCATACTTATGATACAAATTTCCCTTTTGTCAAAATAAGTACTGAAAAACCACATTATTATACTTTAATAAAGGCAATAAACATAAACGTTTTTTTGACAACTTACAATTTTCCGTCTCTTGAATAAAAATAGGGAAATGATAATACATGTTAGTTAGGTACAGTAGATAGTGAAGGAATTAGTATAGTATGTAATAATATTATATATAAAAATTAGTCATGAGAACGTATAAATGAAATACGACTAACAAAAAAAGCACCTTATCTCTACTATTTAAACAGATTTCGCATTTAACTTACTGGCATTTGTTTCTCGGGACATTCAACCAATTTACATTTTGAACTATTCTCAAGACCCAAAAATATTTAGTCATAATTACATACGTAAGGTTTTGAAACTCTCCCTTGTTGACCATTATTGTTACATGTGTATTTTAGGTAGACGACTTTGATATTACCACTTAATTACAAGATTTCAGTAGTTAGAATATGGCTGGTAGGGAGATTCAAGAAGCTAGATGCATCTGCGTTTCGATGCTGATGTAAACATTCGGCCATGAACCAAGACAAATCAAGATATATGTCAAGAAGTATGAAACTTGCCTTCTGAATCCTATTGCTAGACACATTCTAACTAGACATCCAGCTGAGAGTGCGTCATCGGTGAACGTAGACTTCACATAGGTGTTTGGAGAAAATATTGCACTGAGAAAAAATTAATCATAGATAAAAATCGAACTACTGCTTCAGTCAGTTAGTGATGTCACTATGTTCGTGAATAATAGACAAAGCTAGTCTAACTGTATGTTCGAAGTTTTTAAACCAGTTAATTTCTTAACATCAAAGTAACAGTCTGAAGTATTTGAATATATATAATCAATATTTATGTTATCAGCATGTACGTAACTGGGGACTGAATTTCGCTAATGGGTTCATTAAATTTGTTGCTAATGCTTTTAGCGGTACTTATTTAATCACGTATTAATTCTAATTTATGACATAACAACCTTTTGTCTTTCGGTCAATAAAGTCTAGCCACTTTCCTCAGCTCGTTTTAACGGTGCTACGGGTCTAAATTTTACCAGTGGAGCAGGAATACATGAGACTCATTCCTCTGTGATCAGAACATTCTGTAGTCACTGGTTTACACAAGCTATGGGGAGGATACTCCTTATACAAGACATGGAAGCTCAGATACAGGAACTACTTAAAATATAACATGAGATTTCGAAAAAATGTTTTAAGCACAAACTTAAATTCATTTACAGGTAGTACACTGGGAGACATCGTTGATATTGTCACTTATTATCTAGAACTTCGCTTGATGTTTGCTGCCCTGGTAAAACAACTCTTATAAGACTACACATCTTTTTTTCTGAACGACTCGATGGATTCGGAGAAAAATTAAAGCTCCACGATGTTTTTGTTGGAGTTTGAGATAAAAAATTTTGATAGGTCAAAAAAGCCAATATCCAAATATAACGCATGGTCGGAAACCCTAAACTTAAATTTTACACAATCCATGAAGAATCAAGTTTATTGGTAGGGAGTTGATTAGTGTGCTACCTACCTAAATACCTGCTGTAAACAGGTTTTTTCTAAACATCAAGAATCTGGTGCTGTTTTTTTCTCAATTCAGAAGAAACGTTACGTCTCAAGAATGGCTAAAGATATAACGTTTAGGACATGTTGACATTCAAAACATTTTAAGAAACGTGCTGGCTTTCTATATTATCCTTTGAAGAGCGTATCCAGTAGATTTTTTAAACAAATCTCACAAGGAAAATGTGGAAAAAATAATACATATTTTAAGCCGACGCTCATATCAATTAAATATGTAAAGCTCTGATTACGGCAAATTTAATAGTCTAAATGAAGTGCTTATTTAAATAAAACACTTACCCGAGCCATACGAATTTCAAGAGCTTGTTTTAAATCTTCTATACACATCATAGCGTCCAATAAGTCAGATTCCAAGCGATTGCGAGCCTGAAGACAAAACATATTTGTTAACACAAGCTAACGGAGGAAACTAATAAAAAGACGATCACAAAAGTTGTCTGCACTAAGTAGACGATGTACTCAACGAACAAAGAACCAGATCAATAAATGAATTTAATTTCGCAAAATAAATTACTTAATTAGCTAGGAGCCTAAAGGGAGTAAATATTTCATAAGTAAACCAATTGTAGCAATGAAACAAAGGAACTGAAGTCTCAGGAGGTTGATTTTATGTACCTTTTTCAGTCGTCAGTCATAAAAGTATATGAACAACTGTAGTTCAAGAAGCAAGATACTAGTTGACGAATGTAGTGGCTTTTCTTTTTATTAGTCTCGTTGCAGTGACATAACTATTACCTTAAGCAATATCCTTTTAAGTTTCAATTACTTCTAAAGATTTCTTAGCGTTAACTAAATGCACTGCGAGACAAAATAGATATAATAAAAACGGCTGTCACTTAAAATAAAGGAACATTAATAAATAGTGGTTTGTGTTGACTTGTAATGAAGACATATGTAAAATACTTCTGAAAGATAAGCGTGCAGCAACTGCAAATACTCACCATTTCATTATTTTTCGTCATTATTGATAAAAACCTCTCCAATCGGAGCTTTTCATTCATAAGTAATCTGTAGTTATTCAATAGCTCTTGTTTAGACATCTGGTAAAGTAACATATACAAAAGATGTAAATATTACATTTTCGTAGTTTTTTGCAATTAATGACCACCGTTTATCCATACTCTCCTCCTTTGGAATCTCGTTTACTTCGCTTTTCTAGTAAAATGCATAAACAATTCAATGTTTGTCATACTTTGCTAGTATATTTAACAAATGGATCATTAGGATTAAGACAGGTAGGTTCCTAAAAGAACAAGGTCAAATTGTGATAGGCATACTGTTGATTTACAACGACGCGACTTTTTGACTGTGTGAGAGGCCAAAGCTTCTTCTCCTAAAGGTCTTCGAGAGATATCTGGACTTCTAAATCTCTCATAGTTCTGTTTCTACTTATTCTGATTTATAATGAGAACTTACTTGTCGTAGTTGGGTTACCGATTCACATGTCAAGTCCATTGCAATAGGGATTCCAGAACAGACGAATACTCAATGTCAATAAAAAAAACCTAGGACGATATTAAATGATCAAACATGGTCCATAGGAAATTCGAACAGACGCCACAAAAATGAAAGCTAGAGCACAACTAAGTGATTGCAACTGATAGACATTTGCATTGCATTTATCCAATATTCAATATCTTTGCAACGATCAACCCTAAATTTGATCATTACTTCGACTTCATATATCTGAATTACGTAACAAACAGAATCTTTTCACAGCAATCCCAATATTTTTATCACAAGCTAGTTTAAACCAATTGATTTCTTTCCTTTTATGTAGTGTTGTTAAAGTATGATCCCTGGACATTGGAATAATCTAATGTGGAAAGTCTAGCTTTACAATTACATAACATTCTTAGGTTACAGCAGTTGATTTATGGGTGAGCCTGGTTTAGCTGTGAGTGAGTGCTTCTCAGAGCGGTGAAATCGGAAACTAAGCTAATTAGTTGTAAATCAAAGTTATGAAATTATAATGCGAAGAGACGGAGATATCAGAACAATCAGTTAATCAGGGGTGAAAGTCGATAACGCAAAATAGGGTAAAATAATAATTGAGTGAGTGAATAGTTGATATAACAGAAAGTAATGTCGGTAATAATAATAAGTGTGGTGTTAGTGAACCATGGTTAGCTATTGCTCTTAGCAATAGTTAAAACTCTATGTGTATGCAAGGAGTTGTCTAGCCCTTCATAAAAGCGCTTGATAATGTGCATGAGGTCACAGCGGCGGATACGGCATAGCAAATAGGGCAGTCCTTCATTTAGAACTGCCACGTTATCCTAGTGTTTACTCTCTGGTGTGATATACTGTGTTGGTTAGCCTGTTGTAATCAGCTGTAGAGCTTGGTAAATATAATATGATATAACTATATAGATATATCGTATGCTAATCCAGTAACCTTTCATATATTTTATTACCCTTAGAATTGGTGAATTCGACAACCTTTTGAAAACATACCTGTTCCACTCTCATAGCGAAGTTAATATTGCACCAAGCATAACAAGATAGGACAAATAGTTTTCGCTTCAATAACTGGAAAACAGATCACGAAAACCGTCTACGAGATACGTGGTTTGCATAATTGCTAACTAATACTCTACTGTCACTGATACGTTCATCAAATATTGTTTATTCGTATTATAACTTCTCGTCTTTCCAAGTATACGGATTTACAGCTTACGTGACGAATATATAACTTCCGATCTTGTCCTTCATTCTGGCAGAACAGTAATGTCCAAGCACAGCGGAAACCGATAGTAAAATTGTATGACCTGGGGGTTATTTGTGCCTACAATATTTTAATATTAAATGACTGAAGAGTAACAGGGAGTCCTATGCTTCTTACCAGTTGTAGTTATCACTCAGCGATGGTCTTAGCATTTTATTGATGAGTAACATAATGTGTTGATTAATAAGGTAAGTTTGTAAGCATAAGCTGGACTTTACACGCAAATTCTACATGCATTTTAGTAAATGTAAGCCAAATACTATAAGACCGACTTCATATCAGTGAGTTAACTACAGCTGGACTACTTTTAATAGTATCTGACTTCATTAAATCATTATAATAGTTCGTGGCATTCTTATTAAGAACAAGAGATGTTTTTATCATTTAAATCAGATCTACATTCCACCACATTGGCTTAGGCGTCTTTAAATTGATCTCATTTTATTTTATAGTACACTTCAATTTGATGCCTTATTCCTTTGATGGAACTAAACTCAGGAAATACCCCCCCCCCACCGATATAATCTACGTAACAAAATATTTTGCATTACAGTTGGTATCTTATGCTTTTTTTTCAGATACGGAACAAGCTGCTAGTAGACATGGGAATATCCAAATCCCTTCCGCATTTATTAACTCATTTTACAAATTTTCCTCTTCTAATGATTTGCTAAACTTATGCTTCACATTAACTAACCTTAGTCGTACACCAGAGGTTGTAGGTTCTTTTAGCTTATTGATTATTATTACGGTCACGTTTTATTCAGCTAGTGTGGTGCAAGTATGCTACTGACGATTGGCATCCTAATCAATAGAAGGACTGATTACTTGCCTTCCATGATGGCTGCTCTTTACGTCTAAACCACCATCCCGGGCATACTACACTTTGTATGAACTAACTGATTACCCCGTCTCCAATTCATAAAGTTGTATTCAGTATTGCTCACTTACTGTACCCACATGTGCATAAACTTCTCATTGGTAATCATCCACCCGCCTAGGGGTCCCACAGCATTACAATGGACTTTAACTTCAAAGGTTTGTGTATTACTGCCTGTTTCGTTTGCGTAACAACCCCACCTTGTTATGATCTGTCGAGATTTTGTTAATGTTGCCTGAAAAAATGGTTTGCACCTGACACCGTGAAACCTTCTTATTCAATTATCATGAATATTCTGTGCTTAGTCGTAATCCTAACAAATAGATGATCGATAAAACCGTTTCTTTCATACGCAAAATAATTAATTACAAAATAAAGAAGCACAGTCAAAATTGAAAAGGAATTCGCAGTCGACAATATAACACTGTATTGCATAATAATTACTCATTCAAACAAATGTCAATAACATGTTTAAAGTTGAAAGAAATTGAGATTATTATTTACCACGCAAAGGTGATTACCAGTTTGTGCACCGGATTATCAATCAGGACTGTAACCTTAAAAATCACGTCGTTATGAGGGAACGGCGAAACGGCATCATGGTGTTAGGCTATGTAGGATTTTAACTATGACCAGCTCTGACTATGACTAAGTGTCATGTACACGATTAAATTTTCGTTAACCACATTAACTTACACACATTTAAAAGCCGTAGAATAGGCGTGCAGTCGATGGTAGGTTACTAATATTAAGAAAGAATCATATTGAGATAAATAAATTGATTAGCTAATGAAGACAGTGCGTAGGTGATTTAAATTTTCGTCATTGGCAGTTCGGGAGTTCAAGCATACCTTGAACAAGCATACCAGTATAGAAGTGTGCAAGGATGCAAACTTATATGTTCTGAAGTTAATTGTACCATTAAAAATAAAGTATGCTATAGAGAGATCTTATTTTGAACAGAGCACTGTATTTACAGTTTTCAGTTTAGTAAGTGACAACACTTTCTAGGTTGTAAGAAATAAGGGGAACTACTTGATTTTTGAGTAACAGTAATAATGGATGATGCTTAGGCTTTATAATATGATCAAGCATATGTTCGAACGATATGATTGACTTCAGAAATTTCCTAACATCCACTAATCAACACACCAATATTATGTGATTAGTATGTACTGTATAATAAGGATCATAAAGAATGATAATGGATGTGTTTATTGACTGATTACATATTGCATCAGTTCAAAAGTTCAAGAAGTTTTGTACCTGCGAGTAGTAAGTGTCATTGACGCGAATAAAGAATGTCTATTGATCAAACCACCAATGAATGTCTATACACACAAAAAGTAGTTAAGTACATTACATAAAACTGATGAATTATGTAATGTGACAATTGTTTTTTATTTATAAATGAGAACAACTAAAATGGCGTTGCCACAGACTTATTAATGGTTGACAGTAAATCTGTCTTTACGCAAGTTTTCAAGTAAACAGGAATAACACAAGATAATCAAGGTATTCTGCTAGAACAATTGATGTTTCAGTCTTTGCGAAACCGAATAGTGGGCTACCTAGTATAATAGCATTCATGAAAACAACGGAAGCATTGGTAAAACAATGGGAGTCGCATGTGAAAAATTAACTAGTTATGGTTCATAAATAGAAATTAATATTATAACAGTTTATTGATCAAACGGGTTGATTAAGGCTAGAGAAACATAATAAGGATAGAAATGAAATGTTCGATCTATGGACTGCCAAAATAAGTAAAGTGATATTCTGAAAAGCTGTCTTAAAGTTAGCCACTCTTCTTGAATCATCCGATCTATAAGAGGGTCTAAAGATTTTAAACTTGTTGTCAATGTAGTGAAGCCTAAGACAATTGACAAAAAAAATAGTGGCATCTTCTACTACTTGGTAAAATTCGTTGGTTTGCTGATATTTCAGTTTCAAGACTGTGGTTTTGCCTTAGCTGGATATTTTTAGTTAAAGTGTCTCCAGAGTAAAGTATTTTGTACCCACTCTTAACTGTATGTGCTAGTGTTAATGCCACAATTGTGTATATCTCGTGCACCTTGGTGCCTTGAACTCCTTGGTTCTTTTTTTAACCAGTATCAGATTCCATTTTCTAAATTGTTATGTGACGGTTTGCAATCTAAACCCATCAATTCTCTTGCGCTGTGTTTTGATTATCATGATTTTACAAATTTTAGTGCCCCGTTTTTTCTTGTTAGCACTAGATTGTTATATTTTCGGTTTAGAGTTTAAAACCAGCCTCCTATTACTAATCTAGGTAACTATAACAGATGACACTTGAATAGTCTGCCTTAGAAGTGTCGACAAGGATCCTCGAGCAATGGGGTACAATGTGTGCACCATATAGACTCACTGCTTTAGTGATCCTATACTGCCAACTGAATATGATATGATACTAGCCCAGATTCCTTTGACCGGTCACTAGTACCTTTGCCTGTGCTAGTTAAACCAAAGAAAGATCTTAAATCGGTCAAAGAACGATTATGTGCAATCAGTTATACAAAAACCAATACAAAAAATGATTGCAAAAGTAGTTAGACCTCAACGGTCCAACGGACTCAGCTAAACTAAAAAAACTGTAGACAACTATAGATCACAAGAGTTCTACATTTCAAACACAGGAAGGGTTGTAGGCGGCAAATAGTGAAGGTCTTTGAGGTCGTAAGATGAACTGCATTAAACAGTAATGACTTAAATGCGTTAATGCCCACCACTTTTAACCATAATGAATAAAGGTCACGAAATCACACTTATGCCAACTTTATTCAACAATAGCTGTCAAGTCGGTCAAAATAAATAAACGCCATAGAAATAAGTCTTAAGTACTACGATAATTATTTTCACAGGCACCAGGTTCCTAAGCACTAACCTCTCCGAAACTTTTCATCACCAAAGGATGCGTTTTAAACATAAAAGTTTCTGGTTAACTCCGTATAAACATTTACTATATTATACTTTCATTTGGAAACTTTTGTACTTTTTTCATAATTCTTCACAATTCTTAGACAATTTGAATAAGCCCCTCTGTTAATTTTTACTTTCTACAGTTTACCATACTTACACCTTTAACAGTGATCCAGTGTTAGTCGACCTGCTGAAAAAAGATCAATACCCTAGATAAGACGATTGACATACCTTAATTATTTAAAACCGAAAGTTATAGTATCAATCATTTGTGCTCCGTCGTTCTGTTGCTCACTTTGCTTCTTTTACTCCTTTTTATCAGGCACTGATACAATGCAGTGAGTATAACGGCTGATATTATCAGCCACTGGAGAAGGGGAATGTGTGCTATTGAAATAAATACTTATATGATGTCGTAAACCACTTTCCTTACCATGTTTAAGCTGCTCAAAATTTACCGCCACAAGATCATATCTCTTACCGTGCGCCATGTATAACAATTTTTATTACTACATGAACACTTAGTGCGTGAAACTGGTATATCGCAGGCTTTCTTCGATTTGGGCACAGTGTATGCTGTCCATATTGTACGTTTGTTGTAATAAGTGCTGTCCCTACATATTTAAATTCGCTCATCTATTTATTGATCTCACTTAAGCCTTCCCATATCGTCAACGAAAATTTATGCCCAAAGTCTGCTATTTTGTTCAACGTTGAGTAAGTGATTTTCCCATACTCTTGGACAGGAATAATTGTGATTACTCCCAATGCAGGCTATCTGTGGACTTCTGAATATGAAACCTGGCATTACTGCCATCAGAGGGTTAGTTTCAACCATCTATCTTCTAAAGGATCACCCAGATCACCTAGGATCACTCTGAATGACATAAAAGCATTCCGAGAAGATACTATTCAGAGCTTCCTCGCTGCAAGTCAGACAGTCTTTCAAACATTAGAATCAGGCTGGACAGACGTTGGTCAGAATAAGAGTTGTTCCGAAAACAGAAAAGAATTCAATTTGGAGAGACGTGGTGCCCCATTATTATACATGATATCCAGGATCTAATGAATGCTTTCAAAGACAACAAGATACCCTACGACATATGTCAGCAAAGTTACATATTTGATGAACTTACAGTTACAAATATAAGAGCGAATGAGACTGCACAGACCAGCTTATTTCGCCCTTTCACCTCAACCTGGGTTACTGTTTGCAACCCTGAACGACCGAGAAATAGTAATAGACATGTTTAAGACCTGGTATAGCAAATTTCACTTCATTCGAAAAGGAGTAGGGTAGGGGCCTAGATTTTCAAGGGTAGCCTAAGGAGACCAATGAGAGGCCCTTACAGCCTCTTCACTGAAAGTCTAGATCTTGATGATCAGGCAAGCGAGTTTTACTCTATGACGTCAGACTAGTATCCAGACTCAAATCATCCTCAAAAAGCTCAATGCCATCCTGATTCCCTCCTAGTAACTTTTATGTTTACTAGGCTTCATAACAACTAAAATGTAATAACTTTTCTCTCTTCCTTTGTTCTTACAGTAATGTGAGGAAGGGGAATTACGATTAAAAAGTGCTTGAAATCAGGGAGCCATCACGCCTTAAACGACCTAGTATAATGGTTTACTTTGAAACCAAAGTTAATAGTAACCCACTGATGCCGGATTGAAATTTTATGGCTTCCATATTGAGCAGCGACGGGTTTTACACATTTAGGGCGGTGGTGTGGCACTGTATGTGTCCTCATTCCTTAGTGCCCATAAAATCACTACTTTCATGTTCGACCATTGTGTTTTTCTTTTATGCATCGGGAAGACAGGTCGTGATTCCTTTTCAGTTGATGTTCTATGTAGACCCTTTGGAGCTCCGAACACATGCCATTTTTCAAGCAATCCGTTAAGCTCTACACCTGAATCTTTCCCCATATACTGCAGTTGTATGACTATAATGTTTATGAGCTAAACTACAAAGTAAGCCCCATGTACTCACTGGGTGGCCGACGGAAATATCTCTACAAAAGATTGCATTCTCACTAATTAGGAAACGCAAGTCTCATACCTGAAACTTTTAGGTCCACTCGGTTACAGTGACTTGTCCTCTTAATGCCTGAACTTTCTTATATGCACACTTCCTAAAAAGTCACAGTAAATAAGGGATACCATAATACGTCAGAATTAATGTAGCAAAACATACTCTTGCCGAAGCAGAGAAGATCTCATCGACGTGGATGAAACGTGGTAGCGCATTAAATACAATCTCCTCCAGTTCGCTGATCGTCACACACTTCTACGCTGGCTTTAAAATAAACCCTAGAATCGCCTCTTGGTCAGAGGAAAAGCGTCAGTAAAATCATCAGGAGTAAGCGCGTGGCCTAGAATCTATGGCAACTCTCCAATTACTAGGTGGACTAGATACCTACAAGATCAAGCAGGAACAGGAAAAACTAACAAACTAACCTGACGAGATCCATGAAACACAATAACAAGCTTGTGTATAGCTATGTGGGGAGAAAAATCCTAACGCTTAGTTAATTGGATGGTACACAGACCTCATCCTCAAGTTGCTAAGTTAATAACTAAAGAATTTCATTCCGACTTCTTTCTAACTAATATACTGACACTGATTGTCAGTCGCCATATTATCAAAAAAATACTGAGACACCTGAATCCACACAAATATCCTGGCCTAGATGAAATTTTTCCCAAATTTTCTAGAGAATGTGTGGATCTATCATCTACTCCCTAAGATCCTTCTCAGCTGCTCTATAGCTGCAGCTAAGCCACAGTCTGAGTAAAGGTGTGGTCATTCCTATACATGAATGAGGCAATAAAATAAAGGTTTCAGCTGATGTCCACATTTTTGCTGTTTGCAGTAGCGTAGGCCATAGAAAGAATCATCAACGATTGTCTCCATAACTGTTTTCTTAATAACTCTCGACTCTCTGCACTTGAGCATAGCTTCCTTTCAAGTAAGTCCTGCAACAATAACTTAATTACAGAGAATAGTTGTACACTATGATTAGAGCACAACTATCCTGTACACTTTGTCTTCTTGAATTTGTTAGAAGCTTTCGATAATATATATGTCAAGTAAGCTATTCGAATAGCCCTGATTAATCTCGACTGTGAGCCATCAGAATAATATTTATCATTATCTCAGAAGCCAAATCAACAGTATTAACTGTAGGATCCAAAACTGCGGCAGTTCGAATTGAAGAATAACTGTCGAGGTTGGTTTAGATAAGTGTACTCTTGGTCCAACCGAAATTCAGAACAAATGGTTGGGTGAGGAATGGTTCTATATGAAATTATTTATACAAATGTAGCATTATCCTGAAAACATATGTCACCACCAGTTATTGAGCCAAAATTTATTCCAAAAATTAGAATAATCAATTCAGTTTCAAGGAATAAACGATAATGTTATTCTATCCTTTTGGGATAAATTGCGTATTGCCTGTCCAGAAAGTAAGGTCTAAATCTATAGAAATATCAATAGCAAAGTATCAGAAGTTACTTGTTACAACACAAGTATTGCAATTTCTGGAAGTGTGCAGTCAACCTACAACCAGAAAATTCACAAATCCAGTCAAATCAAGCAACACAATCAAAAAGAGAAACAAACCAATACAGCAGCCGCTAAAGCCAAAATGTCCAGTAAAACAAAGTGTATGAAGTCCGTAAGAATAATTAGAAATTCAGTATAAACGCGAGGAAAAACAAATATTACAGTGAAAATAAATAAGAACTAATCTGATCTAGAGTCAGAAGGTCATTAAATGTACAGCTAAACGGATTATGAGGAATAAATGTACCTTTATACGCAAAACAACGAATTACGATAGGAAAATGTTACTTGGAGGGATCTTCTTACAGGAACTATCGAAAAGGATCTTACAATAACACTTGACTGTTTGATAATACAGGTGATTATAACAGTAGTACAAGTTTTTGGCTTTGATAAGACGTAAACAAGTCTGAAACAATATGTCAATAAACAATATTCTGTACTTCTGAACGTATATTGGTTATCACTTCATTCCACGAGCAGTCACGATCAATTCTACGCGGAAATTATGGAGGTTCAACAATGAACGACAGTTTGACTAAACAATGTTCAGTTTTGTTAATGTGCTAGCTTCCTTAACAGTGTATATTATCGAATTATTTGCAATCAAAAGGCATTAATGAGTGTATATTGGAACGGCTACAGGACTACTTAAGGTCTCTAACCGTTAAGGTTAGTTCTACTCTTTCCGATTGGTTTACAATGATTAGCTGGACGACACAAGGTTCCATCATTAGGGCCACTTCTTTCCTGATTATTTAATTTAGAGTCACGAGCTTTTCTATATGCAGATAATCTTAAGATCTGAAGAGAGGATCAAAGTCTCTTTAACATCACGATTTTCAGGACGATCTGGAAAGGACACACGAGTGGGATTCCTAACAGTTAATTTCCCCTTAATACAGATCAATGAAAAGTGGTAGTAGTGAACAAGGACGATCCATTCTCTACGCACACATTTAGTGGGTTCAGTACTACTCCTATCTCAGAAAAAGACCTAAATGTAACCTTTTGTGATACTGTAGGAAGTATTTTTACATAGGCATACCGCTGCCAATAAGACATACTCACTATCAAGTTTCTGCCTAGAATCTTAGATAGCTTGACTCTAGAACTCTTCACTTATAGTCTACAGCACTTTTCCAAGACCTCACCACGAGAAAACCTTATAAATTATAAATTCATCATATTTCATGGCTTTTCACTACTTATATTTAAGTTGGATTGTGACAGGCAAGTGGAATCCAGGACGCGCGTTTCTTGTCCTATTTGCGACTCATCGGCTGGATGTACCTGCATCCTAATAATTTGTGTACTACCGCTATATAGAGGCAATCTGCTCAGGATGCACGTATGGCAACAGAGTCTGACCATTTTCAGTCCATTACAAATCAACGAGATGATACAAGACTATTCTAAATTTTCACTATTTAGTTGTAAGAGAGAGAAGCAAGAAGAATAAATAGACGTAATTAAAATAATTATTATTGAAAAATTATTCGAAAGAAGTCTGGATAGAAAAACAATTGAAAAGAAACAAAGCCTTCCCAAAAAAATTAATCGTCTTCCTGTATTTGTCAACTATAAACAAAATCATGGAAATAATTCATCTAATGGGTTTCATTATAACTAGTACGGCTAGAAAACCTACAATCAGTAACATTAGAAACCCGAAACCAGACAGTAAACAGTTAGACATAAGCGCTAAGAAATCTTTTTAATTTATGCTACCTAATCACAATGATATTAGAATGGAAACAATATTCTATATATTTCTAATCAACAAAATATAACAGGAAATCATAATGAGAAGTAATTAACACAGTTATACTGAGCATAGTATTATGAATATGCATAAATGAAATTATACATAAAGAGGATTAACAAAATAACTACTTACTGTAATGGTGTTAGGTCGGACCACAAATAAGTGTAACAAACTTTCAGAACCGTGTTTTAAGAACACTATTTCAGTTATTCTAACTGTCTGTAATGTAAACATTTTGTTTCTATTATTGTTACGCTCCGCTTGCCCTATCCTCCCGTTTAGCATAATTGCTGTTATTAAACTGTCTCTTATTATGGACTACAGTCAATTAGTTGTGTGCAAGTTGTTCCTATTCACTACCATTATTTCCTTAGTTCTGTACTAATGTTAGTTTCCTAATTGGTTTGCTGTGTGGTCTGGTTTTATGTGTATATAAAAGAATGCTTGAAATATAATATGATTCTGTCTGGCTGATCTATTGTCTCTCATTCTTCCTATTACGGCATGGGACTAAGTGGGCACAGGGCAGACGCACAGTTACCGACTAGGCACTAGTGATTGGTACTCGGCCATCCAATCACCCGATTTCTTACAACATAAAAAGTGGGAAATTTCCCTAGTGTAATGATTACATAGACAGCTAAGTTAAATAGTCAGCATAAAGATTAAAACTAGTTTCATAAATATAAAGCACTAAGATGTAAGTGCTAAAAGATTTTAGTGATTAATGAATCGATATTGGTTTGTTAATACTGAATTACGAAAGTATCATGTTCAGTAGTAATGTAATTGCAAATTATTTACAGATCACTATAAATCCAATCGACTAATACACATACATAAACAATCGACTAAGTGCATATAACAGAAGTTGATAGCTATGAGTTCATGAAAATTATATTGGAATATAATATAAATCTAACAAGTAAATTGCAAAACTCACTAAAGTTCAACCATACAGTAAAGTCTGACATTTAGTATAAATATCAATATAGAAGTATGCAGTGCAAAGATCTTTATGTGTTATGATGTCAGAGAATTTGCCGGTGGGTGACTGAGTGCCAGTCGCTAGTGCCTAGTCGGTAATTGTGCGTCTGCCCTACGCCAACTGAGTCCTAGGACAGAATAGGAAGAATGCGAGCCAATAGATCAGCCAGACAGAATCCTGATATTTCAAGCATTCTCTTATATATACATAAAATCAGACCACACAGCAAATCAATTAGGAAATTAACATGAATACAAAACGAGGGGAATAGTGGTAGTGAATAAGAACAACTTGTACATAACTAATTAACTGTGTCCATAACAAGAGACAATATAATAACAACAAATATACTAAACAGGAGGATAGGGTAAGAGAAACGTAACAATAATAGAAACAAAATGTTTACATTACAGACAGTTAGAATAAATGAAATAGTGTTCTCAAAACACACTCCTGAAAGTTTGTTACACTTCTTTGTGTTCCGGCATAACATTATGTTAGGGGATAATAGCGGCCTCTACAAGAATTTATTTGATTACACTACCTCGCCACAATCAAATTAGATAAGTACTTTTCCTCAGGTCTTATACCCTGCTTATTTCGTTTGGTCACTAGGTCATAACTACACATTTCTTCAACACTAATTGAACTCAGTTATCAGTATTGTGCACTAATAAATGACTTCTGTCACAGTTCATTCAACAGACTCATTCTGTGTTTCATGTGTCACTATCTTCTGGATACCCAGTTCCATACTACAATACACTTTGTGTTATCATTCTTGTCTTGCTTACCGGATCATCAAATTAAGGTATGATGTAGATTGTGGAAGACTACTTTGTGGAATCAAGATCGTTGTCTCTCCATGTAAACTCTTAGTGTATCTAAGTATATCTAACGTATCTAAGTGCTAGTATAAATAAACATACATTTAATTATTTCCATCTGATTAAATTCGTGTATTAACCAAGAGTATTCTTGGCCATTAGAGTAAAAATGCCAGTCAGTTTTGAATTGAACTAAAATTAAGCAGCTTTATAATAGTCCAGTTGTGTTGCGATACACATCATTACCAATTGCAACGGTAATAAGTCAATCAAATAGATATTATTTAGTAGTTGCTAATTCCTCCCCCCCCCCCCGCGAACAATAATGCCAAAGTTTTAATAATTGTACATTTTCGATTTCACAGCATGCATATTATAACATAATTCAATAATATATTCTTCGTAATATTGAATGTCTGTTGGCCCGAAACCATCAGCAACAGCCTACTTTGGAAGAGAACAAACCAACTTCCAGCTGAAGAGGAAATCAGGAAACGACGTTGGAAATGGGTAGGACATATATTGCGCAAATCATCAGACTGTATCACGAGACAAGCACTAACTTGGAATCCTGTTAGAAAACGAAAAAGAGGAACGCCAAAGAACACCCTGCGTCGAGAACTGGAAGCAGACATAAAAAGGATGAACAGTAACTGGAGACAGCTGGAAAGGATTGCTGAGGACAGAGTTGAATGGAGAATACTGGTGAGCGGCCTATGCTCCTCCGAGAGGGGTGACAGGCGTAAGTAAGTAAGTAAGTAAGTAATATTCTTCGTACTAAGCTTGATCGGCAGAATGACATCTCATTGATAAAATGTCACTCTATGATATCTATTATGTCATAGTGTTCTGTTTCCATATATTGTACACAGAATATTATTCGAGTATCTAGGTTCTGGTTGACAATAGTTATAAAAATATAGATTCCATTTAAGAGTTAAAACAACTTCAAGCATTACCAGAGAATCGGGTTTTCTGTACGCATGAAAAGTTTAGTAAAGTTACTTTTTTAGGCTAAATAAACTAACAAAACTACATATAAAGATAGATAGGGAAGATTTAAAAACACAACATTCAAATGAGTACAAAACAATCAATAGGACTTATCTAATCGACCCAGTAGTCATATTATTATAAATCCAAGCGTATTTATGCTTCTATGTGTATATTCAGTACATCAATTACTAGAATTGAGATAAAATAATTAACAAGCACGTGACCAATGTCCTACATCTGTGTCTGCCGATTCACTGCATTACTCTTATTGTTTTGTAACTTAGACACAATGTTTTTTAGCTTCAATACATATAGTTTCGGCTAAACACTGTTTGTAACTAACGCGATATCAAAAAAAAAAAATCAATAACCAGGACCTAGATCGCTTATGCTTTGCTGAGAAAATTATGACAAAACGATTTAAGGTAATTTTCTGTGTGCAAAAAATTGTAAAACCAATGTTACCCTGGCGACTTTAGTTGTTTAAGTCTCTGTTAAGTAACATTTTCAATGCAAATTGTTAATTTTCCTTATCTGAGCTTTACTCAGTTGATCACCGTTTCTCCACGTAGTTATTGCTACGTAACTTATGTTACTTATCATCTTTCTTATGTATCCATACTCTCCTCAGTTTTCTTTTCATAGAACTTTCTGTTAGCTGGCCTAAAAATAAACAACTGTGTTAATGACACTTTAATTCTTATGGAATTATTTTGTGTTCTTCTAAATGAGTCACATCCACACATGTTAACTTAAAATCATCTAGTTTTTTTCTGATATAAGTATGTATACTAGTTATGACTCTGTAGGTTGAACACAGCTGATCAGAAACCGCGAAATCAAACAAATCAATGAACTATTCTCATCATCATCAACAACACAGAATCGAGCACATACGCTTATAGGCTCAAATTGCGATACCACATTAGCACTACAAGATTGCAGAGGTAACATAATAACACAATATAAGAGGAGAGAGTGAAGTAAAGGTGTGCAGAAACCAATAAAAGGATTCAAGATTTAGATGAAGTTAAAGAACGAATACACTTAAGCCACTGTAACCGATTCTGAGCCATGTCTCCAGCCACTTATTACGACTATCACGCAGACCCCAACCAGGTAATCTGCATCTACTAACATGGCTTAGACCAACAATCAGAGACTTCATGCATTAACAAATAGGATTATAAGACTTTTGCATTGTCTTAAATGTAGGCTATCACTCAAGTTATTGTACTTGTTCATGTTCATGAATTATAACTTGATATACCTGGCACCTAAAGAAGATTATCTTCGAGAACGTTATCTGTAAACTATTTCATTAATTCTGATTCAATTCAACATGAATATTTTATCCCTATTACTATTTAGTTCTCCCTACCCTATCCTCCCATTTGACATATTAACTGTTGGTGTATTGTTTCTCATTGATGAACTTTGGTTAATCAATCGCGTATACGTACTCCAGTTCGCATTCACTATTACTCCTATTTCGTATAAATGTTAATTTCCTGATTGGTTGACAGTGTGGTTTGATTCTATGTATATATAAACGATTGTATGAAACACAATATGATTCTGTTTGGCTGGTAAATCTTGTGTTCTTCATTTCCGGCTTGGGACTGAGTGGGCATAGGGCAGACGTGCAGTTATCGACTAGGTACCTAATTGGCGTTGATACCAGTTACATATTTTTCATCATAACATGACTAATTAATCATATGCTTGAATAAACAACGCCTATATTTTATACAGAATGTGATGTCTTGGTTACAGTATGTTTTAAACGTACAGTAACAAAAGGTGAGTATCTAACATTCTGATTCAGTGTTAGGGATAGAATTCATTTCAATAATCGTTTAAACTTTCTAGTTATCACTTGAATTGGTACCGATGTTATTAAGTGGTCGTCGTCATATTCATTTGATGAACCAATTAAAACACTGGGACGGTCCCCAGAACCCTTGAGAGAGCCGGAGACATTCCATCCAATCAATGATTGACGGAACCTGCCCGAATCTCGACGCGGTGCGTTCTGATTGGTTAACAGTTGAAACTCCTTATTTCGGACTAGATAATACCGAGTTTGTTGTCTCAGAGAACTAAATATACGATTATTTTGAACAGAACTCATTCAATCTTACTGGAATAAAGTTCCTGTCTACTCGTCTTCTGAATTTGCGACTAAGAGGATTCAAAGCGTTCAAATGCTAAAGTTGTCTGCGGTTAATCAAACACGAGATATAACAGTTTCATTATATTATTTAATTCTACAAATATTGAAACCGATTAATCTTCAAAAATCGCATCATTTTTTTTAAAATTGGTAACCAACATATGATTTAAAAAAAAAAAAGAAAACGATAAGATGCAGAAAGAAACAACTTAAACACAACAGAAATGTGCAAAACGAAAAAAAAAACAGAAACAAGTGGGATACAAATCTGACAAATGTCAAAAATATTCTCATTGTGATTCTTCCTCTACTGATTACTTAAGAAAAACAATAGAAAGTAGTAATTAACATTTTCAACCAAAAAAAAACAAACAAACAAACAAGAAAGATGTGTATATGGGCAAATAGTTGATAGAAAGTACAAAGTAAAATAAAATCTATTACATGAAGTAAAATGCAAACACGCTGAGATACGATGAAAAGAAAATAAAGTTCCCATTTTATTAATTTTCTAGTCAATTTATTTAGCTGCCTTTAGGGATATTGCAAATGTTCGCTTCGCTTCATCATTTATTGAACAGATATGCTAAGAATATAAACAAAATTGTATGAAAATAACACATAAATTATGGTAATGCTTTTGTTTAAAGAATAGAAGCTAGGCAAGTTACTTAGGAATCTGTTAGGTCGGACCACAAAGAAGTGTAATAAACTTTCAGAACTGTGTTTGAGAACACTATTTCATTTATTCTAACTGTCTGTAATGTAAACATTTTGTTTCTATTATTGTTACGCTCCGCTTGCCCTATCCTCCCGTTTAGCATAATCGCTGTTATTAAACTGTTTCTTATTATGGACTACAGTTAATTAGTTGTGTACAAGTTGTTCCTATTCACTACCACTATTTCCCTCGTTTTGTATTCATGTTAATTTTCTAATTGGTTTGTTGTGTGGTCTGAATTTGTGTATATATAAAAGAATGCTTGGAATATAATATGATTCTGTCTGGCTGACCTATTGGCTCGCATTCATCTTATTTCGGATTGGGACTAAGTGGGCAGAGGGCAGACGCGCTATAACCAACTAGGCACAAGTGATTTGCACTCGGCCATCCAATCATCACCCAATTTCTTGCGACATAACAGAATCAAACAGTAAGATGAAATGTAGACTAGTTAGTAAAGAATTATTAATTTCAACGCATAAGATTTAGTCAAAATTGAGTACTAGAAGTATATGCTTTATGCAATTAGAAACATAGTAACGTGTAGAATAAAAGATAGAAAGTAATCATAATCAATAAGGTAAACAGTAGGAGATATTAATTTAGATACAAATACACTCAAGACAGACTGAAAAACTCATCACACTTTTATGAAGAGCTCAATATAAACTAGAGCAGGATAACTATTGGCTTCTATTCTAAGTTATACTTAACAAGCACTCAAGCCACTAAGTTGTATTGACTTTGGAACCCCCTCCCCACTCACGGTTAGGAAGTCTGGGTAAGCCGATAAAGGTTAGTCCTTAGTAGTTTTCTTTCATTTCATAAACTGATTACCTCTTTACTTTTCTCATCTAGTCTTAGTGTCGTTAAGTAATGAATAACATGGAAGCAGTTGAGATGACATTTGCAAAATATGACCAAGTCACGGAACCCAGGGTTTCAAAAGGGTAACACTAACTGAGATAATATAATACTTAGTAAACTATTCATTAAAGAGAAAGTTACTTTGTACATAGGCTGTGTGAAGAGCTCGAAAATTCGATGAAAATTGATCAAGGAATAAGTTAACTCAATTACACAAATGTGTACATTTTGTCTTTTAGTAGTTCAAGAAATACTGTCGTAAATGTTTTTCTCTGATAGCAGTATTCTAAACAAAATTAACGACTAAAACTTTTGATCGTAAGGCGAAATAACCATGATCAGTGGTAGAAGTATTAGGTGACATGAATCAACATTGATCACCGTTGCACTGATGGATTCAGTCTTTATCTGTTTCTATAACTTAAACTTTAATAGTCCTTCTACAAAATTATCCTGTCCTTTCTTCAAACCATATTCCTTCTTGAAATCGTTGAGACTATATTATTTCCACTTCGTTGATATTTATTTCATAATGATACTGTTGCATAATAAATTTAACTAATCCACATATGTTCCAAGCTTTATGACACTTAAAACTGACTAGGTCGTAAGGCGCCTTAAATACGTGATTATTCATTAATGTTCAAAAAAACAAAGAAGATGATAATAATGTCTAAAAGATAATGTTCACTCACTGGTATATCTCGAAAAAAATTGTTGTAATCGATAGCATATCCTACAATAAATCGATTTGGAACTTCAAAACCAACAACTGTGCAAAATTGAAAAGAAATCATGATTAGTTGATTGGAATCAGTGAAATTAAGTTAGTATAGATTTATCTATAAAATGGTTACTAGGTAAACAGATCACAGCTCTTCACGAAATTATATTCATCACCCTTTTAAAGTTGGGCATGAATAAGAGAATCACAGTAGCAAGTAACTGTACAGTGTGTTTTGTGTATTGCCACACTTCTAATTTTATAACCGACTAGGATCAACAGATGATCAGACTATACTCTCTGAATTCAGAAGCTAACTGTACATCTGAAATTCAATCGATAGTTATGTTATAGCCATGATTGGTTTATAAAAACTACCATTCAGAATTGTTGTAAGTAGGAAAAAATAGGTAATAAATATTAGATGGGACGTGAGATATTACAATAAATTAAAAAAGCTGAAATATTTCATCAGGAAGTAAAGTCACTAGGAATTAAAAATTAAGTAGCTTGACTTAAGTTCACAAAATCTGTCTAGTTTTCCATTTACGTCTTTATCAACTTACATAAAGTACCTGATCATAAACTGTATTTCATATTCCAGTTTCGTCATATAACATGGTAAGAATGAATGATGGATTGTTTAGAAGTTTCTGGTAGAATTGTTGAAGGGATGTTAAATGACCAACAGTAATTGCCTATATTATTTTTGAGAGGAAAGTTTAGCAATATCAAACAAAGATAATAATTTAGAGGATCTTATGAAGTTGAATTAATTTAGATGCGCATACTTTACAGTGATACATACAGAATGTTAACAAAAAGTGGAAATCAACAAATGCGAACAAAAACGACATTCTGTAACAATGAAAGTGAGTGTTTCTGAGGAAGATTAATAATGAAAACATGAACTGTTAAGATACGTTTTGTGTAACTTAAAGCCATAAATTATTGAAATGCAACACTTTCGAAGGGCAATACATAAAAACTCTACACTGTAAACCTTGATAAAATAAAAAACTAATGACTTTAATCTGTTTTCACATGATCAGTCAGTGGTGTTTTTTACAAATTACTTCACATCTAACTGGCACTACAAATAAATGGAAACAAAGACAGTCATTTCAAGCGATGAAGGTTCTTAATTTTATTGACACGCCTGCTCTCGTTATCTAAAACTTTGTTTAATCTACTTTCGACTTCAATAGCAAGTAAAGCGATGAAAATACACAGTCAATCCACTCCTGGTCTTTAAACTACTTATCAGCTTAGACAGATTCTGAAGTATAGTTTTCTTTCGGTGGATATATTAAACACATTTAATCTACCCTAATTATTCACAGAACCTTGCATATCTTACAACTGTCTCTTTCTTAAGTGACCTACATCATTTGAGTACTCTAGGTAGACTAAATAATCACCAAGGAGAAGACCAATATACACAAACACATGATGTAAACAAAGTTTAATAGATAAAGTGAGAATAAGTACCACTTGTCTATATGTCAAATAATTACTTTCTACATACGTTTTCACACTACTTTGGCGGTTTGATTAGTGATTTTAATTAGTAATAGTGTTAATGAAAAAGAATGACATAATAATATATTTGAACTTCATGATTCCAGAAGTCCAATGGAAACTTAAGACATTATCGACAAACATTGACAGAAACTACAATCGAATAGGATTGCAGACCCCCTCCCCCCCACACACAATTTCATTAGAAGTCAAATAAAGCTGAATTAATTAACAAATGAGACATGCAGAAAGGGATTATATACCGGATTCGTACAATCCAGACAATAACCTAATCAACCTACTATGAAAGTAAGGATAAAATACTTGAGCATAAGATATAGCCGAAGATATTGGTAATCTAGGTATGAGTGCATTGATATTCTGAATAAGTTCTTCAACATGTTCGGTAATCAAATGGAGCAAACATGTTCAATCATCACTTAGAATGTTTTATTTTAATTAGATATCACCTTATGAACAAGTAATCGATAGACTTCTTGATAATAAAAAAGAAATGTTAGGACAAAATAAATAAAAAAGTGATGACTATAATTAAGTATCAATAAACAATTAAAACTGAACTTACAATCTGGTTCAAATCCAGGACAATCGTTTCTTCTTTTCACTAATAAACTGTAAAATGTGAGATAAAAGAATCTTTAAACCTTATTGTCTTTATAATGTGTTCTTAAATAGATTTTGATGTCGTGTCAAATTGTAATATCTTAGTGCACACTATTTCCAAATAAAAACACTCACTCCAAATGGAAGTGTTAAGTAAAGTCGTCGAAAAGAAAAATCTTGAAGAAATTCATAATAGTTAAAATGAAAAAGTAAACACAACTAAATGCATTCACAGGTGCTTCAATGTATTTAGAGATATGTAATATTCTGGCTAATTCCACTTGAAGTGATCAGGCCCATGGCTTGTGGACATACTGACGTCAAAGTATCATATTACAATACAAATATAAACTCGAGAGTCTACAATACATGACTAAAGACTATTAACACGAGTGTATACTATACGCACGTGACGCCAGGTACAGAACTGAAAAAATATTTTATAGCATTTATGCTCACAGTTATGAGGTTACAAACTGGAGATAAAGTTGTATAACCGTATGATTGAAGTAGAACTTTTCCCAAGTGTTCATAACTATTATACACAATAGTGTTACAATCCAAAATGAAGAGAATAGTTTTAAGACAAAAAAATCAGTACATGATATATTCATTATATCGAGATTTTATAAATAAACTGCCTTAAATTCTTAGTTTACTGGTTTCCAGAAGGTTCATGAAACTTTACTGCACATGACAGATCACAGTGGCCTACTTAACAAATTAGAAGTAACTTCGAAAGTAGATCCTTATCTCATCCTTGTCAGTTAAACGAAATCGAAGCAACTTTACACTTTTTATATTTACTATGCTTTCTATTCAAATGTATCAGGTTCAAACCTAGTCAAAATCAAAGTACACTTAATACAAAATTTATTGATATCTCAACTTTGCTGCTAATACATTTAGGATAAGTGTATAATGTTTATTTACTAGTATTTTAGGTAGTGTTAGCTATTTGGGAATTGAAAAACTGATTTACCTATCAAGTATTCATCCAATTCATTTTACCTTAATTAATGTCTTCATTCTAAATTATTCAAAAACTTCGAAAAAATATAAATTACCTGTAAATAAGGCAACACAGACATATTAGCTTTTGCTAAAATGAAATGAGCTAAAAAAATATAGAAGTAAAAACTCGAGTATATAAATATACACACATGACGTATGACAACTAATAGCTCGACTTACCAAGCAACAAAGACAGAACGAGGTTTAAAAGATTTAATGAAGGCAACAAGTTTGTTAAGAGTAGTTCCTGTATCAACCAAATCTTCAACTATGAGGACATCCTAAAATTAATTCTGATATAGTTCTATATGAAAATACCTTGTCTTGGAACGACGTAAGGTTACTACACGGATAGAATTGAGTTTCATGTCCCACAACATCGTTCTGAAACTAGATATTTCATCGAGCTTACTTCATATGTGCTAGAAACAATGAAGTCCATAAAGATGGAGATGTTGCTACCACGCGTAACTGCACTGCTTTGTATCTTTTCACCTAAATCGGACGCAAATTTGAATCCACCCTTAAGAACACACAAAAGATTTATAGAAGTTGCACCATTCGATTCAAAAGTTTCTAAAATATCGACTGACATTTTCTCGAGCCTTCAAATCTTAGTAAATTTGTTTAGAATTTGTTATACCTGTCTTTGATCATTCCATTCGGTACTATTATACTATCTATATACTGTTTATACTTATTAGGCACATTAAAACATTTATCGGAATATCCAACAAAGTCATCATCAAACTAAGAGATAATGAATCATGATTTATTAACCTACAACTACACAATTATCCCTGTATGAATACTGCATTCCAAAACGGTAATAAATCTACGAAGTTCCAGCCTTTGATAATTTGCGCTAGCCTGTAGGTATGTTTGGTGCTGGAAGGTGTGGACAGCACAGTGAGAATCTGGAAGTAAGGAAAATTAGGGGAAAAGTAAGTTGGTGACTCAGTAAGCATATTAGACTGAATTTATATTTAATAATGAAAGCAATCTAGTAGAATGTAAAATGACAGGCGTAAAATGATGGCACTCTAATAATCAAAATTACAATTTTGTAGATTTGTCCTCAATGTACTAAACGATTTAAGCTGGGCTGAATCAGTGTTATTCACATGTATTCGGTCAGCAACTGAAGGAAGCAATCTTGAGATCAGAGGTGAACAGTTTATATGGTAAAAAGGGAACAAAACGACTATGAGAAAATGCCCAGTAAAATCATCTAGAATCACTCACATGCAAAACCAAATTCGCGGTCGCGTGCGTTGTGTAAGTCTTACACTGCATCCTCTAGCGAAAGAACACTGTCATCAGTGTGACCGAACGTATAGTTGGTCATATCGTGGTCGTAATAGCTTGAAAATCGCAGAGAATAAGACTGTAATCTCAGAGGATTGTTGTATGCGCGTTACGACTGTTGTGTGTGGAGAAGCTCTGGGAGAAAACGATGTCTTATATAAGAAACGCGACTGAATTCTTCGAACGTGGATCCTAGTAGTAAAAGCATGGGAAATCAGTCTTCAGTGAAAAGAATAGTGGGTCTAGTGACCTGTATTAATCATTGCAGTGGTTTTTCCAGTGTAGATCCAGCTTCTCCTTGAAAGAGTCCCCCGATGAAGCTGACATTACCTGTTCAGGTAGTGCGTTCCAGTCGTTGACTACTCGATGTGAGATACGGATTCCCACTGTAAGTTTATTCGATCTTGGTTTTCGAACCTTTTTAAGGTGGCCTCTGAGATGATTAGTTCTAGAGGAGGCAAAAAAATAAGACAAATCAACACCTAAGTCATTATTTAAGATACGGAATGCCAATATAAGGTCACATCGTGTTCTATGATAAGGGGAAAAGATCCAGGTGTTTATCGTAAGGGGACTTTGAAAGGCCAGTTACTAGATTAGTACCTACACGTTGAACCCACTCAAGTGTCTTGACATCCTTAATATGAAAGGGACTTGCTGCTTGGATAGACTATTCATGATGAGATCTCACGCACATGGCCCAATCGTGCAGCAGCCTTGACGTGGTGATCAGGCTTGTTTATCGTGATGACTCAATCGGGTTATACTAGTCCAACTATGCCAGGTAGATTGGTTGAAGAGGGATGAGACCAAAAGCAGTAAATATAAGGTCCGAGGACGAAGTCGTACTGCTGGCTATACAGGTGTGACGGCAGTAAGGTGTTTACCTCAGACAAACAGCATAACAGCGATGATGTCTTTCTACGAAGGAAGGGTGGGGTTAGAAAAGGTCGATCCTAGAAATGCATACCTCGCCTCCACGGAGTTCCATCTCTAGTAGTAAGGTTCCAACAAGTACGGAGCTAAAACAACGGAAACCTCACTCAAAAAGACCGTGTATGACCAGCTTTAAGCAGATGTCCCCTGGGCACTGTGATCACACTTCCAAGTCTTTCAAACCATCCCTAACCCAAATTGCTTTTCAGGTACATCAAGAAGAATCCATCCACAGTGTGGGTAACCGGGAGGAGATAACCATCCGAAAAGGTAGTGGCGTTAGGTAACACTAGACAACTTTTCAGGTTAATAAAAGAAACCGGGGTTAAAAAATCAAGCGTTAGTAAGACGATCTTCAAAAAATATGGAACGATTATCCGCTCGCAGTCTAGACGTTTTGAACGATGGGTTGAACACTTCAAGGAGTAGTTCAGTTGGCCTTCAGCTGCTCTAGAACTTCCCACTATTTTAAGACAGCCAGAATGGAAAGTCGGCTTAGGTCTCTCGACTCTTGTCGAAGTCGAAAAGGCTATAGCCAATCTAACGCGAGACAAAGTAGCAGGTTTGTGTGGATTATCCCCTAGAGGTCTTTAAGGATGGTGGTCCCACTCTGACAATTAGGCTAGCTGACATATTGACTCAAGTTTGGGAACTTGACATAATTCCATCTGACTGGTGTCGATCGTTAATCGCCTCAGTATATAAGAAAGGGTCAAAGTCGTCCTGCGATAACCATAGAGCAATTAGTTTGACTAATATAGTGTCTAAAATACTAGCTTCTATAATTATCAGATGTTTAACTACAACACGTGATCTACAAATACGAGAAAACCAGGCTGGTTTCAGACCTGGTCGCAGTTGTATAGACCAGATATTCACCATTCGTCAGATTTTAGAACACAGATATACTTTTCGGCGCCCGACAATTGTGGTTTTTCTTGAAAGCAGCATTTGGCTCTGTAGACCGAGTTCTATGGCAATGTCTTTCATTGAAAGGCGCACCCTAGAAGTACATAGATCCTGTGAAGGCTCTTTATTCAAACACTATTAGTAGTGTTAGAGCTTATGGCGAACTGTCATCCGAACTTGTAACTTCAAGTGGTGTCTGTCAAGGCTGCCCAGTCTCCATTTTTATTTAATTTCATATTCGATTTACTGATGAAAATTACGCTTTCATCGTCTGACTTTTCAGGAATTGATCTCCTACCAGGAGATCCACTTATTGACTTAGAATATGCTGATGACATAGTCCTATTAGGCAGAAACGCTGATCAGATGCAGAATCTTGTAACAGCAATAAGCTTTGATGCAATCATGTTCGGAATGCGTTTCTCCCCCTCTAAATGCAAACTATTGCTCCAGGACTGGTTTCTGTCAACACCTGAGCTGAAGATAGGGAGTACGTTGGTTAAGCACGTCAAACTCTTCATTTATTTTGGAAGTCTGATTAGCACTAACTGGTTGATCTGTGACGAAATCTCGATATGAATTCAAAAAGCTCGTTTGACTTTTGCCAACTTACGTTACCTATGGTCTAGACAAGATATTCGTCTCTCAACGAAGGGACGTGTACTGCGCAACAGTTCGCTCTGTCTTACTGTATGGGTGTTAGACGTGGTTATTAAGGATAGATGACATTCGTAGGTTATTAGTTTTTGACCATCGATGTCTTCGAAACATTGCTAGCATTAGCTGGGATCATCGAGCAAGTAATAACGAGGTTAGACGACGGGTGTTAGGCAAAGGTGGTAAATCAGTCGGTGAGGTTGTGAGTCCTCATCGACTGAGGTGGTCAGATTATGTGTTGCGCATGCCCGACCACCGTCTGCCTCGACGCGCAATGTTGGCTGATATAGGAGCAGGATAGAAAAGAGTTAGAGGCCGCTAGACTAAAACATGGCATGAGTCCATGAAGTCACTGACTGTTGATTTGAGTCGTGTCGGTAGCTGCAGACTACCTAGATGGGGTCCTCGTAAATGCCGTAACCAGTGGCTAGAGACACTGTTATGGCCCATTATCGGTCATAATGGCGCAGATGTATTCATTTACTGTCCTTCATTAAATCGTGAGCTTTAAATTATTTCATAACTTTCTTTCAACGCTCCTGAACCATCTTCTATATGTTCATATTCCATATGCTATTATTATCTTTATTGAAGTAATTTCTACTAATGTGGTGTTAATCTTGCGGTGCCATAGAGGTATGGAAACTTGAACCGACACATACATGGCCCAGGTTTTACGTTGATCATACATACATACTCACAAATATGGGAAATAAAATCTGAAACATATCTTCATCAAAACAATCGAATACTGTGCTCCTAAATTCTTCTACCTGTGGAAGTGGTGTATTATTCAAGGAAATTCTTTATCCAACTCTTTATTAACCTTATTTTTCCAAAGTTTGATAGTTTCCATATGAGGCTGACATAAGATACTTTATCAATGAATATTACACCCACAGACAGTCCTTTATCAATGGCTTTTCCCTAGTCCTACCGCGTAGTTAACAAGTTAGTAAGACAGGAAAGGAATCTGCGAAACCCATGCTGCTTAGGAGTCAGCAAGTTTTGACTCCACGTCAATTAATATATAATCACGGAATATTTTATCAAGGATTTCAACTATTATGTTAGTCAAACTGATGGGCTTACAGTTAGATGCCAGTTGTCTATTTCCACTATCAAAACAGGGGTGATTATTGAATTCTTCCAATTTCTTGGAAGTTGCTCTTGCGAAAGAGATATGCTGGACAACTCTGAGTGGTTTTGAAATGATGTCCGCGAGTGACGATAACAACCAAGGGTGTATCCCATCAGGTCCAAGTGAGTTACCTGGTTTTAGGTGGCTAAGCCAATAGATCTTTCTGTAATAATAAGGACTGATTCCATTGCAACTAATTCAGTTGTGTTTATTGGATAGGCATAGACATCAGCATCAAAAGAGAAAAACTCGTCAAAATATTCTGATAACTTTTCAGCTTTGCTCAAATCTGAGTCAGCTAACACATTTTGCTTATCGTGTACCAATAGTGATGGGTACCATCAATTCTCTTACGTCGTCTCTTAGTATAAGAAAATAACCGTTTAGGACAAGTAAGGTTATCCTTTACAAGTTGCCTTTCGTCGATTATACGAGATATATCAGTAGTTAGTATTGATTCTTCTACGTGCTTCGTGTCAGGCTTGGGCGCTAAAGACTTAGTCAGGGTTAATTAACCATATGTGATTTGAGTGTCAACAGAGCCGATGAAGCAGTTGTCATCGCACTTTCCCAGGCATTAAGGTCTTTCTGTCTTGCAATGTGTTTCTCAGTTATGTTTATAAGTGACATGGTGTCCGATAATAGGTGGTTTGAACTTAGACAACTGAGTGGGAAAAGCCATACATTTTTAGGTTTACTACACCGTTTGTATGCTGTTGGTGTTGCAATATAGTGCAGATTGGTGGTGGTACCAACCTTTGTAGTCATCATATTGCATGCGTTTCCACCGGGTAACAGCAGCCCGGGCACTGGCAAGCACACTTCTTTGTAGCCATTGGTATTTGATGAACGATAGTCACCAAACAATCTTGCGATACTTTGTTGCTATAACTGCTACAGAAATGGTTAAAAGTGATTTAAAATATACGATCGGTACAAAAGGAAAATGACAATAAACAAAAAACGAATCTATTCCACGTGTATAGTGAAAAGGTCTCAGAACCTTAATAGACAATATGATACCTTAAGCGAACTGGGTTCAATTAAAGCAGATACTTGCGATCTTAATGCACTAAACAATCAAAGACAGATAATTTGCTCAACGACTAAATTGACACTGCTCTTTTTGAAATTCTCATTCAGTAGGACTTATGAGTATCAGAGCGTTGTATGCCCCTTGTCTCATGGAAAATAGCTCTGGGAGACAATCAAATAGAATGCTGAGAAAAGCGACTAGTTTCCTAACAGAGATACTGGCAGGCTCGATATATTTTGTAAGCTGGGCTGAATTGGTGTGTTCCACATGAATCCAGTCAGCAAATGAAGGAAGAGATATTGGGATCAGAAGTGAACAGTTTACAAATTAGAAAGAAGGCAAGACTAGAGAATATGGACGAATAAAATAGGCTGGCGACTTTATATCAAGGTAATAGCACATAACTTGGTTAACAATGTCGATGATCCATATTAGCTAATTTTGATATAAGAATTATTGTCGACTAATTATAGGAGTAAGTTCTACTTCGAAGAACATTTTTAAGAGACTGTAATGAATTTATACATGCATATATGCACCTTGCTGAATGTTTAGTTCGTCCTTAATCTTTAGTCCTGCTAAATAGGGAAGGAACTTGTTCCCTATGGTTGCTTAAACAACCATGAGCAAAACCTAGTAAAATCACCTAGAACAACTCACGTGCAAAACCCAAAATGGCGCTCGAGTGTAAGGTATGATCCTAAAGCAACGATCTAGTGACATCGCCTTATTATAGTAGTGACTGAACACTTGAAGGTCAATCAGGAATGAAATCATTGGTGCGTCACCGCGACAACTTGCAAAGTCTGTCGGAGGCAGTTACCTCAAAGCATGTTTAAACTCTCGCGCTGTAGGTTCAGTCAAGCTATGTCTGCTAACGTTGGCTCTTCAAGCAATGATGATGTTGTCACAAATACGACGCATGATATTGGTCAAATATTTAACAACAATATGCTCTCCAGACGATTTTCATGCTAGTAAAATTTTGAGACGTTTGAAAAAGGTTCATAAAGTAATCACATTTGAGCACTTGCTATTTTTTTGTAATAGTGCACACATACTAGATACCCCATATCAGTATGTATGAAAAACTAACTCAGTTCACTCTAGAGTTATTTCTCTATGCGATATTTTTGTACGTATAGATGTAGACTCAAGCCATTGGGATAGTATTTTTATGTTATCGGTGATGTCCATGTGTTGGAAGACCAGACACACCGCTACAATCTAGACAGGGAAAACGGCACCGGTCATCGACGGATGCATAATTTTCATTGTCCTCATGTTGCAGGTTAAAATATTGCGAATGTCAGTTCGGATTCTAGGTTCGTGTAGTATGTGATGAATTGAAAGTCTCCTCAATGAAAACCGTGCATAACCATCCATTTACTGAGGGATACATTTCCGTCAGTCCTATAAGGTGACAGCTAATGCCTAGTGAATGCCTCTGTTTAAGACTTTTTGGACAATATGCCAACTAGCAACATTCAACACTTGGGTTCTTTAAAATTCGGAAAAAAACTTACGAAACACGATGTGGCTAAAATGAAGTCACTACAGCATCTAGGTTGAGAAATACACATTAAATTTAATTGGTTTTAGACAATAGTGATTTGGATGCAATTTCGCTGCGTGTTCAGTTTAATACTGAAGTTAAAGTATTACATGATGAAGGAAACATTCCAGTAATATGCTTCAGTCGGCGTGAACATATTTCAATATACCATAAGTTTCCAGAAGTGGTATACATTGAATCTGCATATCAGACAAGCAATTTTAGGCATTCATTAAATAATAATCCCTTTATTTAATTCAGTTATTTGTAACTGATTGTCTGGGACATGGCCGCAGAGGATATATCAAAACGTGTAACGTATAGTATCGAGTGGACATATGGTGTGTTATCATGCTCTACTGTTCTGAGTGACCATAACTATATCAGTACTTCATTATAAATAAATTTCTGTTTGCAAATATACTTCTTACAGTCATTTTCCTTATGCGTAGGATAGCAATCTATGACGACAAAAATACAAATCTCGCAGTTTGAGGTTTGAATAAATAGTGGTTAATCGAATGTCCTGTTATTCAAACAGCTTGTCGATTACCATTCCTAATGCTCGGTTTCTATCAACCTAGGACATGAACTTCCATAACTTTAACTCCACCTGGAACCCTTTAGGGGTTACTGCCGGTGCCAAGCCCTGAGTAAGGAGGAGGGTTAGCCATATGGTAACAACCCTATTCCGTGAGAACATCAACGCTGCTGAAAAGTGCAAATCAGAAAAAATCATGTGATTTCCATCCTGGGAGTTGCAAGGTCTCCACTTCGAAGAGTTATGACGCCTCATGATAAAAGCCGAGTTCCTGCGAAAGTCATGAGGCCGATACCTCTTCTGACAACCAGAGTAACAACTAATATATGTGACCGACCTCAAACAGTTGTTTTCTGGGCACTGCGGTCACACCCCCCAGGTCATCGAAACCTCATTTAATCCACTTTCTTTTTCAGTTACTTTAAGAAGGATCCTTCCACTATGTGGACAACCGGGAAGTGATAATCACCCTCATACCTCTAACAGTACTCGAGATCACGTTGTTCGCTGTAAAAATGCATTTGTCTTCCCTGGTTTTTATTATTTGCACTTCTCCCACTAGATCTTCTATGCGTGTCACTTGTACTGGTTGCTGGAGTTCCCGAAATTCCATACCAGGTCTCCTGAAATTTCACTCTAAACTTCAAGTTGGAGCTTTTAACGTACGTACGTCGCGTCAAATCAGTCATCAAGCTGCTTTAGCTAAAACACTAGAATCTCTTGAAATTGATGTATGGTGTGTCTCTGAAACACGCATGCAGGACCACACCATGGTTATCCGTTTAATCTCACCTAATCAGTGTAGCGGCACAACACATTTCACTCATCTTTTATTTAGAGACAATACAGCAGGTTCACGCTGCCTTGCTGATGTAGGCATAGCACTAAGCTTACGGGCGGAACATGCACTTTTAGAGTGGATTCTTGTAGACGGTCATTTAGATGCTGTTAGTCTTAAAGAACACAGTATGAAGGTGGGTAGATAGGGACACACGCTGAAAACACGTGAAAAACAAGTTCTATATGAAGTTCTCTGGCCTTCTACAGAAAGCTAAGCACTCAAACATGGTAAATATAGCAGAAGATTTTAATACCCAAGTGGTAGACTAAATCAGGCTGGAAAACGTTTAGGCGGGTCACTCGACATCCCAGCCTGGCGAATGGATAACAGATCCTCTGATTCAATCGTGTTCAGAGTACCGTTCATTTTGAGCTAACACAAACTTTAAGCATAAAGAGAGACATTGTTCAGCCTGGCCACCTCCAACATCTACACAACGATGAGCGCAAATCGACCACATTGGTATCAACTGCCGTTGGAGAGGTTGTACAGAGGACTGCTGCTCTTTCTGAGGCACGTGTTTAGATTCTGACCACACCCTAGTGAGAGCACATATATTTATGCGTTTTGCTTGTCACAGAAAGGTCACATTAGGCAAGCCTCTTAGATATCAATTCGAAACTGGAAGTGCCAAGAATGCATTTAAAAATGGCTTAGCTCAGCACTTAATCAACCACAACCAACAGATTCATCCAGAAACAGCCTGGGACGATTTTGAAGCAGGTGTAAACGCAACAGCGTTATTTGCATCTAACTTCAATCCAAAGGTTATGAAAGACTATTGGATCCCTGGAATTTCTTGTGAACTGATGAAGGCTCGGAAACTCATTTCAGCAAGCTCGGAGAATGATGAAGAGCGATTACAATTGAAACGTAGACTGACAAAGAGTCTATGTCAGAATCGTAAACAGTGATGAGCAACAGAAGCAAAGGCGATGGAAACATCGGGGGGGGGCAATATTAGATAGTTGTTCCAACTTATCAAAGACACCAGTATTAATAAATCGGTGGTTTGTGAAATTATCTTGGAAAGAGATGGGTCTATGATTCACTGTCAGTCTAGAAGATTAGAACGATGGGTGGATCACTTTCAGGAACAGTTCAACTGGCCGCCAGCTACTCTTAGCTTACCTAATATCCCCAAACTACCTAAATGAAAAACTGACACAGGTCCTCCAACTCTTAGTGAGGTCGGAAAGGCTATAAGTAACTTGAAGTGAGGGAAAGCAGCAGGATTTGACAGACTGCTTACCAATACCTTTAAGGATTGTGGTTCAGTTGTAGCTGGTAGGTTGACTGATATATTAGTCAAAGTTTGAGAACTGAACATCATCCCATCTGACTGGTCTCGATTGCTGATCGTTCCGGTTTACAAAAAGAAACAGAAATCCTCGTGATAACCGCAGAAGAATCAGTTTGACTAATGTAGTATCTAAACAATTATTCTCTGTAATCATTCTGCGTTTATCCAACACTACAGAACAGCAGATCCAGGAAAACCAGGCTGGTTTCAAACCTGGACGTGGTTGCATTGACCAAATACTCACCCTGCACCGGATTCTCGAACATGGACATATGTATCAGCGTCCAACCATAGTTTTATTTCTTAGCTTAAAAACAGCTTTTGAATCGGTAGACCGTGAAGTCTTGTAGCAGTGGTTGTCATTATATAAAGCGTACATCAAAGTACATAAACTTTATAAAGGCTCTCTGCTCGGTCACTATCGGTTGAGTCAGAGCCTATGGCGAATTGTCACGAGAACATTCAACCACAAGCGGATACGTCAAAGTTGTCCCTTTTCCCATTTTTTATTTAATATCGTCATAGATGTTCTCTTAGTTGTCTTACTCACGTCCTCTAACATCTCAGGAATTAACTTCTTCCTGGAAAGTTTTCTCGTTGACCTAACATACTCAGGTAATATAGTCCTATTCAGTGAAGCGCTGATATTATGCAGAGTCTCCTGAATACCTTGAGTAACAATGCAAGCATATTTGGGGTGCGGTTTTCTACTTCTAAATTCAAAATATTACTCCAGGATTGGTCTACTTCTCGACGTAGTTTAGTTATAGGAAGTGAAGTAATTGGATGCGTTGACCATTTTACTTATCTCGAAAGTCTCATCACCCCTGGTGGGTCGGTGACTGACGAAATGTCAGCACGGGTTCAGAAAGCAAGATTGACAATTGCCAGTTTATTGCGCAGGTGAGATATCTGTCTTTCAACGAAAGGTCACATGTACTGCACAGCAGTCCGCGCCGTCCTAACATATAGCTGCGAAACGTGTGCCACGAAAACCCGAGATATGCGTCGACTTAAGGTGTTTGACCATAGAAATCTGCGCCACATCTCTTGTATATCATGGACAGTCGAATAAATAATATGCAGGTTAGATGAAAGATTTTTGGGAAATATGGTAAATTGGTCAAAGAGTTCATTCTAACCGTCATCGACTGAGACGGCTAGGACATGTGTTGCTCATGCTAGACTACCGCCTACCTCGTCGCGTGATGTTGGCTATGGTTAAAGTAAGATGGAAGAAGGGTAGGGGCTGCCAAACCGAAACATGTCATCAGTCCATAAAATCCTTGACTGTTGGTCTAAGCTATGTTAGTAGATGCAGATTGCGTGGTTGGGGTAGGCGTGATAGTCGCAATAAATAGCTGGAGACACTTGTCAATATGGCCTAGAACCGGTCACAGTGGCTCAGGTGTACCCACTATTTGACCTTATCTAAATCTTGAATTCCACAATTATTACCTGCATACCTTTACTTCACTCTCCCCACTTATATTCTGTTATGTTACCTCCGTTATCTCGTAGTGCTGATGTGGTATGGGAACTTGAACCTATGGGCGTATGTGCTGGATTCTGCACTGTTGATGATGAAATTCATTGTATTTTGAAAGGATTATTTTTAAGTAACGTTAGGATTGTTGTAGTAATTTTTGTTACCTACACAGAACAAACCTTACTACGTTAGCAGTCATTGTAAGGTCTAATTAAAGCTTATACTATAGCTACCAGCATTTAGAAAGGCGACGCTTGCACGAAGACGTTTATTTATAGAAATGAACGAAAAAATTATGTATGTCTATTGATACGCGGAACCAACGATTCATTTCTCTGGCATGTTTAGATTAATACTGAAGAGTGGCATGCAATTCAATCGCGTTTCTATTCTGGTGGATGTACATATGAGTATTCAGGGTGAAGTATCTCTGTTTGCTTCAGATGGTATCAAGTAGAGAAAGATCTGCTTTCAGGGGGGAGGTATTTCCTCAGTAAATGCAAACATCTTGTGTTATTTGGTCGATTCATGTGCAGCTTCATACAAAGATTCTACAAAATATTATGTAAATATACTTATCACATTCAAACAGTCTGAAACTCTGTTGCTTTGAAAAAGAAATTTATTCCTATAGCGAAGGTATACCAGGTTACCTAAAATCTACGAAAGTTCTGTATTAACTCACTAGTCGCAAAGCACACTGAATTGTTGACATAGAACGCTGATAAAGTACTCACAGATAATTAGATATACTTATCAGGTATGCATGATATGTTAGACACGTTAATATCAGTTAATTAGCAATCATAGCATAAGCATCCACTGTGTACATATATTGTGTTTTATATATATCCTCGCTGACAACCTATTGAAGTACATATTATGATTATATGTAAGATAAAATGTCTAATTTAGTAATCAGTTAGGTGAAACGAAACTTTTCTGATTAACTTCGGAGGACCAATGAGAATCAAGGTAATGGTCATGCACTTTGTCTAGTTTAAAATGCTCACATTGGATCAGTTGATCGGGATTTTCTATGGGGACGTTATTATTAGTAATCTTCAAGCTGTCACATTACTTCGTGGGGAGTTGATCTGTGATTGTGGACTCAATATGGCACAAACACCATCCACACATACGCAAGATGTATTCAACTACGAGTAGTACTCACACGCTAGGGATACAATCTTCATGTCCTGTCCTAGAAGTAATGCCAGATCCGCTCTACTGCTTACCAACTGAAAATAATTACATTTCTTGCATTGAAAGCACATCGAATGGCAGGATATTTCTTGGTACTCGTGAAGGATTTCTACTTGAAATGACTTACAGCTCAATATCAAATTGGGATGGTGATTCTTTACAACCACCTGTTGGTAAAACTGGACCTTGTACACTTGTGAACCACTCTATATCTGCATTCAGTTTGTTACTTCCTTCAATAATTACATCTAGATTTCATAATGGAGATTCGATCGTACAGATAGCTATAGATACTGTACGACACTTACTTTATACTCGTACTGAAGATTCATATTTGGTAGCATATGAATTTGCGGATAAAATATCTGGTACTTTTTCACGTGTATCTACATTGTCTGCATCTGATTTGGCTTATCAGGCTTCTTGTATTGTACGTTCTGTAGATAAAAATCAATTCAGAAATATTGTTTCTATCATACCATTGTCTACTGGTTTATGCTATCTTCTGGCTGTTACAAAAACTGGCATTCGTTTGTACTTTGGAGAGAATCTTCGCTTGATGCACATACGATTGCCACCGTCTTCGCCCTATGATACTATCGGTTTAAGTGATGTAAAGTTAGCCGTGGAAACTCGTGGTACAGTGATTATGGTGTCTTCCTCGCCTCGGAATCCACCACGTACTACAGCAAATAAATTCAGCTCTCACTATCTTTCGGCATTAAATCAGTCCAACTTGGATATGAGTTTAGGACAGCAGTTCTTCACATCAGACCTTGACAGTAGTTACAAATTAGGCCTGAATCAATCCGATGATAATTTAAGTGCATTCACTAAACAAATTCCACCTTTCATTGTACTGGTTGCTAGCGAAAGGTCAATAAGAGCTGGCAGCTTCTTTAGCCAGTCTAGACTGACACTTGGGCAAACCTGCATGTCATTTTCATTGTGGGGGATGCAGTTTCCTGTTTTGTTGGTATCATCCGTTATTAATGTAAGCAAAATATCAGTAGTACAAAGGCGTTAGCACTGTAGAGACAAATGCTCAGAAATGCTCTTACGTTTAAATCTGTCGCTAGAAGGCGTAGAAAAAATTTTTGAAATAGATGAAACAGCTATTCAAAAGACAAAATATAGTACAGGCAGATTTCTGAAAACTGAATACGTAAGTTCTAATTATCTTAATCTTACTGTAGGGTTTTTGGTATTTACGACCGGACATTAGTAAAGGGACATTTCCAGTAGACATACAGCTCATTCTCTCCTAAAGCGGTTCGCAAGAAACTTATGACGTATTAACCAAAGAATAAAATTCATTGCATTAAACCTTGGTAAACGTTCCTTTGTAGCTTGCTATGTTGTGCAGCTTCTGGACGTCAGTGCCTACGCTAGGGTGTCGTCGCTTTAAACATTTTTTCTTCCTCGTTCTTCTCGTTTTCAGACGGTTTGGAAGTACGAAAATATAAATTTTCTGAACATGTGCATTCCGCATGCAAAAGAAAATTGGCAGTTCACTGCGTCTACAAAAACGTGTAAAATATTAACAACACTAATGTGAACAAAAAAATGTTTTTCAATATTTTCTTCAAAACATACGAAAAGGTGTATAATGCATCCCGTAAATTGATAACAAAATTCTATTTAAATTTTGTTTATTTTCTTAAAAAACCTTAGCAATACGTAGGGAGTGGGAAATTAAATGAGAATTAATAGATATACTATTTGTTCAAGTGTTCCAGAAATCATACATTTCTATCAGAACGTGTAGCTTTTAGCATTATAGAATCCTTCGGAACTCCCACTTGCTTGTTGGTCGTTGCCTGAGGCATGGTGACATTATTCACGTAGAGTTTTGAGGGTGTTAGGGCTAGTTGGACACTTGAACGTTTGCATTTTAAGTAGGCTGCTTTGAGGCAGTCATTGGTGACCTTCTTCTCGTGGCCACTATTGTCGATAATATAGTTTTTTGATTTTCGTTTAAAGACCTTGTATAGCCCCTAGCAGGTTGTGTCGAAAGGTCGGCGTAAAGCATCACGACGTACAAAAATGTGTGTACTATATTTTAAAACGATTTGGATAAAAGCGTCTGTCGATTGTTGTTTGGACTGGCTTAACTAAACGCATAGCATTTGTAAACCAGTTCACGTAAGAATAGAGATTTAGGTTTGCCGAGGTGGAAACGGTTTCCACAAACTCACCTGGTAGTCGGAGACTCGTTCTGTAGACTAGTTCGGCAACACTGCACCCAACATTTTTTACAGAGCTGCGAATTCCGAGTAACACTAGTGATAACGCGTTGATCTACTGAGACATGTTTGTAGCTGGAAGTAATGCTTTCGGTTGTCGATGGAATCTTTCTACCAAACCGTTAGATCGTGGGTGGCAGGAGGTTGTCTTGAAACGTGTAGTTCCAAGGAGTTCAGTAAGAGCGCGGAACAGTCCAGATTCAAAATTATGTCCATCGGTCTGTCTCTATTGTAGACGAACAACCAAAGTTTGCTATCCACCGTTCGATTAAGGCGCTTAACGATGTTATCACCGAAAAAGTGTTCTACCAGCAACTGATTTGTTAATTTTTAAGAACTTTAGTTTGCCATGTATTCAAACTAAAATCCCCCCGTTTTATATCTATTTAAACCCAAAAATGTCTTTTCAAATAGAATTAGAATTAATTTAAACCTTTCACTCAAAAATTTAAAAATTGGAGAGTAGAGTAAACAAAGTATCGCAATGGTATAGTAACTTAGTTCAAGTCTTACAACAAGAAAATTTGTCAGCAGCAGTAGTGAAGCGAGGGTTGTACTGCAACCTTTGATCAATATCCACTATTTTCCTAAATGATTAATGTAAGACAGTTGTTTAGTCTGAGCTCTCGTCTAAGTGTTAGAGAACAACTAAATATCTTTTATGGATTTCAAAGAAAATAGTCTAACCTCTTGACTGAACTATATATTGTACCACGGTGATAAGTTTGCCTAGGTTAGTAAATATTCTCCTAATTATTTGTAAATATAAAAATGTGAAACAAGAATGCGGAATAATATATAGGGTAGGGATATAGGGAATGAATGAGTAAATAAATAAAAGCTGCAAACTAACAAAATTGGTTAATGTGGTAAGTTTCCAGTAACTAAAATAATAATGTCTGAAATGGGTAAGTCAGGATTGGTGGAAGGACGATGCTAGTAAAGCTTACAAAGTCCCTTTCTGAAAGCATGTATTTAGCCAGTTTTTGAAGTGAAAGGTAGTGACCTGTTAACAGTTTCGTAGTTATCTACTATCTTCTTAAACCAAAGAGCTAACTAAGCCATAGCTGAGTAGACTTAGGAAACATTCCATAAAGAGCAAACCCTTTATTGCTGAAAAGTGAGGGATTACCTTTTGCAGAAGGATAATCCAACGGTATTTTGAACCAGATTGGGGATGGGCATAAGTCTTGTAGAGAGTTGGAAGCTTAAGTGTCAGGAAGTTTAACTACCCAAAAACAAAATGTGACATAACGCGAACTTAGATGCACGTTCCTGATAGTTATCGAGGTTGCTGTGGGTTTTTGTTAGCTATTGTCCTAGTTCACCCTGTGCAGGTGTCTATGAGGCGTGATCATATGTGCATGACTTTTCTGCATTCCTTGGCCTGAAAAAAACATGTTGCAACACTTCTGGATTATAATTTACAGATTTTAGCCTCGCCTGTGAAAATTAGGACTGGGGAGTTAAAATCTTCTGAAGAGTTGTTGATAATCGGGTGCCTGAATAGCTTACTGAGATATTCGAGATAAAGTACTTCAGTTTGATCATGCACTGTTTACCTTGGTGTAAATCTATAGACCCTTAAGGTAATTTAACAGCCATTGCTGAAAAACGTGCCACATTAAAAGTTGCAGCATAAAAGAATCCTATAGGATATATCCTATAGAATATTATGCCTTCTTCAACCAGGGAGAGTGGAGAGGGTAAATACCTGAAACGAAACGGCGTGAAATAAACCGGAATATTGAACAATATCATTTTAATTAGATCTCTACCAGGCTTTGCCCAAATAAACAACATATATGTATTGCTTTCATGAAACTACACACTTAATGCACCAATTCCTTCATCCATAACATTTTCAATATCAGTTCACTTACAATAGATCAAGTAAAATTTTCATACGCGATACACGACTAGATATTTGCTATGTGTTATGATGCGAGAAATTTGGTGGTTGGTTGGCCAATCACTAGTGCCTAGTCGGTAATTATGCGTCTACCCTGTGCCCACTTAGTCCCAAGCCACAATAGGTAGAATGCGAGCCAATAGATCAGCCAGACAGAATCGAATCGAATCCTATTATATTTCAAGCATTCTTTCATATATACATAAAATCAGACCACACAGCAAACCAATTAGGAAATCAACATGAATACAGAAGGAGGGAAATAGTAGTAGTGAATAGAAACAACTTGTACACAACTAATTAACTATAGTCCATAATAAGAGACAGTTTAATAACAGTGATTATGCTAAACAGGAGGATGGGGTAAGAGAAACGTAACAATAATAGAAACAAAATGTTTACATTACAGTCAGTTAGAATAAATGAAATAGTGTTCTCAAACACAGTTCTGAAAGTTTGTTACACTTCTTTGTGGTACGGCATGACACAATGAAATATAACTTTTTATTTATTTTTATATTTGATAATTTTTTATTTTGGTTATTTCCTCGATGAAGCTTGAACCAGCTCGCCAATCGCAACGTTTAAATTTTCTTTATACAATTCGCTGAGATTATCAACATATATATTCTTGTCATGTATAAATATTGCTGTATATTGAAATAAAGTCTAATGAATTAGTTAAAACTGACATTTTTTCCCCTTTGTGTTGTTCTGATACACGAAATGATTCTTAATATTCCAAACGTGAAAAGCCAAATACAGAGAAACGTCGGTAAGTCTGAAGAAACATAACCACTCAAGCACACAATAGACAGAAAGAAAACGTTTTTGTATTAACACAAATTAAAATGGCAGCAGAAGTGAGTAAGATAACATAAATTACAAATCGAACCAGGTTTTCTAAATATTTGTATGAATTAATTCGGTTAACGTTTTGCAACATAAGAGATGTTAGTAGCCCAAAAGTTTTTGATAAGCTATGATCCACGGATCACAATGCAAACAAATGTATTTTGTCTCTATGCCCCACTGTCAAAGAAATAAAAGCGTAAAGTAGGCTGATAAACTGACAAGATATTTGTACAGCCTTGTGGTGACCTTTCATGAGACAAAACCGAGAAGCAGAATATTTTGTGTGTTCTGATTGCGATCTGTAATTAAATGCTTAAACGTAGTTCGTATGTTTTAACAGATTGAATTTTTCACCACTTTTAGTCAGAGCAGCGTGCACTATATTGTCATGATGACAGTTTATGATTTTACTTAATCGCCCTTATCAAAACAAGTGAACCGCATTTCCTAAACAGCGAGTGCACTTTGTTGAAAATAGTAATTTCACTATTGGATAGGAAAATCCGACAGCTAATTGTGAAGTATATAGCAATGCATGGAGGCTTAGAAACCAAAACAGTTCAGGGCGTTACAAAATAAATAACGAAAATCTGGCAAAAAGTATGCAGTGATGACGCAAGCTCTTCAAAGATTAACAAAGAGGCACAAAACTAAAATGCATCATTAATCCAACTTAGTAGGATTATTATAATATGAAACTATAATAGTAGTGAAAATATTATATGACGTTAATTATACGTTCATAAATGCTTATGATAAGTATTGACAATTGTAAATTTAACGCTGAGTAAAAGAAAACTGTATGCCATACCCGACAAAAAAGTTTAAAGTGGAGTTTGTAATGAAAAACGATTCGAAGAAAACAATGGTAGTGAAGGGGATGACGAAGACGTTATCGAGGACGCGGTGTTTCAAGCAAACAAAGCATTGCGTGGGAGATAGTAGTAGTAAAGTCAAAAAAATGTATACCGCATATGTATAGCAGTAGTAAAAAAATAATCCAGCCTACATGGAAAATATGAGTAATTTGTAACTTGAGCTAACCGGAAGTCTGGGGCATTGTAGTAATACTGGGAGACGTGAAACACAAGCTAAGAAGGTCCCTGTAAGAAAGGAATTCATGAAATATGAGAGAAATTTGAAAGCTTTTAGATCCGCTGGTAGCCTTTACCGTATAGTGCAGTATTTAACTGTGAAAATGTTAATGCTGTGTAGGGCTTTAAAAGTGCCAACTTTAATGTCAGATATTCGATTATGTTGATCGTTAAGGAGGCCGTTGTCTGAATTGAATTTAACCACTGACCAAAAATACGAACCTGCGAACCTATTCGCAAAGAAAATGTGTCTAATTCTATGATTCCTAGTTCAAGGTAGAAGAGGCATAAGTACTCTACACCTTGTCAGATATTCCTAAGCTCTACTGTTACATGAAAGGATTTTAGTTTACGTTTATTCACTACGCCTAAACAGCTGAGCACAAACAGAAGGTATCGTAACATGGACCGTACACAGGTTTTATACGAAATCGTTCTAGTTACCTCGCTCTGGAAGTTGCGAAAAATGCAGCCTAGATTATTTTTCTATATACTAGTCAGTAATACATGTTCTGAAAAAGGCAAACCACCACAGCACATCAAACATGGATCAGTAACACTAATTTGACAAAGTCGTGGAGTGGGCGATCGATTGTTTGATAATTTGGTGCACCGAAGCATATTTACTTGTAGCTTTAGGTGGTGCGCTAGTTTGTTGCAAGTCTTCGTTCGCCTTGAATAAGGTTTCGATTACCAACAGGTTTTTAGGGAAGGAAAAAGTGTGAAACTTTAAGGCGATCAGTAAACATAAATGACCTGCCATTAAGAAAACAATTACACATTTCATTAATACGAGGAGTAAACACAAGAGGAATAAGCATACTTTCTTGAATAAATCCCGAGGTTATAAATATCAGTTAAGATAACATGGAGCCGAACTTAACTATTTGTGTGCGATCATACAGGAGGACTTAATATAGTTCAGTAACCGGCAGGTAATATTGAATATATTAAGTTCTCATAGTATTAAAAAAGCCGTCGGGGAAGTCAGATGCTTTACAGATACTGAAATATAGATCAAGAAATGTGTAATCATTTTCACAGGTAGTAGCCATGAAAGTGAAGAAGTTTATTTGACAAGTCATTTGTGATTGTGCCTGGGAAGGGGAACGAGGTTGGTCTGACATGATTAAGTTCTTAGATAGCAAGTGATTAAATACACTTTTACAGATCATTCTTTCCACCATTTCTAAAGCGCTAATAACTATATTAACTGGTCTATTGTTGTTAACATCGGGAGCAGATTCTGATTCATGAAGTTTTCCAGATATCAAGGAAACTAAATGAGCCTAACGAGACAGATAAAATTTTTAAACAAAATAATTTGGGTATCCATGGGTAAGGATTTATACCGTTTGCACAAGAATTTCGAGAATGGTGTATTAATAACTCTACTAAAATGTTGCAAGTAAATTTAGGTGTGTAAATTCTTCCCGTTGATTAGTTAGATTGTTGATGTATGCTGATGTATTAGGCAACACAGTCATCTTAGTATGTAAGACAGGTGGCACCAATTGTTTTACCAAATAATTTAGGACTAGTTTTGAAATTATTGTGTGGCTTGACATAGTACACATGGGAAGGTAATCGACACGGTAGTAATCAAGGTCGTAAGCAATCAAAGGCTGAACGTAACCAGTCACAGCATAGCTCATTTAACTACCAGCGAACACTAAGTGGTGAACATGTACACATCAATTTCTACTACCCTGTCGCACATGACTTTGTAAGAAATTCTAGGGTGCCAAGTACTCACCAGTATACTCAAAGCCCTGGTAATCCTACGCTATACCCGACGTGCTCAGATCCTGAGAGCGATTTTACTCTCCCTCCCTACTTTTATAATGATACTCCTGATGAGCTACAAGGACATCCTCCATTGTTCGCACATCGTCAACTAGCCGCCATATAGCCTAACTCAACTTTCTCTAAACATCCGAATATCTCTGACTACTTCAACAATTTTTTGGGGTCAGACAGTCACTGGTCTCCTTTGTAACATAACTTTCCTAGACATTACCTCAAACATCCAAACTGCCATTCCAAACCAACATCTAGTTATATCAAACACGAAAGACTTATATAAAGATCTTATCAGAACTACCGTTTTTTTTGAATGCATATACAGAACCCCTGACACCTCGACCACTTTAGATAACACCATAATTACTACTTTATTACATACCACTGTCCTAAATTATGCTGTGAAAATCATCGTAGGTGACTTTAACTTTCCTAGGATAGGCTGTGTTGTTGGAAGAGGACTGTAGTATGATGAAAAAAAGCCTTACAACATTAAACATGCACTGTTGGACACAGTGTGTACACACTTCAACGAGACATTGTAACATTCTTGACATAGTTTTCTATCATAATGTCACTCTTCTGTCACTTCAAGTTAGAAAATAACTTGAAAGCAGTGACCAAAAAAGATTTTATGTGCTCTTGATTTTAATTTTAATCACTCCAATAATCATAAATTACAAAAAACTAAACAATATCAAAATTACAAAAATGTGGACTAAAATTTTCTACACGCTCTTTTATGTTGCTGGTACTGGGACAATTTTTTCTTATCCAATATTTTTGCAGATACACTAGATATTTTTTATAAAATTAATGACTTGTGTCCAGATTCGATTGCACCTATTAAACTAAGCAATATGATTAAGCCAAATGATTTGTACATACCCATTCATTGTCGTAAGGAGTTAAGACGCCTACAGAAGTGTCATTTTAAGTCAAATGACTTCTCGGCATTTGTGTAAATTACCATGACCTTTATTCAGCTAAAAGAAGTCAATAGGTTAAAGGCGATCAAAGAATAGTTATCAGAAATGCACAGTAGTTCCAAGATACAAAACTTGATACGAATGTTCAATAAACGTCTCAAACTTTCCCGGAATAGTGATATTCCCTGCATTTTACAAGATAAGTCAATGATTAATGACCATAATATTATAGTCAACCTGTTCACCGATTTCTTTGCTAATAGAGGTAAGCCCCTGGATGACATTGAGGTAGACATGATCAACTAGGCAACTAACTATATGCAATCCGTTACCCTCACTTATGACAACATTTGTAAATCCATAAACTTACTAAAGGCTTCAAGTAGTTGTGGAGTAGATGACATGGCATCCATTTACCCCGAACTCGGCGAGGGAGGACCTAATATTCCATTAATCCTACTAAAATTGTTTGACCTCTCCTCAACAACAGGCACTTACCTTAATAGATAGAAAACCTCATACAAATACCCTTGATTTGAATCAGGTGACAGAGCAAAATTACATTACTATAAGCCCATAAATATCACTCCAGTAATCTCTGGAATAATGTAAAAAGCAGTATGTAACAAATTGTCTGATTATTTACTCTGCGAAAAAATTTATCTTTAATTTCTAACATGGTTTTCTCAAAACCGAATCCTGCATGACTCGTCACTTTAATTTTTTAAATTTAGTCTTTACTAAGCGAAGTCTTTGGCACTTGGCATCAGTATTTTACTTAGATATATCTAAAGCCTTTGACATGATTATTAACAGGCTTTTATTAATAGGCTCTCCTCTTATGAAATTGGGAATCAATTATATGCTTTGTTAAAATTTATCCTCAGTCACAGACATCAAATTGTTAAAATTAACGCCACTCTTTCGAAGGGTGAACCGGTTACAAGTGGCGTTATACAAGGAAGTGTTTTAGCCCCACTGCTCTTTAGAGCCTACATAAATGATATATGCAATTAATTCAGCATGGGTAGTTCTTTCTTATACGTGGATGATCTTAAAATAGTGTACTCATTCCATTCTCACGGATTTGCACATACACTCAGTGGCGTCACTGCTGAACTCAGTAAGCCAGCAGTAGGGTGCACGAAATGGAAGTTAGATCTTAATACAACTAAGTGTGGTTGGATATGTTTCGGAGATAAACACCCCAATTTTGATCTCTCCATAAACGGTAATAAGTTATCTAAGTTTTAATCGGTAGTTGACTTAGGACTCATGTACTCTTATAACCGGTCTTTTACAGAACAGGTTACTATGCAGACATCTAGGTCGTATCGACTTCTGGGTTGCATACTACGTAACTTTTATGACAACGGTTCTCGTATTCTGCTATATAAAGTGTGTATCCAATCTTCACTAGAATATTGCACCTTTATTCACAGTAATGTCTTCATAAAGGATAAACTAAGAGTGGAATCCACCCAGCGTCACTTTACTCTACGTATCCTTGAAATTGATTGTCCTCTGGATTATAAAATTACATGTACTAAGTTAGGACCAGGTACTTTATAGAGGTCTCGTCTCAAGTCAAACCTAATTTTCTTTTACTAAATACTGAACAAATAAGCATTTATATCGTCTGATACAATTTAGCTTGAGGAACCTTCTTGCAATAAATTACGCGATTCAGCTTCAAAAATTAAAATAACACTCCAAATTCACACTTTATGCGAATTAACTTACATAACCCTTTCGAGAATCCAGAACAATTTATCCTAAGCTATTCATGAAGCAAATTCACTTTCATTATTTGTACGACATGTTGGTAATTTCATATTTTCTGATATCTTATTAAAAAATGTTCACACCAAATATTATTTACTACTCTACTGGTAAAATAGTAGAGACTCTGAACATGTGAGCACTATTTGCCTGTCTTAATCATATGCTAATGTTCTCTTTTAATCCGTTTATAAGTATAAGTGGTGAATGGCATTTTTCAATCTCTGCATAAACACTAGGTTTGCCTATTCGTTCGAGCATACTGGTGCTATTTTTTGTGTTCTCTCTACTTTCATCTTCTCTCTAATTGTAGATGATAACGTATGATGCAAGTATGAAACTCGCTGGCACAATACTATTTACTTCTCTTCTATGCCCAAGTTCCTAGTACTCCAGGTCTTATCCCGCATCTGAGCATGCTCAGTAATTCACTCTGCTCATTCTAAGCCGCTTTCGAAATCGTAAGGCCTTGGTCGAAAAGCCTGCTGTTCGTAGTCACATATGCACCATGACACAATACATATATTTAGTGTCCGGGTACTGTAAGCTTTGATGACCTTGGTTTGGTTCTGAATTCATATTTTCATATGTTATAAATATCGTGACAGTGACGTCTTATCGAAATCTTTGTATGCATGTGAACCCATATAATTCTGACCAAGCCTGTAAACTGGCATGCTCTTATGAAAAAACTGATACTTTAGGATAAAGGCTATTTATGTATTTATATCGAGTCGCTAATTAGAAAGGTGCGTCACTTCAGGCTACTGGGATGCATAGGTTGATATTTCCCGTCAAAAATTTCAAGTATCTTTTATTCACACTCTATTTAACAATAGAATAGTCTGAGTATACGTGTGATAGTGTCATATTATATAGTATTTAGCGAGTCAGGGTTGTAAGTCATAGAGAAGTTAATATAATTAAGCACAATAACTTTCTTTTATTTAGCTCCTTACTTATAACTAAATTTTGAGCCCACCCAAAGTGTTATGCCCCTAGAACATTAGTGAATTGATATTACTGCCCTCACCATTAATCAGGCTAATTGTTAACACTACCGTTTACTCCTAAGTTGCATACTCGAGTTGGTTATTAGTATTAGTAAGTAAATCGCTAACCCTCTGGGAGTTTGCCTTTTTATTTGCAAGTACGATGACGCGAGCAGATTAAACAGTTAAGCTACATGACAACATGTTAGGAATTCCTTCAGTACACTTGATGTTAGTACACAAATTAACAGATCTTGGATATTGAACAATGGAATAAAGATAGATAAACAAAGTAGTTAATAACGCATAGTTGAGCATGATTACAAGAAGTCGGATGTTATATAGTATGTCGAAAAAAGTGAGGCTTTGAAGAACACGGAAAGATTCAGTAAATACATATTCTGTAAACAATGAAAATAGAAGTAGCATGAGGTGGTGGCAATTTTTCCTAGCTAGCCCCTGTGTTTTACAGTGTCAATTCGTCTAAATCGCAGAGTATTGTGAATGTAAAGACATAGATAGCAAGGAATCTAACTACATATGAGGTAAAATGTATTTGGTGACTAGGGAGATTATAAGTCGTTAAATGGTAAAGTATGCTAACTAGTACTGTTTTCTTTTCAACCTAAGCCATTTCAAAATTTTTCATTGGACCTTAAATCTCCATATATATGAAGTGCACCCGATATATGATTAAGTAACGTTCGCCGTATAACCAGAGCAATTTCTAACTATTGAACACACTCGTACGAATGAGAATAAATCAGAAGGCAATTAGGAATGGGAGAGAAATTATATTTGACCGAAAATAGAGCACCAATGGGATAGTAATGTCTAAGCTGGCAAACTAGAGAGAGATGCTTCCCACGTTGTGTCGTGTTGTAATCTGGTGGTAATAAGTGACCGAGCGTTTTTAACTAATCGTGTCCGCTAAAACAAACATGGTCAGTACCAATGTCGAGAGCCTATGCAACTATTTCTCTTGGGGATTATTCACAGCTACATATATATATCCGCACGCAGATAGAATTGATGAACAACGAACTTATAGACTGACTTAAAGTCAAAGCCTGAAGAAACTTCTCCTAATTTCAGTGTTTTCACCAATGTGGATCTTTGAGAAAGCCTTGGTACGCTAACACTTTATCATTTTCTTGGACGAAGCCTTATTAACCTAGTTACAATCTTTGTTCAGCACTGTAAGTTAGTAATACTGATTGAAGTGTTACATTGTGATCGAGAACTACTTTTTCTGAGTTGTAGTTGATCTAGGGTCAGCTAAACGTAAATCCCGTGTGCACATAATTCTTCCACATTTTTCAAGTTTAATTTAAAATACGGCTGATCGACTGAAGGTAAATAAAGGCGTTGATACGAAGAACTAGACAGGCATTTATTGGGAACAAAAGTAAACCAACAAGTGATAAAGATTCACACGGCCCGGGAGAAAGTTCAATTAGACAGTGGACATGAAACCATAAAGAAATGTGCAATGTAGAACCTGATATGCTTAGAGGATAATCTGGACCCTTACATTTTAAAGACATTTGCTACAAAATGCTTATACTATACGAGTGTTTTCTACTTTAAGACTATCTGAATCATATATTTCCTGATCACGCTTATTTTTCTTGACACCAACAGCAATCACAATCTCACTTGTATAACTGTGTCAAAAATAACATTTATTGTATACATCTAGATGATTACAAGTTGGTGATTTTGAGTGTAATCTATGGCCAATGAGCAACAACCAGAAATGAATGTATTTCCGCGACTATCATGCTAAGGGTAAATTTATTTGACACTGTCATTCTGAGAAAAGTTGTAGGGCCATATTAAAAGTAAACCAGTGTTTGAATGACACACACACACACAAATGGAACCTTCTGATCAATATTAGAAGAGGTTTGAATTACGTATCAAGATAAGTATTACTGATGTTTTAAGCTTTGGTATTACTACTGGATGTTCCCTTAGCTTGCGTCTATTTTTGAGCCAGTAACTTACTTAACCCTAATGATATTTGTCTAAAGATTTATATATTCCTATATTCCTCTTCTGTACAAGCAACCTGAATAAACATATCGAAAACACAATAACATAATTAATAAAACCTACAGAAAGCCTGTGATGATAACATTTGTTACATAAAAGACAACAGAAGACTGAATGGGTTCTAAGCATGCGTATAAGTTAAAAGAGGTATTAAATATTCATAGGCTATACGAACTAAACTTTGTAATATATTCGGCCGTAGAATTTACTTAGTATCTTTAGGGGTAATTTTTGCTGCTACATTCCAGACAATAATAAGCGATATCACGGCTCATAGCCATAGATCTCACAAAAAGTCAAAAGAAAATGAAGGTCAAAAAACTATTAGAATATATCGAATTTAAACATATGTTACCTGAATAAAGAAAGGATATGGATTATTCCACAAGAGATTGGAAGGAACTCATCTAGAAGACAATAAACAAACATGTAATGTAACTACAATTTATCTCACTTGCTGTGTGGCTTGTTAGATTTCTAGGTAAAAACTAGGAAAATTGGTTTTCAGTGATGCCAGTCATAGAAATTATTTCAAGAACTTTAAGAATTACAAAAAACACATAAATAATGGCTTGTTTATTGGTTCATAGGTCAACTTTAAATCTTTATAAGCTATTCATTCAACTAACACAACACTACATACAATGGAAGCAATATACAACTAGAATCTAAAGAAATCATCTAGTATATAATAATCAATTAGCACTTTCTTAATTTACTTAGCTCTTTCTATGATATGCTTTATCTTTGAACAATTGAAGAGTACCCTGTATACGACCAAGTTATACTTGTGATCTATTTGTGGGGGGGGGCGGCTTTGAAAGATAAAGGCGAAAAGTGACGATAAGGTAAAAACAGAGGGCAGTTATGCATAGAGAGGAATGTATATTTAATTGTAAGTTGTATTTTAATGGATTTGTAACGTTTATGCTGGGTGTCTATTGGTTAATCCTTTTCCACACTGCTACTCGCTAATAGTTGTGATTGGATTAGTCAGTCAATTATTCATCAACATATAGTCTATAGCATATGTAGTAGATTTTTAGTAAAACCCAGGCTGACTACCGTTAATATTAAGTGTACAGATAAGCATTATAGAATTTTAACTAGGCTACGAATTCGATCGACTGTTCAGAATTTAGATCATCGATGCTTGTTAATACTTGATTCCGACAGTAGTATGTTCAGTAATAATATAATTCCAAATTGTCTATAAATCACAGTATATCCACTTGACTAGTACATATGTATAAACAACCATGTAAGTGTATATAACAGAAGTCAGTAACGATGAATTTATGAAAATTATATTTGAACATAGTGTAAATCCAACAAGCATTGAATCGAGACAAGCACCAAATTGAATTCAATTGCACATTCAACATACATACGACGTACAATATACAAAATGTTATGTCTACTGTTACATCGGCTGCTACAAGGTCAAGTCATCATGGCATATTAAAACGATGAGGTTAAATTAACAATATGAATAAAAAAGCAGTCAACACAATTTGGTAATAATAATAGTGAGAATAACTAAGTATTGAAGGGGGAAGTATAATTTAAGAGGAAAAAATATAAAGTTATGTGAAGTGTACCCGGGTATATGACCAAGTTACGCTTGTCGTACAACCAGTGCCACTTCTATCGATTGGACCCACTCGTACGAATGAGAAGAAATCAGAAGTCACTGAAGGATGGAAGAGAAATTATATTTGATCTCAAACTTGATCAGCATCAATGTCGAGAGCTTATGCAACTATTTATTTTGGGGATTATTTACCGTTACATATGTATTAAGGAATAACACAACTTGATATCTAAAAGTAACTAAAGAGTGGATGCATCTACTTCACAGAGATTAATTTTCCTTTATGTTCTTCAGAGTATCTAATAAGTGATCGGGGTCGTAGTGCTGATTCAGAAAAGTAGTCTTTATCTACTTTGATAACTAAACCAGCTGTTAGTTGCCTTAAGGGCAGGTTCCATATACATTTCTGGCCGTCAGTAGATTGCTCCAAGTCTACTTCTACACTGGTATAGGAATTCAAAAATGATGTTTTCATTCATCTATCCAGCTAAAGATACCTATATTCTAAAACTTATCACAGAAGTATAAATAAGCATCTATGCATCCATGCATCGATTTTAGTTGGAGTTCATGACTATGCTTGCCAGACAGTTAGAATTAAGCGTAGAATTAAGTTAGATTTCAGGTTAATTTATATTTAGTACTAGTTTAGGTTAATAATTGTGATTATGGTATAGTGTCAATTTTACTTTTCTGTCATTTGTTGTTGTTGTATTCAATACGTCTGAGAGTACAATTTTTTACTCTATTGTGTCCAAAATGAGTTTTCGTTAACGATTCCTTACTTATTGAGCTTAAAACATGGGTATTACAGTAAGTTATTTTTGCCCTGATGTTGAATTCACCAGATCATCACTGACGGACTAAAATGCTTATGTGGCGGACACTGACTTAGCATAAATAGTATACGGTAAATGAGTCAATGATTAAAATGTAAGACGTATGTTAACAGTTATTATAATTACAGTGAATATGAATTATTAACACGCAGTTTGCTCGTAAAGTGCACCATGTGTACATCCAGATTACGCTTGTGGTATAACCAGAGTAGCCTCTAATGATTAAACATACACGTACAAATAGGAAGAAATTAGAAGGCAGTGATAAGTGGAGAGAAAGATATATTTGATCGTAAGTGGAAAGTAAGCAACATTGCATAGTATATACTGACTGCCTGGAGAAAGAGTTACTTCTCATGATGCGTCGTGTTTTAATCTGGGGTTGATGCATGATCAAGCGTCTTCAATTAGTCGTATATACTAAAACAAGCATAGTGACCTTACACAGCTATTTATATTGGTAATTCTTTACCGCTATATTTGAATAACTGTAGTTGAGGATGAGAATGCAATATTCCAATTATATGTCACCCATATCTGGTAATCGATAATCCTGGTGTCTTGTGAAACCCGTACAAAAACAAAGTACACGACTGAATTAAGTTCGATTCATGAGACATAAAAATATTACGTTCTGCAATACTGTAACAAGAATTAATTGCTTACTTATAATCACAGCAAAAGAGACATGATTCATAACAAAGGTTAATGAAGATGCCTTTATTTAAGTACCGTAAGATAATAAATACAGCTCTCCAGTCAAAGCATATGCATTAACTACTGCAGGATTAACGATACGTTGAAATAGTATTAACACATATGCATTAAAAATGTATTAGTGATAAACCATTACATAAGTAACGTTGATAATCTTCTATAAAACAATAACACTTCTTTATCAATCATTACAGTTATTCTTCACGAACAGTATGACAATATGTCAAGCTTGCTTTTATACTACAATGTAGCTGTGGATGAGGTTGTAGAATTCGACAGTGTTCAATTGATGTAGCATTTAGTTCTGCTTTTTATTGAACCCTATGCTTAAGTAATGTTTGGTATCTATTGGAATCCTTAGATAGAATACATTCGTACAACTCTTTAACTATCTGCAACCAACGCTTGAGTACTCTACTAGGTTTCACGTGTAACATTTAAGGCAAAAGGTTAGTTGATAAAAGATAATATATTTTAATGAACCAAAACCAAAGAAACCATAATCAGAAAGAGCAGATAAGGGAAAGTGCAGTGTTCAAACATACTGTAACATGTATACTTCAACGAAAATGTATAACAAGTAAAATTTTATGTCCAGGGTTATCATTAGTTGCTATAAGCTTTTCAACCACCTCAATCCATGAAGATTCACAGTTTCATTGATCGATTTGATTCCTTTGCTGTATGCAATATTTTAATACTTAGGTTCTACGATACGCAAGTATCTACGAGTATTACCCTTCATCTTATTCATGTTTACTATCTCCATAGACTACATATCAAAATCTTTAAATAACAATAAACTGACATTTGAGAGATGAACTCCTTATGTTTATTTATTTATTTTTTTCATGAATAGAAAAATCTCATCTACCCTGTTAATACAACAAGTTGACAAAGATACACCAGAATATGAAACCTCATCAATTAAAAACACATAAACCCATTCACGTGAATAAATACACTTAATCAATAAATACATTCCTCAATCCTGATATCATGAAGTGATCTGAATTAGACAACCATTGATCACCTGGAAGCACTGGAAAGCTGTTTCGTCCAAGTACAAGACCCTTCAGCAGTGCGCATCCATGACCACATCGGGGATCGAACTCAGGACCCCCTGGCCCTGCAACCAGCACTTTACGATTGGACCACTGAGTTGGCTTCTAACGGTTGATATTTCTAGTGTGAAGACGTAACCGGTGGAGTTCAATTGTGTCTAGTGTAAGGCGGTTACCCACTGATGACAATTGATAAGTTGGCGCAAACGTATCACGAATTGACTGAATTAGAAATATCACCTGTTAGAAGCCAACTCAGTAGTCCAATCATAAAGCGTACGTCGCGTAGCCAAAGGGTCCTGGGTTCGACCCCCGATGGGGTCGTGGATGAGAACTGCTGAAGAATCCCATACCAGGACGAAACATTTGTCGAGTGCTTCCAAGCGATCAATGGTTGTCTAATTCAAATCAATTCGTGATATCATGATTGACAAATTAACTATCTCCATAACCCTAGAATCGTAAATACATTCTTGATTAACAAATTGAATTCAGTGAAGAGATTGATTAGATGAGTGTATTACATAACTTCTTAAATTCTATAACGAAAAAATTTTTATATGGCGCCAAATTTTTTGTTTAAATTATATGCCAAATTATAATTGATATAAACCATAACACATAATTTATTATTTATATGAAATAATTAAGACAATTTATAATCATTGAAATAATTTCAATCAGACATAATTTTATTTATTTAAAAATAATTAAAAAGAAAAAAGAATCAGTTAATTTAAAAAAAAAGAAGTTTAACTTGTATCCAAGTGAATGTTTATCAATAGAAAGGTCATACTTAAAAAAAAAAAGGAAAAAGAATTTTTTAAAAAAAGGTATTTTCTATAGAAAACTAGCATAGTAACATGTAAAATATTATGATTACTCTTTAAAGAATTACTTGTTGTGTGTGTGTGTGTGTGTGTGTGTGTGTGTGTGGTATAAATAAATTTGTTTGTTTTATTTTTATGTTGAACTAATAAAATGAACTTTAAATCACGTAGTTAGCCAAGTTGTCTACTGTTAAAATGCACTAATGATTGAATAATGTGATCAACTTCATTCATATTTGTCTAGTCCATTTATACTGTGATCATTGAATTCTATTGATCACATTGAAATATGATTACTTGTCTGCAGAACTTAAAAATATCATGTTTACAATAGTTTAATGTAAACTATGAATAAAGATAGTCTATAGAAGATTAATGACTAGACAAACATAACATTACTCACTCATCATTGACCTACTGACTGTATAATACAATGAAGATGTTTCAAATTCTAAAGGTGGAACACTTGAGTTTGAATTTAGTAGAGCGTATTAGATCACTTATAGATTAAAGTATGTCTCATTGAAGAGTACAAAGTAATACGACATCTAGGTCGTGCAGATTTCTATCCCAACTACCTTCAACCACCTAACATAAAACATTATAGTGATTGTTTGCATTAGGTTTAATGTTGATTGATAGCACTTACTATGAAGGTGCAACCAGTAGCTTTGGAAAATTTAGTTATGCTTTGAGACTAGATAGCTGAAATGTCAAATCAAATCTTCCAACTATGTAGAACAGTTGAGTTACTTAAGGGGATTGTTAATCTGACTATGCAAGATAAATTCATTAACATATTAAATTACGATTAGCCACTGTAGTGATTGAAATTACGAATCCACCTAGGTTGGTGTTGTCTTAAGTTTCAGCTAAATTACAAGCACAATCTTGCCAAAATCAATAAAGTGACTGAAGATAAATACAACTGATTATTTTATGCCTGAATATCTGCTGCAGTTCTACTAATCCAAAGTTGGAATGAAAAGAACACAGATATATCATCCATTTAGTCAAAGGATATGTTTCAAGCATCCCTTATACAAATTCAAGACTAGAGCTCATAGCCTAACAATTTAAAAAGTAGATCATAAGAATCAACAATACATGATTTCGAATTACATTATTAAGACAATTAAAATTAGACTTCACTAGAATAATTTGATATCATGAATTTGTTTGAATTAGACGACCATTGACCGTTAGGAAGCAGTGAACAGCTGTTTCGTTCTAGTACAGGACTCGTTAGTAATCATCCACAACTCAGCTAAGTATCGAACTCAGGACCTTATGATTCCACAGAAAACGCTAGGATAAGTTGTGGACAATTTGACAAACTTACTATTTAGCTATTAGGAAAAAAACTATATAGGTTTAATTTTGAAACTAACCCAGCTGGATTGGTATAAAAGATACCATGATGCAAAAAAAATACAGCTAGATTTAAGCATTCATTCACTTCATAAATAAGTAATGAATAACGTATTGAACAATTTCAGATCATATGGTAGATTGCATCTACGTTCATTAGTTGTTACAGTCATAAACTAACATATAATGCTAAATGAGTATTTACATTCGATACATGTCATATGAAATAGAGGTAGTTTTATGAAAATAGGTATAAAGTTCAGTTGTTTGTGTTTGTCATTAATTGATTGATTTCTTAGCGGAATCAAGAATGCTCACTGGTGAGGAGTTTTATACTATGACTAAATAGCTGTCCAATGCTTTCTTGTTTTCAATGGTACCCAACCAACAACAGTCTTTGACGAATACAAACAATTAAATGTCATATTACTTGACTATCTCCAGAGGTGAGTATACTAGCTGGGACAAAATGGATGACTTCATTACCTACTCTGAATATTATTTCATAGAAAGGATCATGTTCAAATGTAAAGTATATTTTGATGTAATCTTAGATATTAGTTAGAACTTATCTATTTTATATGATAAATTTAAGATAATTTTTCCTACATCGAAAGATCTAGAGATTTCAGTCTTTGAATGTAGAATCAATGGAAAGTGATAACATATTCTAGACTGTATAAGAAATAGTTCCGATATTCTAGAAATTACACTAGTGCGGAAAATATGAAACTATTCATAACTTTAGTAAAAAAAAAAGAGTGTTTACAAATTTGGTTGAATTATTAACTAAGTAAAAGATACAGGAGTGAAGATAGTGATGATCTCTTGATATCAAATCAAAAATATTTCTAATCTTATTTGAGTTTGGTTGTGACTGGCAAGTACAATCCAGAACGCGTATTTCGTTCTATTTGGGACTCATCGGATGGATGTACCTGCAGCTCAATGTTAATGCTCACACTGGGATTCGAACTCAGTCTGCTTCGTGTCAAACGCCACCGCGTTCACCACTAGAGTACTGTGCCCAGACAGTCACACTTGTGCAACGAGAACATATGCAATTTAGAATAGGCTTGTATCATTCCGTTGATTTGTAATGGACACAGTAGCCTAGTAGTAGATGCGGTGGCATTTGACACGAAGCAGACTGAGTTCGAATCCCAGTATGAACATCAACATTGGGATGCAGGTACATCCAGCCGATGAGTCCCAAATAGGACGAAACGCGCCTCTTGGATTCCACTTGCCAGTCACAATCCAAGTTAAATATAATTTGTGTACTATCGGTATATAGAGGCAATCCACTCAGGATGCACATATGGTAACAGAGGCTGACCAATTTCAGTCCATTACAAATTAACGGGATGATACGAGCCTATTCTAAACCGACCCATTGGTTTATTGGTTAAGTGTTCACCATGAAATCTGAGGGTTCTAAGATGTATTCTCCCGATAGTGATATTAGTGTGCCCATGCTGGGACTCTCGTATCAGGATTAGACAGCTGTCTAATACTATCTGGTTTTTAATGGTCATCTTATTACTCAAGTTCTATAGTGTGGTCATAGATGCACACTGGTGCATATCAATGATAATTTTCTCAAAGCAACTCGAATACAGTACTCTTTTCATCAGATATCAATGCATTATCTTTACTAAAACAAAATCTTACGGAAAACGAATATTTACAATGCTGACGAAATGCCATAGTATTGGGACGGAACAGCTGTCCAGTACTCCATGGTTTTCAGTAGTACCTAACCAGCATTAATCTGTAAAGAATGTAAACGACTATAGCATAGTCATTTATCATACAAATGTGAAAATAAAGCTAGAGTAAAATGTATGACTAAAATTATCTAAGACATTCTCAATATTCAGAAGGTGTGATATATTCAGCACTTTTTAGTCAATTTTTCTTTCATTGAATGATTATATACTGTGTGATAGTGTGGAATTGACAAATTCCAGCTGTACTACACTGATATATTCATAGATAACAGTTACAGAAAACTTTAGATACTTAAAATGAAATCTTCACTAGAAGCTCTACTCCAATAAGATAACACTCATTCAATCACTAAATGTATAGTGAAATGAATCTAAAGAATTGATTAGATCATATTAATTTAACACAGAAAACGTTGAGGATAATCTTAGTCAAAAGTATAAATTGCCTACTTTATTTTGTTTTAATTAAAAGAAAAGTTGTAACCACATGTATTCATCATCAGAGAATTAGGCGTGAACTTTGAGATAGTTTAGAATGAACATGACATAAATCGTAGTTGATAATGATTCTACGGTTCACTAAGTAACATCTTGAAAAATAAAAAAAACTTTGACTGAAGTTTTATGTATCAGTCTACGATGTGTAATTAGATTTCATTAAGATTCATGATTAGTTAGACTTGTCATTGTTATATATCACCGACAGACAGAACAATTCAAGAAGAATGAAGTGGTTAGAACATGTATTACGTATGCCTAACCACCGCCCATGTTGCCGTTCAGTACTGTCGCATATTGGAGTAAACTGGGAGAAATCTAGTGGTGGGTAAACAAAAGTCATAACACCAGTTCATGGAGTTATTGACAATTGGGCTGAGCCATGTTAATAGGTGCAAACTACCTGGTTGGGATCCCTTTAATGATAGTAACCAATGGTTAGAGATTTTGAGTGACATGGCTAAAAATTGTTCACAATGGCTCAGGTGCATCCATTTCTTATCCTCCTCCAAATTCCAGGCTTCTAAATTCATCATAATTTTCTTTTTACTGATTTGTATTTTTGTTATGGCGTTAAACAAGAGTGTTGAAATATCAATCCCAATGCATGTGCCTCATCGATCACTGCACGTCTGCCCTATGCCCACTCAGTACCATGTCAGAGATAGAAGAACACAAGACGATAAACCAACCAGACAGAAACATATTGTATTTCATACAATCCTTTATACATACATAGAATCAGACCACACTGTCAACCAATCAGGAAATTAACATTTATACTAAATAGGAGTAATAGTGAATGCGAACTGGAGTACGTATATACAGTTGATTAATCATAGTTCATCAATCAGAAACGACATATCAACAGTTAATGTGTCAAGTGAGAGGATAGGGCAGCTGGAAATTGAATAATAATAGAAATAAAATGTTCACCATGAATACAGCCAGAAATAATAAAATAGTCTACAGATAATGTTCACGAAGATAATCAATCTTCTTTAGGTGCCCGGTATATCAATTTTCTTAAATCTTATCTTCGATCTGTAATCCACTCCATTAATTCTAACACTGCTACAACCTCTAATACTCTGGGATTCGGTTTGACAGTTTTATATATACCTACTGATTGGAGGAGTGGTAGCCTGATGTACGTATGTACTAACTTACAGAGGAGTTTATCTTGAGTTTATTTTGATTGTATGTACATTAACCATTTCATTTCTAGTATTATTATGTTACCCTCAACTTAACTCATTAACTATCATCTTATCATTTTCCATCTATGGATTATAACTAACTAATTGTATGTTAGTCCTTTCCTTCAGTTTCTGATTATTGTTGTATCATTGTTATTTTTTTCTAGTTGGTCTACAGCACCGTCATATTTTACATGTATATAAACGGATGCTTAAAATATTGACTCTGGTTAGTTAGCTCAATTATCTTGTGTTCTTTCTATCCGGCTTTGCACTAGTATAGTCAAGGTAGACTTAGGAGCGTCGATTAAACAATTTTATTGTAATTGTTTTTCATATTAGTTCAAACAATGCCATATCAATAATTGGTCAACTGTCATGACATAACGATCACTTACTCCACTGGTTTAACTAACATAACCCAATAATAAGGAATAAATCTTAATCTCAAAATACGTTGCATGTATTGTGTTAGGTCGGACCACAAAGAAGTGTAACAAACTTTCAGAACTGTGTTTTGAGAACACTATTTCATTTATTCGAACTGTCTGTAATGTTAACATTTTGTTTCTATTATTGTTACGCTCCGCTTGCCCTATCCTCCCGTTTAGCATAATTACCGTTATTATATTGTTTCTTATTATGGACTACAGTTAATTAGTTGTGTACAAGTTGTTCCTATTCACTACCACTATTCCCCTCGTTCTGTATTCATGCTAATTTCCTAATTGGTTTGCTGTGTGGTCTGACTTTATGTATATATAAAAGAATTGCTTGAAATATAGATTCGATTCTGTCTGGCTGACCTATTGGCTCGCATTCTTCTTGTTTCGGCTTGGGACTAAGTGGGCACAGGGCAGACGAGCAATAACCAACTAGGCACTAGCGATTGGCACTCGGCCATCTAATCCCCCCAATTTCTTACGACATAACAATTGTAATTAACTTCTTTCTTTTATATTGAGTCTGATTCCATTCATAGGTGATTCATTGAGTAAGAATACTCAATAGTGTATACAAGTGGAATTATGTAATCACAATAATATCTTATCATTTATCAATGAAAATGATGGGTGAATAACAAATTAAAGTACTGCTAATGTATTTTAGAGCATAGATAACTTCTTAACAACAGTTAATCAGTAAGTAATATTTAAGTTGGATTGTGACTGGCAAGTGGAATCCAGGACGCGCGTTTTGTCCTATTTGGGACTCACCGGCTGGATGCACCTGCATCTCAATGTTGATGTTCACACTGGGATTCGAACTCAGTCCGCTTCGTGTCAAACGCCACCGCGTTCACCACTAGACTACTGTGTCCAGACAGTCACACTTGTGCAACGGGTACATATCTAATTCAGAGTAGGCTTGTATCTTCCCATTGATTTGTAATGGATCAGTAAGTAGATCAGTTTCATAGTTTCCTATAGTAATATCAAATTATTTCGCATATACAAACTATGCAGTAATGTACAGATTGATTGAATTCAATAGGAAAGAAAGTTTATTTAGTTAGTGTACTTAATAAAGGTTTATTTTTACAAGAGAACCGCCCAAAAACAGGGAGTGGATCAGTAAAGGTGAACATTTAAAGTACACTAATTAAAAATAAACAACAAGTTGCTTCAAAATATATTATTACTGGAGTATAAATCGAAATGATATATATATATATATATATATATATATATATATATATATATAATAAGATTATTTTGTGGAAACGGATACTTAATTCGTCACAGTTTGATCACATATGGGTATGATTAAGAGTCGAGAAGCACTTGATAGCTGTTACATCGCTTTGTTAGGCTCTTCAGCAGTGGAAATTCACAACTTCGCCAGTGTAGTTAGGTGTCTGCTCACTGGTCTAACGGTCAAGGGTTTGATGAGATATTTGAAAGTTCTGGTTTGAACTTTTGATAGAATCAATTATTTACACTGTTGTGGCGTTCCATACTGTTGGGTAGAGCCAAAAAAAACCCTTGAAACAATTTTAGAAAGGCATAGAAATCAATAGAGAAAATTGTGTCCAATCCGCACGCAGATGGCTTTTACCAGAAAATTCTAGATAATGAGAAGTCACGTGGTATATCTCTGATTGGACAGAGATACTTACTACTACTGTGTCTAGTAGGATATAGAAATCTCTAGAAGCCTGAAGGACATTTATGATAATATAAATATCCTAGTTTCTGTTCATAATTGACACCTTGCAGTAAAGTGTTATTTTGCCATATTTCTTGTCTTCTCTCTCGTGTTCACGTTGAAGTGTAGTTTTAGCCTGGGGGTCGAGTCAAAGCTTAGGAGTCAAACCAAGCTGTCCACTTAGACGAGGTAATAATTGACAACAGAGATTTCGCAGTCGAATAAAGAATCCAAACCACGCGTCACAACACATACTAAAATAAAGCAGCTGTCTAATACTTCTTGGTTTTTAGTAGTTGTTTAACTCAAGTCAATTCATTATATCTTATTCAACAATCTCCATATAATCTAACTGTAATCTGAATTTATAATATGAAAATCTAAACAAATACAAACATGCATTATCTATCAAAATCTCAGCATCAATTCAATCATGCCAACCTTGTGACAATCATCAATTGGAAAACGCTGGCCAAATATTTTTTATTATTTTGATTTAAATACCAAAATGTTACGTTTATTAAAAGTGTAACCATATTTTTTTGTTTTGGCATAAAACTATTTAATAATTGTGAAGAAACTGCAATTTTCATGTGTATACACTTCTGTAGGTATCCATACATACACATTCCAAAGAAGAAAACCAATAAAGTTATGATTGTGTCATTATACAGCTATTCACAGTATATGAATTTGGCATGTAATTGTTACTACATATCAGTATCTTCTAGAAAGATGAAATAAAATATGATGAGTGGAAACTTGAAAGTAGATAATACAAATGATAACAAACAATGTTATAATCTTATAGAGTATTATTAGAAATGATATACCAGTAGCCTATTGATTACAACTATTAAGTCATAGGCTTAAATACCACTTCAGGTAATTCAAATCAGGCAACAGAATAATATCACGCGTCTTTTTACAGATTAGAGACAGACAGACAGATACAAAGCAGAACTTCGTACGTACGTACATCAGTTCAGGTTGCCATACCACATCAGCACAGAGACGCAACTGTCAGTTCAAATCCAAGAATGATAGCGATAGTAGAAGTATTAACAGTAATGCAGAAAATTAGGGAGCGAAGATATGATTCGAAAAGTATAATTCAGTGAGATAAATTTGAAAGGAGAAAGATAGAGAATTCAGAAGGTTAGATTTTGAGAGAACACAAAGAGTGGATGCACCTGCGCCATTGCGAACGATTCTGAGCCATGTCATTCAAGGTCTCTAACCATTGGTGACTTTCGTCTCGCGGACCCCAACCACGCAGCCTACATCTACCAACATGACTCAGTCCACTTGTCAGTGACTTCATCGATTTCTGCCATGTTTTGGTTTGGCCGCCCCTAGCTTTCTTCCAACCTATTCCTACACCGCAAAACATAGCTCGTCGAGGCAGACGGTAGTTAGACATGCGTAACACATGTCCCAACCACCTCAACTGATGAAGTTTCAATACCTCATCTATTGATTTGCCATCTTTTCCTAGAACCCATTTCCTAACGACAGCATTGCTCACTCGGTTGTCCCACGATACTCGAGCAATGCTTCGGAGACACCTATGATCGAAGACCAGTAACCTACGAATGTCCTCTACTCTTAACGGCCATGTTTTGCTCCCGTATAGTAGGACAGAGCGAACTGCTGCACGGTACACTCGTCCTTTGGTTAGCAAGCGGATATCTCGCCTGCGCCATAAGTGACGCAACTTGGCAAAAGCCAATCGAGCTTTCTGTATTCGTGCTGAGATTTCGTCAGTTACCAGGCCGTCAGCACTGATGAGACTCCCCAGATACGTGAAGCGGTCTACACGCTCGACTACTTCACTCCCTATCACTAGTTCAGGTGCCAATGCAACCCAATCCTGAAGCCACATTTTGTATTTCGAGGGGGAAAACCGCATCTAGAGTATAGTATTTATTAAAGTCCAAAAGTAGTCATACTTCCTGAGACTATTCATTCCTGTAGATAGAGGTTACTTATAGCAGTTTATCATTAAAACATGTACCGATGAACTATGCAAAACTTGTGGAGGTTTGCTACTTGAACACTATTAATAGTTTATAATGAATTCATTGGAATTGATAGTATCAAAAGTTATTCGTCAGGATTGTTCACTAGACCTATTTCCATGATTTAATTTTACGTCTTTTTAGGAATATTACTCTTTCCAAGTAACATTTCGAAGATTGATCACCTTCCTGAAACTCACTAGGCAAAAATGCAGTAAGAACAGTAAAGAGTTTCTTTTAGTGAAGATAACTTTATGAGTCTATAAGTCACAAGCCTTTGTGAGTAGTTATAAACTACCGAGTTGTGATAACATGACAATCGTGATCAGTGACAAAAATAAATTTATCCTTCATGTAATACTGGATATCGAGTTTCAGTATTTATTCATACGCATCTTCATATTTCTTCTTTTCAAACTATAATCGTAATGTTTCATCATTCTTACTAATGTAACCACATAACTTTGACTCCATTATTCTTCACTTTGTTGGTTTAATGTTGCTGTTTATATGTGAGCCAACGCGTATATGTTCCAGGCTCTATGTTGATTATAACAGATTGAATTCATACACTTTGAGAATTACGAAGTAACCCATCTACATTTTACCTTGAACTAGTGATCATATAAAAAACACAATCATATAGATAATTAAATTAAAATGCAACTCGATTTACTGTGTTGGTTAGTAATATCTTTCAGATTACACACAATTAGATTAATATGCATAAAGACGTTACTCTGTACAGTATTGTTACCATGCAGCACTTAATTTTGATTTTCAGCAGCTTATGTATAGTCATCTTGATTGAACCACAACAAGAAGCCTTTTGAACGACGTACTAGGTAACGATTAAGTTAATTAACTAGTGAAATTAAATATTTCCAGGAACTTAGATGACCGGTGAATTGACCATTGTTCGTAAAATTTAAAAGACCATGCGCCTAGTAATTGGCTGGTACTTATCAGTATTCTGCTTCAGTAGTATAAATGCGCTCTGATAAAAATCCAAACACACGTCAGTTAGCAACACTGACAACATTGAATGAAGCCATGAAACAGTTATTGAGTGGTTTTGATGAAACTTTAAGCACTGGCCAGCGTTGAGTAATTGAGCAAAACAGCACGGCAACGATACAATGAAACACGACAACTGAGCCTACTTTATTTTCCGTGTAGTTTAGTTAGGTTTCATTATAAACAGAATATGGCATGTTACCAAGATGTACCTGCAATTAAAAGTTGGTATTTAGACGTTGCTTCAAACTTATCGTTTCAAGTGTCCAACAAGTTAACTACTGAGCTATAAAGTCTAGATATTCGCTATTATGTTCAGTGTATTATATCGATACAATAAGCACAGAATGTGAATATACTAACAACGACTGATACAAAAATTTAATCCTGTATATCAATAAAGTTTCAGATAACCTAATTAAAATACTCATGATCGCATTACTAAATAGTATCAGCTACTATAGGTTATGAAGTATCATTCATTTTCTTAAGATTTCAAAAATATCTTTTCAATTTTCATCAAGAACCCTGAAGTTTGTCCAAAGAAAGCTCCTTTCATTAATTGGCTTTAAAGGTTTGAATGTAAAACAAAATAGTTTGTAACATCTGATGATTCCATGTAATCAACACATTTCGATGTTTATTCGATATGCGTTGAGTAATACACAAAACCCGAAAATAATAATTATTATTATCCAGAGATAAATCATAGTTATAACACCAAGACATATTTCTTGATTCAGTCAGTCAGTTACAACGTAGAACTTAGTACATGAGTACATCAGTTCATGTCGCCATGCCCCAATAAGCAGATAGAGATTAAATTGTTGGACCAAATCCCACAGTAGGGAAGGTAGTAATAGAGTAAGTACTAAGGGAAAGGAATAGAGATCGCAGATAAGATTTGAGAAAATATGATTCAGTAAAGAGAAAATTATGATAAGATCAGAAACTTAGAATTCGGAGGAAGACAAGGAATGGATTCACCTCCTCCACTGACAACGATTTCGAGCCATATGACTCAAAGTCTCTAACCATTTGTTACGATCACCACGTGGGCCTTAACCAGGTAGTCTGCATCTATTAATATGGTTCAGTCCAATTGTCAATGACTTCATGAACTGGTGCCATGTTTCATTTGGCCACACCTAGCTTTGTTCCAGCCTACTCCGACACCAGACAACATTGCTCGTCGAGGTAGGCGGTGGTCAGGCATACGTAACAACTTCTCGATTAAATACACCATATAGTAACACAGGCAACATGAATTCAGCATATTTGGCTTAGGATAAAGTTTGTAGTTTTATTTACTTATACTTTATATTATTGAGATTGTAGATAATATAAGTTATGCATTTATATCGGAGTATACACGATGGTTGAATCAAAAATCTAAATATATTGCGGTTTCATATAGAAGGCGTTCATTATGAGCTGACGTCTGAAAGTGAGCAATCGACTGTGAAGGCATCATAAAACGATTTCATTTGTATGAAATGAACAAACCTTGAGAACGTAGGATGTCAAGAAGTCACAAATGAATGAATAAAAAATTGTTCAGCGCTTAATTACTTTAATTGTTTTATAGAATTAACAAATAATGAGAATAAACGTCATATCTAACTGAAGATGGGTTCAACTAGCAATTTAAAAACGTGAGGATATTATTACACTTAAATAAGTGTGTTTCTAGCTTCAACCAATTTTCGCTCCATATGGGGAGCAAACATTCACATCGCAATTAAGAAAAGTGTCAAGATAGCGCTAGGATAGGGGAATAAACACACCGTTCTTTAGCACAAAGATCAAATTGATTTTTCAAGGCCTCCGTACCCCAATATACACCAGGTTACTGAAAGAGAGGGTCTTATAAATTCAAAATGAGTCTGTGTTTAAAAAGTGGTATGGTTTTCAATTTAACTACGACTTTCCTATTTTGAATAAATTTAATGTTACTGATAGAATTATGATAATCTGATGCCAGAGAGACAAAATAACTGAAATCTGAGGAACATTTGAACAGGTGCTACATCTTATACATTAAGTTTTAAACTCTCGCTTGGTCTTGAGCTCAAGAATCCCTTCATATATAACGTTTGGTTGTTTGTTTTCGAAACATATTATCATTATAATGGCTGGTAGATTATTTCGACTCCTGTGCCATTCATTTGTTAATTTCGCATTTCGTCGTGTCAATGTTGTATGGCCACCTTAACTAACATACATTTACGCCGAGCCCAACATGATGACAAAACAAATACAATAAAATGAAGACGATTTCATATCCAATTCCATTTACCAAGTTTACATTTAATAATAATCACAAGAATACTTTACTACTTCAGTGAATAACAAGGAGCAAACAAAATGACTATATAGTACCAACCATCACAACATCAATATGAACAACGTGGCGACAACCAGACTTTTAAAAAGAAAATAGCTTAAAGACGTATGAATCAGAAAAACAATGTCGATTAATAGGTAAATACGTGTATGTATGACCTTCTAAACAGAAAATATGACAAGTAGAGAATAAAGAACGATATCAAAAAAAGTGAACAAAATAATTAATGTGGAAAAATTAGAAGTTCATAGTACAGAGCATATCATGAAAACAAAAATTAAAAATACACGACGTAGTTAGAAACTGTAAGATACAGACATGAACACGGAAACATATGGTTGCATGAACAGTGTGAATGAAGTAAATGTTTTTCCTTCCCAAAATAAATTAATCATTACATTGTGTTCATTTAGAGATTGTGCACTATGAAAAATCCTTGTTTATATGTGTATCCGATCTTTTGAACACTAAACTGATTTCGGCACACAAGGTACAGAGAATTTTTGTTGACCAATTTCATTAATCACACAAATATGCTGAACAATTCGAGAAAGAGAAAACGAAGTTAATTAACAAATTACATAGTTTTTGAATAAATATATATTCAACCCCTTCATTCAGAAACCTTAACACAATCTTAGGAAAAAAAAATACGAATACGACCCAAAATATTTAATGCTGACAGCTGTACGCCAATTTCGCATTGCATCTGGTTACAAAAAAATCTTTTATGAAACACAATAAACTCAAATAGTTTATTTCCAAATAAATTTGCGTATTATTATGGTTGGAAGTAGAATAGACTCCGAAAACACCTTACAATTACCAACAGTAGTGGGACTTCGTTCCCATCGGGTTGAGATGTTCTCGCATGATCACAAGTTTATGGACTATGTTAAAGAAGTCCTACTTATTGCTTTTAAGAGGCAAGGGTATTTTAAAAAAATATTAAGTGGAAAGTGAATTTTGTAAGAATTCAACTGCGTTCGTCTTGGGGATGATTCATCTGCAGATGGAAGCCTCTGGTTCCAAACTAATGGTGCATATCACCGACAATACACTGTGAGAACGGAAGGCGTATGAGCTCAGTGTATTAACCACCCTTCATAAGAATGCAAAGTGCCGTTCAGCCGTTTCATGGATCAGATCTGTGAACTAAAGGGTTAGGGAATGGTCACCTAGGAAACAAACTACTTTTATCTGGGTGTCCAGGCAGTGAAATATTGTCTTCACACATATCATGATAATGAATAACAAAAGGAATTTTGCCGGCTTCGTCAATCACATGAATAATACTCGCAACTATTAGGTTATGTAGAAACAGCAACGAAGTCAAAATCGAAACCTGGTATTAGATTTTAGTTGACTTTGAAAATGGTTATATTTTAAAGAATGTTCATTTATAAAAAAACAGTACTATGTTGAAAAACTATTTGGCAATCAATCAGTGATAAATATATTTCAAAAAAACATGACAAAGCCATGAATTACAAAGTATATTACATACAAAGGTCATGACGTCATCAACTAATTGTCTACGTGATTATAAACCAACTTTTACTTGGTCATTGTATGATGCAACGCAAGACATTTTACTTATGACCTTACTCAAAATTACGGTAAAGTGTATCTGATTTAAGTAAGTCAATCTAGTAGACGATAACTCACGTGTAGGTCACGGAAATGTTCATTGTAGTCTAAAGCATAACCAACAACAAACCGATTCGGAACTTCAAAGCCAACAACTATGAAACAAGTTAAAAACAAGAACAGTGCAGCAAATACGTAAAAATGTATGCGGAATACACTACTTTATTAGTAGAGCTTCTAAACTTAGTCCGATAGTAACGGCAACAAATTAAGGTGATCACCAACTCGAACGGTTTGTGGGCAGAAAAGTAAAAGCATTAAAAGACAATATGCTAGACTAGCAAGAATTTCAATGAACAGCGGTCTAAAATGTAAACAGTTGATAATGTTTTCAAATATCTAAAAACATTTGATACCAATAAGCCATTTCTAGTCTATCATCAATACATGCATAATATCCATAAGGCCTAAAAGCAATTTTATTAGCTTCACACCAATAGAGTATGCTTATATCTCGAACCAAGTAAAAACTCCATTTTTGTCACTCCAACAACTAGAAAATTGACAAATTTCACAGTGGTATTACCCATATTTTCAGCCGATAAGGTTAAGCAAAACGGCTGGTACCTTAATAACGTTACTGATTGCGAATAAACTGGTAGTTCTATAATACTGACAATCGTGTCATGTTTGATAAAAAATATTAAAGCACAAATCGTGTAAGCTCCACTTCACTTCAACAAGTAGGCTGTTATAACACGTCCAAGTATCCGGGAATTTAAAAGCAAGAATTTAGTAGGTAATTGCATAAGCGACGTATAATGAAAAAGGTTTAGTGGAACATTAGAAGGATATCAGTACTAGTGATATTTATGTGTACTCATTACTAAGACATCTAACAGCAGTATTTTGAAAAATGTAGGGAAACGTTTCAGAGAATTAACAAACCTGAGTGAAACGGTCATTATCAAACAGTTACAGTGATAAGTGACTTAAATATTTAGACAGCAGTACCAAACTTTAACATAAACTTATCAATAACGATCACTTCTCTCAGATGCATAGTGATATTCAATAGGACTAAGTAAACTACTACAAGGTAATATATAAGAATTTTTTGTCACTGTTGAGTTTAGCATTGATTACTTTAAGTGATGTTCCCCAAGGAAACCCGTTTTCCCCATTTTTATTCAATTTTATCATTGACATGCTTCTAGAGTTAACATTTTCGTTGTCTGACTTTTTAGAGGTTGGTCTTCTTGCAGAAGATAAACTTGTTGACTTCAAATATGTAGATGTCACAGTCTTTACGGATGAAGATGCTGACAAAATGTAGCGTCTTTTGACCGTCTTAAGCATCAATGTATGCATGTTTGGGATGCAATTCTCCCCATTTAAATGCAAAATGCTGCTTCAGGATTGGCTTACGCCGGTGCCAAAGTTAGTGATAGGGAGCGAAATAGTTAAGTGTGTTAACCACTTCACTTATCTTCGGAGTCGCATCGGACCTAATGGTCTAGTATCTGGTGAAACTTCGGCTCGATTGGCCTTTGAAAATCTGCGTTACTTATGGCGTAGGCAAGACGCGTCTACTGACCAGAGGACGCGTTTACTGTGCACAAGTCAGATCCGTCCTACTTTATAGATGTGAAACATGGCCATTAAGAATAGAGAATGTTCTTAGGCTCCTAGTATTCGAACACAGATGTCTTCGAAGCAGTACGTGGGTTAGGAATAGAGTAGTAGGCAAATATAGCAAATCGATTGATGACGTAGTGAATGCTCATCAACTGAGGTGGTTAGGAAATGTGTGACGTATGCCTAACCGGTGCCTACCTCGGTGAGCAATGCTACCTGACGTAGTAGACTAGAATAAAGCTAGGGGAGGCCAAACAAAAGCATAACACCAGTCCATGGAGTCACTGACAATTGGGTGAGCCGTGTTACTAGGTGTAAACTACCTCGTTGGGGTCCGCCTAATATTAGTAATCAATGGTTAGAGATTTCGAGTGACATGGCTAAAAATTGTTTGAAATGGTGCAGGTGCATCCATTTTTTTTCCTCTTCCAAATTCTAAGTTTCTGAACTCATCACAATGTTTTGTTTACTGAATTATATAAATCTTACCTTCGATTTCTAATTCCCTCAATGTTAACTCTGTTACTACCCCCACTACTCTGGGATTTGATCCAACAATTTTATTTCTATCTGCCCATTGAAGCATGGCAACTCGAACTAGTGTATGCACGACCATGTTCTACGTTATAACTGATTGACTATTGAGCTCAGTGAGGGACAAGAATAATTAAGATATTACCTGAGTGATTCAACACGTTAAGAAATATAGCAGTTGGTGGTGAAAACGCCAAACATAAAAAAGGCACTGAGAATAAACTGCGAAAATCTTAAATGTAATGAAACGAGTTCTATCAACATTCACATTCCAACATGATCAAATATGTTCACTTACACTGAATATTTAAATCTTCAAATTTACAAATGTACACTTACAATCTGGATGATACTGACTGGGAGGCATTGTACGTTTGACGAGAAGGCTAAAGAAAAAGCATTTTAAAAATTTCACAACTGTTTATATAGAAGCTCATCGTTGTAACTTTAAAGAGGGAAATACTGGATGCATTTAGCGAACCTAACTCCACTTACTTGACATTATTCTGGCTCCTGATGACGTAGTTGACGTTTCGATACGAGCAAGATAAAAATCCAAAAATTCAAAAATACCAATTTTCCCGGCATGATTCGTTAGCCCGAACTTTTAAGTGAGTAATTTGCGACTGGTAATGCTCTAACTCAAAGCAAACTTAACGGGTACAAACATATTGTAGGATTTTCTAACTTACGCCGAAAATCAAAAGGTAGTATGTTGTCATTTTTAAGTTGTTGTAGCTATAACAGATATTAAAACATTTAAGGCATCGGAAAATACACAAGTCCCAAGATTGAAGTCCAAACACTACACGTCGAAGACATAAAAAGTCACAATACAGAAATCACCTTCAGTTTCAGATAATCTGAATAAAATCGTTCACTTAGTAATTAAAATACCAAAAATCAACTTGACTTTAGCAACTTTATCAAAAACAACCGAATTGTTAGATTGGAATTTACTTAGTCACCGAGTATTAAAATGTAAATGTACGGTTCCATGCAAAATGATCATAATCCCCAGAGAAGCCACACACAATAATAACTAAGTAGTAGTATCTATTAATAACACCTGCAGACAAGTAGACATCAAATAATGCAAACTACAAGCCTAGTTTGGTCAAATGAAAAAAAAACGAAACAAACGAGAATGCATTTACGATACGAGTTATAGGGCAATATTTAAGTGTTAAAGAACCAAACTAATACACAGATAAAATCACTAGATACCAGATAAAGTACACAGATATGACATACTTTACATTACCACGAAAAGTATTAAAAAAAGTTAAAATGACATACCTTGCTACCTTGACACTTTTCGTGGACAAGCTTTCCAAGTGATTTATCAATTTGGTTATTGTTCTGCCCGTATCGATTATATCTTCTACAACAAGAATATCCTTCAAAGTAATATAGTTTGGTTGAATATTACCTTGTCTCTGTAGTCTGAAGGGTCCCCCAAACCAGTTAACAAAGGCTCATGATAGCTGACATCATTCTAGTAAATTATAAAAAAAACTGCACATATCATAAGGTGACGTACAACATAGCTTTTAACGCGAACGAATTCAACTGACATAGGGAGGACGATACCTCGAGCACGTACAGTACGCTCAAGACCATCGACAAGATCAGCAAGAAATTTGAATCCACCTTTCAGAACACACATAAGTGTGATAGATGTTGCATTAGAAGCTTCATAAGAGTCAACAATATCCATTGACATTTTTTCAAGTCTTTAAAATATTTAGCTTTACTGTCTAATTTACCTATCCTTGATCATACCGTTTGATACGAGAACGTAGTCCAAACAACCCTCATACCTAGGAGACGTGCAAAAATGCTCAATAGGAAAACCTTTGAAGTCATCTTCTATCTGGAAAAAAAATTAAAAAATGCGGTACGCTAACCACAATACAACCAGTTCTTTTCATAACACCAGACATGTCGTGAAGATGTTCGTAATTTGAATTGCTGCCGTTATCAAGGACGAAATAGTTGATAGTAATCCAAGTTAAAAGTGTTTCAACTTTAGCTTCAATTTTGGTTAATTAAACTAATAAACTAACGTTTCTTGAAATTTGCGTTTAAATGTTGAGAGTATGCTTAGTTTTTAGGAACACAGTACTGGTTATATTGATTTTAAATGTTAGGAGAAAATTAAGAAATTAAGAATTAAAATGCAGGAGTAACCAATGTGTTACTCCTACGATATCGTCCATCAGTGCCAGCGGAGTAAATATGCCTCTAATCATCTTGTGAAGGATTCATCAAGATGTGATGATGCAACCTCATTAGGTAAGGAGTTCCATAGTCTGCTTCTGCTAACCACATATAGTTAGCACGAATTTTATGCTACCTCTTTTGCGTTTTATCTTGTAATGGTGTCCTCAATTGTTTGGTTTAGGTCCGAATTTTACCGGCGGTTTATTAGGGTGTAAAGAATTACAGGCTGTATGATACATCAAGATTATATCCCCCCCCCTCTTTGAGACTGTAGCGGTAAATAATCCCCAAAATAAATAGTTGCATAAGCTCTCGACATTGACGCTGACCATGTTTGTTTTAGCGGACACTACTAGTTGAGGGCGCGCGGTCACGCATCTTAACCAGATCACGACTCAAACCACCGTGGGTAGCATCTCTTTCTAGTTTGCCAGCCTAGACGTTGATATCCCACTAAAGCTCTGTTTACGATAAAATATAATTTCGCTTCCATCCTTCATTGCCTTCTGATTTCACATTCGCAAGAGTGGGGCCCATTCGATAGAAGTATCTTTAGTTATACGACTAGCGCAACTTGGTCATATATCCGGGTAAGCTTCAAGACTTTTGTGCAGTACAGGATACAATTTTAATGCTTCAAGTCGACCTCCGTAGGGTTTGTTTTCTAGCCACATTACCTTTTTAGTTTCCCATTCTTTGAACATGTTCCAAAGTAACGACACCTTTCTTAAGACAAGGGATATAATATGTTGGGTCTTAAGTAAGTGATGTATACATAAGTGAAAAGTTCGGTTTCAAAGTACCCAATGTTCTTGACAGAACCTCAACACCGTGTAGGCGTAATTGGTTACTGAATACCTATAGGGAGATACTACTACAGTAATGCAGAGATTCACGGCCAGGTCTTTTTCTGAGGTGGAAGTAGTAATACTAGACACACCAGGTGTATGCGTAAATAATCTATCGCCAATGTTCACCGTTAGCATTTTGCACTTATTAGTAAAAAGAGGACGTAAGTTGATGGAAACCTATCCGTGTAACTTATTCAAGTCATTCATAAAAATCATCATATCAGAGAAAGTTCCAGTTCTATCTATCAAAATATTTTACACCTCACATTTACCTCGCCACGCATTCGGTAGTGAATACCCGCAAATTATTCAGGTCTTTTCTATCTTCTATCATCGCTTATAGAACCATTGACAATTTTGTCGACACTTTCACAATCTAGCCTTTCAATTATTATGAAATACTAGTTGTCTAGTAAACCTATTCACACAATATATATGTTAAGAATACCTACTAACTTTTCGTATAACATATTCAACTATGCACATTCACATTTTCATTCAGAACTTTTTGGCCCTCTAACATTACGTTTTTCCTTAGTATCATGTATATATGGTAGTTCATATTAGTGTTTTATTCTGATGGACATAAAATTGATGCATTTTCCATCGCTGAAGAAATAAAATAAAATTTGCTTTACCATAGATTTCTCTAGAAATCCTTTAAAGAATGTTACGCATTTCCCTGAAATAAGGGGACATTTAAACTGTAGATTCAATGTAACCATCAGGATCAATATACATGTGGACTAACTACAATCTTAATCCTAATCATTAGTTAAAATTCTAGACCTAACTCGAAGACCTTAACTTATGTGCTTCCCCATTAAATGGTGGTTTTTGTTCCTTGATAAAAGGCTTACGTGGAAAGGCTCAATAGAGAAAATAATAAATTACTTTGAAAATTAACCGGCTACGCAAAAATTCCACGAATAAACAGATTTATTGAGTTTTTTATTAAACATTTGTTTATATTTGCACTCCGGATAACTAACACCTTCTTATGGATATTTAGAATCACTCGTGCTTACATACAAAGTTTAGTCGCACTGAGTACCAGCAGAACATATCTATAAACACATTCACATGCAGTGACAGCGTCCGTATTGAACGATGAGTGATTGTTATTTAAAGAGAATACACAGTTAGCCAGTAGTAAAAGTAGGTTGCTCATAAGAAACCAGTTTCTCATTAACAGAGTCCATTAAGTTTGTATAAATGGTGAACGAGAATATGGGCCGAAAATAACAAAAGCATCTCGTTTTCTTCATTAACAATGTTGAAGTTGGATTGTAACTGGCAAGCCAATGAGAAGTATGCGTCATTGGCTTGTCAGTTACAATCCAATTTAAACATTACTAGTGATTTATGACTATATCTAGCCAATCCGCTCAGGATGCACATATGGCAAGAGATGATGACCAGTTTCAGTCTATGGCAAATCAACGGAGAGACATAAACTCATCCTAATTTTCTCATTAGATTATTTCATGTGACTTTTCTGAAGCATGCATTAGGGTTGTGGTGTTTAAAGTCCTTAGTCCATGTGAGCCACTGGTAAATGTTGGTACAGTAAGAATTAAGTATGAAAACATTTTTTACGGATCCTCCGGCTACAGAAATATATTTATCAACATAGATATTAGGTAGTAGCTTGTTCAAGAGCTTGCTATAATCTACAGTAGAAAAAAAACTAGAAACGACAGCGTTAGATACATATGGACAAATGAGGTTTGTTTCGTTTATAAATCCGTTGTTTTCTGGAAGAATTCTAGATTATACTAAGGATGACGACACAGAAAAGCCCTCAGTATGAGTAATCTACATTTAGTAGTATAACTTTAATCGCGATTATGTCTTAAAATCCAATACAATCAAGTATGTTAAGTCTGTACATTGTAGATAGTACTCGTGACTGGAAAGACAACTAGGTAGTGTTCTAATATAGGTTGTGTACACCACTTAAAAGTCTAGGTGTTGCCTGTTCATGCAAAAGGTTTTGGAAGACTAGCCCTCTAGGGGTTTAGATCCTAGAATTTTTCTTTTGATTTCATGTTTTCTGAATAAATTATCCCTAAATACCTTTTAAACGTGTGTCAGAACCATATATTCAGAGTATGGACTCATGATCATGGTTACTAATGTTAATGCTTTCATATTTTCTTTGGTTAAACGACACTTATCACTTCCGACTCCGGGCAAACAAGCTAGCAAGGGGCTCTCAAATCAGGGACATGTGTTCATTTAAAGTATCAGGCTTAAACATTTTTACTGTTTTAAGTTCATCAGTATATTTAAATATAGATGGCTACATTTTATAAAATTGTTGTTTATTTATACAAAATCAACAGAAAGTCAATCACATCTCTCGGAATAACGCTGCTGGTAGTTGGTCTAAATGACTATAGATAATTATCGGATTTCACCATTTGCTGTTCTTCTCTTAGGAGAAAAGCTAATCAGTGATAAAACAAGCCTTTAATTCCAAACGTCTTAAATTCAGAGAGTAGTTGAATATGCTGAAAGCTTTCGTAAGCTTAATGAATGTCAAAAAGCGTAGTCGATACAAGATATCTTTGCTTTGTTGTTTGCCTATGTCATACAGGCAATCTTACAAGCAGGAATTACATGATCAAGTCTTAAAGACCAATTCTGGAAAGGATAGAATAAGTCATTTTCAGGTAGATGCTGAAATAAAGTACCCTTGATTACTTACGCTATTACCGTGGTAACAAAAAATTAGATCTAGGAGGCCGAAGTTTCCCGCTTTTCCCACATGTCCTGAATTAATCGTAGTAAATGGAGTTCTTCATTCGGTAAGGTGATATACACTGGGAAGTCATGTTGAAAATACTTTCCTTACTAGTATCAGGAGTAAGACACTTTTACAGACAAGATTAATAAAAAACATGATAAATCACAGCAAGACTGAATTGTTACCTAAGTGAATGAGACCGCAATTAACGACCATCCTGGGTTATAATACATAGTAATATTGCATAGCATTTAAGCATGTGGATAAAAGTCAGAAACGAGAAAGTTTATATGCATTTGTGTACAGTAATTGAGCGTTATAGAGCGTGGAATTCAAAATTGTGGGAAACAGTAGGGGTTAACAGAATTAAATTGCTTAGAAGCTGAAAAACGCCAATTGGTAAGCACGACTTCACGAAGTTAACCAACGTAAGATTCACAAGGCGTATACGAGTGTCACTTTATATTCTGTACATGAGTAATTCAGGATGATTTTGTTGAGATTTTGCTCATGGTTGTATTCCGCTTTCTACTTTGTGGACTGTTCATCTCTGGCCCTAAGATCACTCTCCTCAGCTACAGACCGAATACGTACGAACAACGCCGAATCTGCCCACTTTACAAAATATGACTAACCTGACAGGATCCCATTCAGTTTGGAAGTACCGTGGAGACGTAGGGACTAGGAGAGAAGCTGTCGTAGCTTCAGATTTCCATCTTGTGGTAGCTGAGATAAAACTGAATCACCAGACAGGTGAGGCAAAAAAATTACTGGAGTTAAATACTTTCCTTCTACGAGATACTAATAAACTCAATAATCTGTTCTAGGCTTTGTAGGGTCTGCTAGAAAAAGAAACTACGGCTGGGAACAAATAAAAGAGTTAAGAAAGCAATAACTTCAAGATTTTTGGTGGTTTTAGGTAGCATGAGACACAATCATACGGAGTGGATCCCTGGTGATACTTTGAATAAGATCCAAAAATGTAGGAACATAAAGACAGCAATCAATAACAGCCGAACATAAACAGAAGAGGTCTATGCTCATTTGAATACACAGAAACCAAGAAGCAAGTTAAGAAAAGCATTAGATTCGATAAACGGAAATATCAAGAAGACCTAGCAATGACAGCAGAAAAAGCTACAAAGGGAGAAACATGAGACATCTATACGATCTAACGAAGAATCTAGCTTGAAAATACAGTAAGCCGGGACGAATAATCAAAAACAAGAATAGCTAACCAATCTTTAAGGCATAAGAACAACGAAACAGGTAGGTAGAACACTTCGAATAAGTCTTGAATAGACCAGCTTCATTGAATTCACGAGTCACCAAAGCGGTATCTATGAATCTCCCTATAAATGCTGACTCACCGAGAATCGAAGGAATCAGTATGGCAGTCCGATAAATCAAGTGGGGTAAAACAGGAGGGCTGGGTAAAACGTACCAGCTAAGGTGCTGAAATCAAACAGAAGTGACCACAAATATTATTCACGTACATTTCAAACAGATTGAGAATATGAGCAAATAACAACAGACTACAGCGAAGGACATTTTATCAAGATATCAAAAAAAGGAGATCTTACCAAGTGTGAGAGCTACAGAGATATCACTCTACTTTCAGCACGTAAAGAATCTCCAACCGAGTGTTGTTGGATCAAATGAACGATCAAGTCAACGCCTAATAATGAAGTCGACTGGCTGGACTCCTTAAGAATGTATTGTGACACTAGGGATCATAACTGAACAGTAAACTGAGTGGAACTCACCACTTGACATCAGTTTCCTTGACTTAAAGAAAACACTTGACAGCGTTGATAGGTAAACATTATGGAGCCGCGCCTGTCACTATAGTGTATCTGAGAAGATAGTTAATGATATACCAAATTCTTACAACGGACTTCATTGCGGAATTGAGCATTTGAGGTTAGCTCACAGATTCATTTCAAAGAAAGACTGCTGTTAGACAGGGCTGCTTTTCTTAACTCTTTCTTCTTCCAATTCATTGGATTATGAAGAGTGCAACAACTTAAAGGAAGCACGGAATGCAGTGCGTGCAACTAGATGCTTTGGACTTGGTAGATGTTATAGCAGACGGACAGTGTAGTAGTAGCCTTTGGAGTTGTAGGCTTTGTTATGTCGGACCACTAAATAAGAGTGCGAAAGTTTCAGAACTGTGTTTCATAGGACTAATTCATTTGTTGTGGTCGTGAGTAGTGTAAGCATTACATTTTTATTATTGTTACGTTCCTCTTACTCTTTACTCCCGTTTATTATATTTATTTTTATTATATTGTCTATTATTATGAACTATAGTTAATTAGTTGTGTACAAGTTACCCCCATTCACTGCCACAATCTCTTCTGTTTCGTATTGGTGCAAAATCCCTAATTTGTTCTCTGTGTGGTACGATTTTGTTCTTATATAGAAGCATCAATGAAATACAATTTGATTTGATTTAGTATGTCGGCTCATCAATCGTTGTTACCTCTATTCCGGCTTTGGGGGCTGGTAGTCTCAAGGCAGACGTGTACGTCTCCTGATTGGCAATCATCAAGAACACTGTGTATTTTCGCAATACATTACAGTTGGCGATGGGGGTTAAAGTGGATCCAACTTACGCAATCATTGATCATAAAGTCCAGTATATTTTATAATCCAATCAGAATAAAGAATAAATCGCACTCAGCGTCTAAAATTGTAAAACATAACAGACTTCAACATACACGAAGGAAAAAGCAAGGTTTTTAGATGCAAAACATTGAGTACCAAACGAATTTCACTTGACAGAGAAGCTTCAAAAGGTGCGGAGACTTTTACATACCTGGGTGACAGCGTCATCGATAAACAAAGAGGATCTGACCTTATGTAAATATGAAGAAGCGGATTGGTAGCGTGAAGACAGAAGTTTTCTACAACTGAAAAACACCCGTAACTCAAACCAACTGTCAACCAATACCAAAGTCAGAATTTTCAATATAAGCGTAAAAACAAGATACTTTGAATCCGTTGGTTGGATACTATCCAAAATAACCTTCTGACGTAGAAAACACACAAAAAATTTAAAAATTACGCTGGACGTGGATAGAACGCACATCAAGAAAATCATTAATCTGAGTTACAAATCAGGAAATAACTTAAAGCCTGAAAAGAGAAAGATCAGATGACACATTTCACTGACAATCAGAGGCTGACATGAAAAGAATGAATAGCACTTTAGAACAACTGGAAAGGAAAGTTAAAAGCAGAGTTAGTTGGAGAATGCTGGTCGATGACCAATGCTCCACAAGTGACAATGCGAACTGACTGATTGGCTCACTGTTTTTGTGCAGTATTGTGTGTACGTAAGATTATTCACAAAGACTATCTCCGAGACGTTTCTGATTCTAGTTGAAAGACGACTAGCCGAGTTCAACCACCAGAGTGTATACGCAAATCGTTTTCCACTAGTGACTCATTTAAGGAAAAATTATTACCAGTGTGTACAATTCGTCCTACGCCTTAGATGAATAACTCTAAACTTTGTCAGGTTGAAAGCCAACTCATTTTTATCTGCCAAACCATGAATTCAGTTCAGACAGTTCTGCGGTGCCAGTGTTTTCCTTATGGCTGCAGATTTCTCCCCAAAATTCGGTGTCATCAGCAAGAACTAGTAAGTCTGAAGATGCTTACTGAGGTAGGTCATTAATATATGTCAGAAAGTGGTTAGGTCTTTGAACTGAACCCTATGGACCCTCACCACTGCATCCTGTAACCTGAGATGACAAGTATTTCATTTTCATGAATAATAACCGATTTTCGAGATGAAACCAAAGCTAGTTTAGTAGACTAGGTTATGTACCTATGAGTTCATCCTTGTGATTGGGACAAGTATGACTATATCGATCGAAGGCTTTTGAGAAGTCAAAGTATTTAGCATCGACTGATCGTGAACAGTGGTCCAGCTGTTCAGTGTTGTGATTATGATTCATTTCACTCTTTAGCACTTGTTAATCACCTGTCTCAATTTTAAGACTTGAATGTGAGTCCAATACTACTCCCGCGAGACTTGTAACTAAACGGTCAAGCATCTCTGGTTATCATTTTATTAGTGAAAGTTTGTGTAGTTTCCTTACTAAATTCCCTTAGTATTACTCTCCTGTTTAAAAGTTTTACATGGAGGAACCCTCTAAAAAGAGTCCATGATAGTTAGCAATAATGGCAGAGCTGAGGCTCATCATCTCATGAAAGGTACTAATATGCAGTGTACTTAGTGTAGCTCCAGTGATCTTCAAGCCTGTACCTTGTTGCTTGCCATTGTTTCCTAGGTTCTGCAGCTTGTCGCACAGCAGACAGCAACCTACTCATTCAGTCATGCCAATAGACTTGTTAAAGAAGTTGGAAATTAGTGCCACAAAATATTGTTTGGTTGAATCGAGTTCCACTGTTAGCAGCCATTGGTTCCGGAACGATTTAGTGAACGTTCATGTTACTGCTGGAGTCAATATTATTAAGAAGTACACTTCCAATTACTTTGTGTATTTGTTGTATTATTCTTAACTATCGTTTTCACTATTGTTATTGCTGTTATTAAAAATGATATAATTGTGAATTCTTACGACAAGAAAGTGGAGTAATTTATCGTTTTCTGACGATTTGTAGTTATTCCGTTAGGTTGTGGAGATAATAATCAAGGTCGATACTCGATTAATTGAAAGAAGTTGGTTGGTAGAAGAAACACATTAGTATTCTGAATTCCAGTAACCGCTCAGTTATAACAATCCATTTGGCTGACTTGACAAGGCTGGTAATGCTATCAAGCATTTGTCGATACTGGTGCCACATAGTCCACAAACCTATAGGCACTCTGAAATATTGAGCTTGTTATAGGCACTCACAGTATGACCAGTGCAACCTTTGCGGTAACATCATTTACACATTTTGTATCCCAACTCATGAGAGACAAGAAATTTGCTTCTCGATATCTTTCATATATTTTTCTGGATTACAACAGCAAAAAGAAAGAAACAAAACGAATGAACATGATTACATTTGAATATGGAGTTAGACCAAACAATAATAACTAATCACGAAACGTAAAAATGGTAACCTGAACTAGTCAAAAGTATCAAACCCTAAAGTCATTAGCAAATGTATACCTCACAACCCAAATCGTTAAAAAGTGCCAAACGGGAAAGGAACTCACATAAGTTACTCTTCATGCAACAAAATGTTTTAACGTAAGCTGATACCAGAAAGCTGTTAGTTAAAGTTTTGTAAACGTATACCAAAACGAGAAAAAGATTTACTCAACTCAAATCTTGGTGTAGAATTACTATATCAAAAAGGAAAATTTTTCTGCCGATTGGGAAATTCAAAGCTAATTAAGGATCGCGCGTCATTGAACAATGTCTGATTTCCACTCCATTAACAGACTATCCCAATGCGATCGAAACTTTGAAGGTAATATAAGTCAAATTGGTTTCCAGGATGCTTATTTTATATGGATTCCCTGGCATTTACGTGTATTAGGTGGAACAGAATTTACACAATAACATCCGATGCTGTGAATGATCATGACAGCTGCGTTAGAACCAGGTAGATACGCTACCCAAGACTCCTACATTCGTTGATTATAACCAGCAGCTTTGTGCCAAAAGCCTAGTAGATCCAGGTGATTGTAAACCAGGGACTATCTTAATCTATAGAAAAATGTGATCGGGCTAGTTTCTATAGAACTGGTCACAATATCTTCTAACTAATCCTAGGTATACCAATAGTAAATCATCCTGTTTCAGCCAAACGTAGCTTAGTGCACGTGTAGATTTCTTTATAGCATTGTAAGAGGACTAAGAGGTACGATAGACAAACTCCGTCTTATGTACGCTTGCATTGGACTGCAGATTCTGATCCTGACATAATCACGGTTGCAGTTAGACGTTTGCGACAAGAAAGTAAACTTGTTTAGCAAACCACCCAAAAAAGCCTCCTGGTTGAAAATTCGTTTATGCTTAAGAAAAAAAGAATAGTTTGGCACAAATAAAAAAACAGTCTTTCAAGCAACCGGAAGGAGCCACCTACTTAGCTTTGCGTAACAGGTGCAATATCTAAGTTGGCGGTGACATTATGTCTCACCAGGCCTATCTGGTCGAGAAAATACATTCGGATCCGAAGTACTTGTATCTGCATATGACACAGCAGACGAATTGATTACGAAGCTATCACTATCAAATGATTCGGAAGAGGAAGCTCTACAAACAAAGAGATGGACATGAGGTTTTGCAACGCACTCCATAAAAAAGATGAATTAAGATCACCGTAACTTGATTCACAGCGCTTCCCAAGACCCAGACTCAACTCTAGACCATATCCAGTTTAAACCAGAGTTGGTCCTACCAAAACTGAAGGTGTTTTCGTCCGTACCACTCCGCAAATTGTGATAAAATTCATCTACAAGATCTATGTAAGACCAAGTCTCCAGGAACACAACAGAGTTATTCCACCCCTCTTTCATATATAAGTTTCGAACCTCTCGGAAAGATTTAGAGAGAGGCTACAAGGTAGGTCGCGAAACTCAGACTAGGATCTTGTGAATGCCAGTTATATATTTTCTTCGTTTATTCTCACTTAGCTACAGAAAAACGACAGGTGACCTAATATGGTTTATAGAATTCTAAACAGCCCAGCCCACCCCTTTTAGGAGATGCTACCCAAGATCCTTCGCAGTCTACAACTAGGCAATCCCCGTCGCGTATCAAAGAGTGACCACTGGAATCACCACCCATTACATCCCACTAAAGATCTGTCCTTTTGGAAGCGGCTGAACGAAATAGGCACGTACACACGGAGATCAGTCCCTCTCATAGAGTAAAGACTGGCCAAGCCTTTGTCTGCTCCCTGTGTTGAATAAAGTACTAGCTATTACATCTGCATATACCGTTAAAGTCAGTTCATCGAACCAATCTACCTACCTTTGGTTCTTTATATTTATATACATTTTTCTTATATCGCTCTGTTATTCTTTTTCATATAATTTTTATTGTCGTTATATTATTTATCTTCTTATTACTTTATCAACTAAGTGACTGACCACTAACATCATAAAGTGTTGGATCGACTAGCTAGAACTTTTATACTAGATACCAGTCAAAGACCTGAACCCAAGTGCAACATCAAGATGCACGAGCAAAGAAATCATTTAACTTAAGATTGCTCATCATGATGGTATTGGATATTGGACTCACAGAAGACCTTGAGTATATTCAATATTTAACGACACAATTTAATGTTGTGGTAAGTTGTTGTTTTGTTTCTCACTATATACACATTATGCTTTTTACTTTAACCTTTTCTACCATTAATACTAAGTAAAATACGGCAGATTACAGTTTCTGTTTAGCTCAGGCCATCATTCACTTTTCTTTTCCATAATCAAATTTCAGTTGGATTCATAATACATGATTTCCTTCACTAATTTGCGCTTCATTTGGGTTATTATTAACACAACTTACGACTCTATCCGTGTCTTTGGGTACAAAAGCTGCGCTTAAATTTCGATATAAAAGTCGTGACAGTGTTAGTTTCTGAAATCTGCATGAAAGAAAAATATGAACATTTCACGGTTACTGGGATATACCCGGTCACGTAAATAGCTGTGGCATACTGTCGTGATGCTATCTGTAGTTAGTAGTATCAGTCGGTTGCGTAACTATGTTTTAGTGGATTTTATGTCATAGCACATATAATGCTGCCACCAAACAGAAAAGTGAGGCTGATTTTTCTTTGATCGTGTGACGTTGTGTAGTAGAATGTAGACAAGTTGCACTGAGCTAACATATGCTGGCTTGTTGTAACTCCTAATTGTTACGCAATTAAGTCAGTGAAACAGTCTCAATACTCAGGGTACTCTATGTTAGTTTTAGAAATAACACTGAAATCACGTATCCTAATGTTTACATTGTTGTGGATTTTCAGAGGTAATCCCATTGTCTATCTGTAAGCTTCTCATGCAGCTGAAACTACCAATTTCTCAAACCAAGTAAACACATTGTTTGGTAAACTTACTTAGTAGATCTTACTTGACATTGAGATAACACTAACAAAAAAATCTAAATAGGCATATAATCATCAGCACGATAAACCCTGGCTGAATCTGTCTCATCAATGTCAACTATCTGACTACATAAGGCAGAAACCAGACATCTTATTAAAAGCACATCACTACAAATTACTTTTAGCGTGTACGTGCCGGTTTTAAGACTATTATGCTTTACTGAAGTCAGGTGCCATCCCAATGCTTTTTACCACTAATTAGATTACTAGCAGACGCATGACTAGTTATTTGTTATTTCTCATAGTTTCTACTTGTTGTGTATTATAAATTTAAGGATATTATACTTTCATACTTCTAGCCTCCATTTCTATAACAGGAACTATTACTGTTAGTGATATTGTACGCCCTACAAAGTGTTTCTCAACACAATAAACAATGGCCAAAGATTTATTCGCAGTGTTACGACAGGTAAAAACGTGTTATCCATTTTTAAATAAATTGATTTCAATTAATAGAATAATGAACTACCAAATCTTCCCCCATCAGAAGAAGAGTCAGTCGTGGTGGATGGTAGTTCTCAGATGGATATTTTCTTCAGTGAAGTATTTCAGTTGTCCACGTTATTGATGATTGTGAAAAACTAAAACTTTTAGGTTGGATGGATCCAAAAAGAAATTGAAAAAATACGAATTGAGATAGGCCAAGTTAAGACCAAACATGGTGAAATTTTATCAGCGCTTCAACAAAATCCAAGTGAGTATATGTATTTTAAATGTCCTGGTATGGACGGATGTAATATACATTCGGGAAGTACACATTTATCTTATGTTTCTCGGTTTCGTGAAGAATAATTAAAGTTTTCTGATACGTTTTGTCAGTTTTTTAATGGTTATACTGATACAAAGTTTAACATTTCAAACCAAAGTATATTTATACCTAGCCCGACTCTGTTAATGACTGACTAATTGGGTCAGTATGTGAATCAGCTTCAGTAATTGTCATAATTTTATTTTCAAGGGGGAAATATGTCTTACGTTTGTTTGCGCATTGCAAAACAAGTGCAAAAATGTTGTTTAACTCATTTTTATCTGGCCAGAGGTGGAAGAATTAAAGAAGCACTAGAATTTTCTTTCTCATAATTTTATGTTTTAACCTTGATACATTTTGTTCTAGTGTCCACTGGGATATTTTTTCTAAACTCATCCTTGTTTTCATTTACATCAACTCGAGTGCAATACATTAGACGAAATGTACTTGGTTGAAAAAATGTAACAGAATAGTATATATATTAGTCATTAAAACATTTTAGGTCTGATCATTGAATCCCGATTTAACGACATGAGTTTATGTAACAGATTTATTTTATAAACTAAAAGAATCTATGTTTGATTATTGAGGTTGTTATTTCTCTTAAAATATTTCTCCACTTTCAGTCCTTAACAAATCTTCCTTGAGAATCTATATTACTTGGCTAATGAGGCATAACTTTAAATTATTGACAGCAAATTTCTGAAAAATATTCCTTTGGTCATTTGCTATGTTAAACGATTCTAAATTTTCAAATCGTTGAATCTAATCTAGTCTGGAATACGTTTAGTGTATGACTCATTCGTTTTTAAGTATCATTTACTCTATCAATAACCTAAGCGATGGTGACGTGGTGTACATCGATCAATATGCAAATCATATGATATTATTTGTATCTATGTAATGTTGGCAGAGTATTAATTGTGTCTTCAAACACAATTCAGTTTGCTCACAATTTCCATAATTGAACTGATTTTATTCATTATCATGTGCTTTGCGCCTTCGAAGTAGAAAGTACTGGCAGACCGGGATAAACCCTTGCTTTTACTCACAATGTGTGGTGAATTGTTAGAAGTAATCAAAGTTTCGTGCATCTGAGTAGTTACGTGAGTGAAATAAAATAAGTTCATTAGTCGATGCGAACTGCTTGGTTACAGTCCACACAGTAATCGTGATTAGTAACAGGCGACGAGTGACATGCCTCATCGTCAGTCATAACGACTTAGACGCGTTCATTCATTTGTCTTCCTTTAAATCTTCCGTTTCGAAACTATTTCATACTTTTTATTCCGCGAATTATTTCGTTTCAAATCTTTACTACCACTAACATTCCTGTAGTGTGACACAAAGCCACTTCTATTGACCTATATTCGGCGAATGCACTACACTTATTTAAAATAAAATTAAGATGAAAATAAGTACACAGAGCTTGAGATTCGTAATTATTTATTTAAAATGATGCTGTGCTTATTTCTTTATTTGTTAGATAGATTGTTTAGTGTTCTAGGAAGTGTTTCTCACTGAATTAAATTCTTACATACAGACAAATATACGAGTAAATAGTATTTACTAATCTAATTTCTTCCATATGTAAATCAAGTGATGTCCATTTACTAGGATTTTCTAAATAATTGTGTATTATTGAAAAGTTCTACTAACACATTTACCAGTGATATGATAAAAAAGTCACATTTTCACCTCATTAGTATAAAACAAAGAGTATGACTATTAAAAAGACCATTAAAATTAGATAGACTTGCACAATATCCTAAATTTAGTGTAGCTAGAAGTGGAAACAACGATTGGATGCCGACTTAGTGGTCTAAATGTTAAGCGCTCCTAGCAAAAGTCGAAGGTCCTGGGTTGAATCACCGTTAGAGCCGTCGTAGATGCAATCTGCCAAGGTGTCCCATATCAGAACAAAATAGTTATATAATATTTACTGGTTTTGAATGGTTATTTAATCAATCTCATTTCGTAATGTGAAATTCTAGAAGTTAGACTTTATCTACTTAATTTCTGTTGAGAGTTTATAAAATCTCTAACATAGACCATTTATAAATATGAAGTATCTCTTTCGTAAGCTATCGTATCTTCCTCTTCAATCTCAGCAGTCCCTTAAAGTCACTTCTATCATAAAATAACACTATATATATATATATATATAGTATATATATATATTAGGTGGTTGTAAGTAGTCTGAAGAAAACCCCTATAGACCTTTATTTCACGCTAATTGATATCTTCAAGGTGTACCTTCAATCTTAAAGGAACTTATTTTCCCTGTGGCATTTGAACCCGCATCATCATGTGAGCTATTCTGGTCACCATATAATTAATGACTTTTGATTTATTTACGGATTTAGATTCATAGACAGGTTAATATTAATTATATGGTTGATATGGCTCAGAATCATGCACAATGGCACAGGTACATTCAGTCATTATCCTCTCTTTAATCATGAGCTTAAAACCATTCCTTACCTTCCCATGAACTGATTTTTTTTCATGTACCGTATTTTATATGTTCACACTCTTCCTACCATTGAAGTAACTACTTCTTCTATGAATTTGGTGTTTATCGTGGTGCCTTGCTAAGGCGGGGAGACAGACCGATGCACATATATGTTGGATTGTATGTTATTCATACATAAATACATCACAACCCCTGATTTCCATACTTTTCCACTTATTTTTTGTTTACAAACTTATCTCTCCTTTGTGTATACAGCTCTGTAACACACTCTCTACCCTTACATAGCTGGTACTCATATATGATCAAAACATCTTATCTATTTTCTTATTTGATATTAATATAGTCAGTCAGTTCTATATTTACATGTTCTAACTCATTCGTGTATTACATATAACTTATGAATAATAGTCACCATATTTACAGCATCCTTTCGTTAATTATTGGCAGTTATCTTCATGAACACTTTAACGAATATACACCTACTCTCTAACCTATGATATTTTTACCCCATACATTCATTTTTTAATCGTACTCCCGGGGTCGCTGTCGGTCCTAAATCCGGATAAAGAAGGAGGAGGGTTGGCCATAAGGTTAACAACCCTATTCCGTAAAACAACAACTCTGTCGAAAGAGTTCAAATAAAAAATCATTTGAATTCCATCCTGGGAGTTGCAAGGTCTCCACTTCGAAGAGTTATGATGCCTCATGATGAACGCCGAGTTTCTGCGAAAGCCATGAAGCCGATACTACTTCTGACAACCGGAGCAACAACTAATATATGTGACCGACCTCAAACAGTTGTCCTCTGGACACTGGTTACACTCTCGGGTCATCGAAACTTCTCCTAATCCACTTTCCTTTTCAGTCATTTTAAGAAGGATCCTTCCACTATGTGAACAACCGGGGAGTGATAATCACCCTCATACCTCTAACAGCACTCGAGATCACATTGTTCGCGATCAAACGCGTTCTCCTTCTCTAGTTTCTATTATTTACACTTCACCCACTACATCTTCTACGCGTTTCACTTGTACTGGTTGCTCGAGTTCCCGAAATTCCATACCAGGTCTCCTGAAACCGCACTCTAAACTTCAAGTTGGAGCTTTTAACGTACGTACGTTGCGTCAAATCAGTCATCAAGCTGCTTTAGCTAAAACACTAGAATCTCTTGAAATTGATGTATGGTGTGTCTCTGAAACACACATGCAGGACCACACCATGGTTATCCGTTTAATCTCACCTAATCAGTGTAGCGGCACAACACATTTCACTCATCTTTTATTTAGAGACAATACAGCAGGTTCACGCTGCCTTGCTGATGTAGGCATAGCACTAAGCTTACGGGCGGAACATGCACTTTTAGAGTGGATTCTTGTAGACGGTCATTTAGATGCTGTTAGTCTTAAAGAACACAGTATGAAGGCGGGTAGATAGGGACACACGCTGAAAACACGTGAAGAACAAGTTCTATATGAAGTTCTCTGTCCTTCTACAGAAAGCTAAGCACTCAAACATGGTAAATATAGCAGAAGATTTTAATACCCAAGTGGTAGACTAAATCAGGCTGGAAAACGTTTAGGCGGGTCACTCGACATCCCAGCCTGGCGAATGGATAACAGATCCTCTGATTCAATCGTGTTCAGAGTACCGTTCATTTTTAGCTAACACAAACTTTAAGCATAAAGAGAGACATTGTTCAGCCTGGCCACCTCCAACATCTACACAACGATGAGCGCAAATCGACCACATTGGTATCAGCTGTCGTTGGAGAGGTTGTACAGAGGACTGCTGCTCTTTCTGAGGCACGTGTTTAGATTCTGACCACGCCCTAGTGAGAGCACATATATTTATGCGTTTTGCTTGTCACAGAAAGGTCACATCAGGCAAACCTCTTAGATATCTATTCGAAACTGGAATTGTCAAGAATGCATTTAGAAATGGCTTAACTAAGCATTTAATCAACCACAACCAACAGATTCATCCCGAAACAGCTTGGAACGATTTTGAAGCAGGTGTAAACACAGCAGCGTTATTTGCATTTAACTTCAATCCAAAGGTTATGAAAGACTATTGGATCTCTGGAATTTCTTGTGAACTGATCAAGGCTCGGAAAACTCATTTCAGCAAGCTCGGAGAATGATGAAGAGCGACGACAATTGAAACGTAGACTGACAAAGAGTCTATGTAAGGATCGTAAACAGTGATGAGCAACAGAAGCAAAGGCGATGGAAACATCGGGGGGGGGCAATATTAGATAGTTGTTCCAACTTATCAAAGACACCAGTATTAATAAATCGGTGCTTAGTGAAATTATCTCAGAAAAAGATGGGTCTATGATTCACTGTCAGTCTAGAAGATTAGAACGATGGGAGGATCACTTTCAGGAACAATTCAACTGGCTGCCAGCTACTCTTAGCTTACCTAATATCCCCAAACTACCTGAATGAAAAACTGACACAGGTCCTCCAACTCTTAGTGAGGTCGGAAAGGCTATAAGTAACTTGAAGTGAGGGAAAGCAGCAGGATTTGATAGGCTGTCTACCAATATCTTTAAGGATAGTGGTTCAGTTGTAGCTGGTAGGTTGACTGATATATTAGTCAAAGTTTGAGAACTGAACATCACTCCATCTGACTGGTCTCGTTTGCTGATCGTTCCGGTTTACAAAAAGAAACAGAAGTCCTCGTGATAACCGCAGAAGAATCAGTTTGACTAATAGTAGTATCTAAAGCAATTATTCTCTGTAATCATTCTGCGTTTATCCAACACTACAGAACAGCAGATCCAGGAAAACCAGGCCGGTTTCAAACCTGGACGTGGTTGCATTGACCAAATACTCACCCTGCACCGGATTCTCGAACATGGACATATGTATCAGCGTCCAACCATAGTTTTACTTCTTAGCTTAAAAGCAGCTTATGAATCGGTAGACCGTGAAGTCCTTGTAGCAGTGTTTGTCATTATAAAAGGCGTACGTTTAGGTACATAAACCTTTTGAAGGCTCTCTGCTCGGTCACTATCGGTTGAGTTAGAGCCTATGGCGAATTGTCACGAGAAATATATCATCCTCAAGTGGGGTTCGTCAAGGTTGCCTCTTATCTCTATTTATGTTCAACTTCGTCATAGTTGTTCTCTTAGACGTCTTACTCACATCTTCTAACGTCTCGGGAATTAATCTCCTTCTGGGAAGTCCTCTCGTTGACTTAGCATACTCAGGTAATATAGTCCTATTCGGTGAAGACGCTGATATTATGCCAGAATTTCCTGAACACCTTGAGTAACAATGCAAGCATATTCGGGATGCGCTTCTCCCCTTCTAAATGCAAAATGTCACTCCAGGTTTAGTCTATTTCTTGACGTAGTTTATTTATAGGGAGTGAAGTAATTGAATGTGTCTACCGCTTTACTTATCTCGGAAGTCTCATCACCTTTGGTGGGTTGGTGTCTGACAAAATATCAGCACGGATTCACAAAGCCTGATTGGCATTCGCCAATTTATGCCCCTTGTTACGCAGGCGAGATATTCGTCTCTCAACGAAAGGTCGGGTGTACTGCACAGCAGTCCGCGCCGTCCTAATATATGACTGCGGAACGTGGGCCATGAGAACTCAAGATACGCGTCGACTAATGGTGTGACCTTAGAAATCTACGTAGTATCACTCTTATATCATGGGACAGTTGGTTAAGTAATATTGACGTTAGATAAAAGGTTCCTGAGAAATATGGTAAATCAGTCGAAGAGGTCATTATAACCTTCATCGACTGAGATGGCTAAGACATGTATTGCGCATGCTAGACCAGCACCTGCCTCGTCGCGCGATGTTAGCTAGGATTGAAGTAGAATGGAAGAAGAATAGGGGCTACCAAACCAAAACATAGCATCAGTTAATGAAGTCTTTGACTGTTGGTCTAAGCCATGTTAGTAGATGCAGATTACGTGACTGGAGTCCGCGTTATAGTCGCAATGAATGGATGGAGACACCTGTCGACTTCGATCAGAATCGGTCACAGTGGCTCAAGTGTATTCGCTCTTTAACTTCATCTAGATCTTAAATTCGATTATTCTTTTCTGCACACCGTCTACTTTATTCTTCCATCCTGTATTCTGTTGTTGTGTTACTTTTGTTAATTTTATCTTGTTGTGCTGATGTGGTATGGAAACTTGAACCTATGGGCATATGTATCCGATTCTACGTTGTTGATAAATGAATGAACAATAAAATTCATAGTTCATTGCAGACACTTGGCGCAAAACGTGTTGTTTTTAATTCTAAGATTCGATCGCAAAGATCTTATAAATCTTTACTCTATAAATGGAGTGCATCAACTGTAGTTCACTGTTACATGCTGTTCTTTTGCTTTATACTAGTTTGTAAGTAAAACAATAAAATTGATCATTTAGTAGAATCCTTCTTGTTATACTTATGAGTGTTCTCAAGTTACTGTAGGCTATCAATAGTAACCTCGATTGAAAGTGAATAGTTTCATTTCGATGGTTAATTGAATTCAAGGGTGAGAAATTATTTCTACAGAATATCGTAAAATTTAACTTCAACGTTTTCCAATTTGCATAAAATCGTATTAACAGTAAAATATAGCTATGTTCAGTTGCTTTAAATTCAGATAATGGTCTGTTATGTGACACCGAGTTATCATCATGATTCATTAAAATTGCTTGTTATCTTTGTCGTAACATTGGTAGACAAAGTGCATATAAAATATTGTAGTGGTTTCACACTATATGGGTAGTAAAAGAAACACGAGAGATTTTTCTTTTAGTTAGCCTTTTGGAGACTATCTACTCATTGTTAGCAAGCAGATATTTAATCAAAAATATCTTCAAAACTTTGTCATTATGAATCATGTAAAAATAATTCAGGCATCTTTGTTAAAATGTACTCGTTATAGTAGAAGTCATTTGTCGGAGGTCCTGGATTATGGGGCTTGGAATTGACTGCAGTGATATACATTCAATTACCTTATATTAATCGTCGTCATTTCTTTAATCTTCTGTCTCTGCGTTTGTTCATAGTGTAGAAAACCTGACCAGTGCACCTTTGTTGCAAGTTCTACGTGGGTTATGGTCTGATTGATAACTATTGAAAACCTATACAGCACTTTTCATTAAGTTATAGTTAGTCAGAAAGAAGTGATTTGACCATAGACACTATTATTTTAGTGAACATTGTACAGTAATTGTCTTTTCATGGTTGTTACGGGATTAATAATCCTTTCTAATGTATAAGTTAAACTTTGTGTTCTCAAGTATTGCAATTAGTCAACTAATTCTAGATTTGTATAACGAAATATATATATAGATAGAGTAGGTACTGTAGGCTTTGGAAGACTGAAATAACAGAATGAAAATTAGTAGTCTAAAAGTCTAGGTATTTACGAAGCGTAGATGAGATAATGGTGATCGGAAACCCCACAAAATTCATCATAAGGAATCCTTAAAGTTAGCTGTAAGTAGTATTCGAATATAGTATCTTCCTAATTGATCATTGCCCAAATGTTTATCCACTGTATTTTATTTGACGTAGAGTCTAAAAAACACATACTTTTAGTAGTAATTAGTTTGGACTAACTTCAAACTTCATTTCTTAATGACCACAGGTCGTTTCAACATTTAGTGTCTTAACTTAGTGTTAATAGAAGTTCGACTTACAACCTTTAAGTCGGTAGCTCGAACTCCACTCCACCTAATTCTATTTTGACAACTGCTGGGTAGTATGATTATCAAGTCTTACTTAGAATGTGTCTTGAAGCATACAAATATGTACTTGGTAAATTAATTACCTAAATAAACTTGAATCACTATATTTCAACAGTACACTCTTTGGCCGTAATTTTCACATGACTCATATATCACCATGCTACACTTACACTTTTTATTACCTTTCTCCCTTTCTATTAAAACAGAGACAAAAGCACAATTAGAAGAACTAAATGAAAATATTAAACGTTCAGCTGGTAAAGTTAGAGTCAAACTAAAAGGTAAGTACTTATTTTCTATCATTTATATGTGTATATATCCATATGATGCAAAGGCGGTTGCAGAACAGCAGTCACAGTAATAGTGAGAGGTTGGGGGATTACGTAATCAGTTAGTGGGAGTTAGTTAACGACAATTGTGAGTGATATGAATTAAGCTAAGTCATTTAAATAGGATAAGATGAAAATGGATATATTGATGCAATCAAATAAGTGTCTAGTTACAAAGATAACGACAGACTAATTACAGTATCTTTTTGAACGCAGATCAATTTTCATTCGTTTCGATAATGATAGCTTCTGTGATTTTTCAAAGATTGGAAGTCCTTTGCCTATTAAACACTTAGAAGTATTTCAGGATACCTACCTGTTATCCTGTCGTCTGGAGACTACATTTTTAAATGTTTCTATTCATTTCATACGGATACTTTTCAGTACATATTTATTGAATCTAAAGAATTACCTTCTTCATTTTATTAAATACACGTAGCTTTAATGCAAACAATTGATAGGATGGAGGGGGGGGTGGACGGATAACATGAGAAGGATATCTATCAATTTTCTATGAACAGGCTAATCAGTTTTTGGTAGGAAAATAAGTTCTCGTTAACGTTGTATTTAGTCCTAATCATCCATAAAATCGTAATAATCGAAAGCTACATTTTTGTCAACATGAGTTCTTATTGCAAAAGGTGTCTTAAAACTAAACTCACTAGCTTCTAATTTTTTTTCCTTATTTCATTAGTTTAATCAACTGACTTAAAATATCACCTTTAGATAATTTCTTCTCAGTATGAACAATAGTTAATATACACTTAGATGTAATTAACCTCAGTATGTGTACACTTTAAGGATTCTCTGTGAATTATAACTAAAGTTCAGATGAATATTATACGTTGATCAGAATCAATATATGTTAGTACTTATAAAAACACTTCAAGAATTGTTTTGTATACTTTCTTTCTCAATATTAACTTGAAAAATATATCAGTTTCAAGTAGGCTAGTTGTTATCACGAAACGATCATAATTAGAGCATGGAGATTGTTGTTACATTTGATGCCTTTAGTCATGAAGTTGGAGCAATCATATTTCATGTGTTCCCTGATAGACCAGAAGAGACAATTGCTCACGCTGTTAGATCAGTCATCCCAACAGAAAGAAATTACAGCCAAATCGAAAAGAAGCTCTTTCAATCATATTCACTGTTAAAAGGTTTCATAAAATGCGCTATAGTCGTACGTTCTCCTTACTGACTGATCATAAACCTTTAGTTTCAATTTTCGGTTCTAAGAAAGGAATCTTTGCTGTATATAGCTAACAGATTACAGCACTGCGCGACAATGCTTGTAGGCTACGACTTTAACATCAAGTATCCGTCAACGAGCACCATCGACCAGGCATATGTTATCTCTAGGTTGATCAGAGTCCAACATTCTGGACTTGAGGACATGATCATTGCCTCTATAAATGTGGATTCAAAAATCAGGTATGTAGTAGCAGATGCCATTCAAAACACTCGATTATCAGCAGATTAAGTGAGGAAAGAAATTCTTCAAAACCCAGTCCTTCAATAAGTTAGAAAGTTCTACCTGAAAGGGTAGTCCTCAAAGATTAGCTCCGCAGAGCTTCGACAGTTTTACCAACGCAGACTATCTCTCTCAATCATCGATGAATGCATCTTATTTGCCGAACGTGTCGTTATCCCGAAAAAGTCGCAACCAGCTTTCAACAGCTATCCAGTAACAGTTAAAGAGTCTCAACGAAAACATACCTACGGAGGTAACATTATTTACGAGGTATCAGTCGGTTCGTCAACTTGGGTAAAACATGCGAATCGGTCGAAATCAATTTTCGTTTGTATCGAGGAAAACCATCATAAAATACCACTGGATATTCTACTTGATACCTTTGAGATTCGGACAGTCCTGAAGTAGTCTCGGAGGACAAAAAGAAAGAAACTACTTCCTTACTCCTAAGAATGTGGACAAACAGAAAGCGTAAACCATTGAGTTTGATGCAAGTGAATCCTAATAACAAATCCTATGGATCTGTTCAAAGGAGAGGTGTTAGCACGAAAGTATTCTGATTAGAAGGATGCTCAAAACATGCTCTAGAAGCTGTGTTGTGATTAGTCTACTCTTAGCCAATCAGGACCAACGAACAGTCGAGAAGTTTCTGGAATATTCTATACGGATGTTTATATAAACTCCAGTCTAATTCTTTGTTCTACTTTTGCCTCCTGTTATTTTCTCGACACATCTTGCTACCTCCTCTACTCCGATTTGGGATCAAGTCACTGTCATTGTCGGACCGGTAGGTTACTAAACGGGATTAATACATAATATTATCAGGGCAATAGGGACCTCTAAACCCAACACTAATTGTAACTAGGACTGCCAATTAAACTTCTCTATAGTGACTAACAACGCTCACGGAAAAGGAGAGTAAGTGACGAAATATACAATAAATAATATTATTACTGTTAAGATTGCTTTTGTCCTATTGTTTTCTTGAGCTGATCAATTTTGTTTTCATATTAACCGATTGAAGTAGTCGGACAAGATAGTCTGTTTGATCTTGCTTTTGTTATAGTTAGCAATCATCTGCACTATGTAGCTGCAATCTTGAGAGAACAAGTGCCCCTTTTGTGATTCACACCTGAGCCACCTAGTTTCATAGTTTGAGACGCCACTACCCAGCTGTTTGAATTGAGTCTAACGTTCTGTATTACTTAGAGTTTTACATTGAGTGGTCACTCAATACAGATAAATTTTCTGTTTGCTTAGTCCTTTTGTTGTACCGTTTAGTTGAAGGTACAATTATCACGCTACCTAGACAAAGTAGAATTTTCAATCGACCGCCTTCAATTATCTGACATGCATTTATATTGTACGTGATGGCGTGTCACTTCGAATTATTATACCTGAATTCCAACTTGGTCGATAGAAATCGATCACTACTAACGAATACACAAACGTGATATTGGTCATTATTCAGTAATCAGTAATTCTTAATACTTGAATATCCCATTTACGTATTATTGAACAATGTGAAAATTAAAACAGCGATAATTCATTATTTGAAAGTAACTTTTTACTAACTGACATCAAGCAGCTCACCTTTAAAATCTGAGAAACAATAGGCATGAATATCATACTATTTCGCGGCTCTAAGTAGTACACACTGTTAATAAATCTCGTATTTACTGGACTATCGCTGGTTGAAATCTTATAATGTAAACTGTATCAAGTTGCTGCATAGTCAATTTTCTGGACTTTATCATTCACCTCTTACAATACCAGATGTTTCATTTAAACTTCACTCTAATGTAGATCGGACAACAGATAGGTTTGTCTGTGTCTTTGGAAAGTCACGATATCGATGTTTGCTGTATATCAAATTCATACATTCCATTTTTTAATGAAGTAGTACATTTTCATTTACAATGACGATAATCCGAAAAATCATCTTTCTACAAACTCTGTTCCAAAGAGTGAAAAAATACACTGCAGTGCACCTATAATATGGAGATGATAAATACGTAATAACCTCACTAAAAACTATCTTCAAGGTTCATTGACAAACACAAAACTAAACTTAGAAACCTGTAGACGGATCGTCCTACCATATATGAAAGATATCAGAAACTACAACTAGACTAATGAAGCCATTTTGAGTAAACGAAATGACTTCAATCAGTTGTATAAAAACCAAAATAGCTAAATAACAAAAGAAGACAAACCAGACATTACAAAATAAACTACTCTAACTTTACAAAAGATTACATTCACCCAGGTCGTCAACCTTTTCATCTCAGTTTACACTAACATCGCTTATTTGTCAAATACCACGATATATTTTTTACAAATACATCCAGACAATTATGCCCACATGCTTACTTGGGAAAACGTTGTGATTTTTGACTGAAAATACAGAGAAGACCGAAGCATTTTAAGAAACTTGACGCTCAGATCAATCGTCAATTAAACCATCCAACTCCACAACCGCGATTAAATTAGAGCTATCCTCCCGAGCAAAATAATTTTTCTGCCATCTCGAATGTCATCTCAGTGACTTCCACCTTATGGATTATACCGATAGTAGGAATTGATTATAAAACCTAGATAGGTGGTCTGTTACAGACATGGCATCACTTTGTGAAAGACAACTATGTTGGACTAACATCTGTCATTAGTTGATGCAGGATTACTTGTGGGATGTGGCAAGTTAGATCAATTCATGTATTGTCAAATCTTACAACGGCTTTTATGTGTATTTATACGTACTATATGTAAAATATTATCTTTGTTTATCGGCTGCTCATTGTTTCTAACATCAATTTATTGGTTTCATTGAAAAACTGATTAATAATTGTTCTTATACTTCTAACAGCACTCGAGATTTACTATGTAAATATTGTTGTTTCAGTGGTCTATTCATATGGATTTCGTCTAAACACTATCATGTTCTGTTGTTTCCTTGTAATAAACTCTGTTCTGTTTGCAAAGTTATCTAACCACTCACCATTCCCTAGAGTTAATTTTGTAGATCATAAGGTGAAAGTCATAAATCTATGATACGACCTCCGATTACAATTATAGTGTCTCGATAAAATCTGCCGCTTGTTATTTAGATCTCCGTCTTACAGTTTACAGTTTTTCACCTGTCTTGTAGACTAATTCTATTTGTACTTTAGTTACCTCAACGTTTCAGTCTATTCAAACCTTAGTCAGCATAACGTTAGACACAAATTGTTCATAACACTATAAGTTTTTGACTGTAGAGTTTTGATAGAAGACTACTATTGCTTCCTGAAGCACATGTCTGGACATTAATCGTGCTCTAGTAGTAGCCAGCATTCTCAATATTTCAATTCCTGTGGTAATCATTCTATCAATTTCATCTTGTTGCTATGATGTAGTATGGCACAGCTAACACATCCCAGGTTTTAAATTCATTGTGACTGAATTTGTTGGATTTTTCAATTAATTTAATTTTACTTTGCTGTCTTCTTAAATTATTTTACTCTATTTTTTTAATTTTTAAACAGCATTAGAACAAACAATCAAAGAACAAGAGGCTAAAGATGCAACATCAGCTGATTTACGTATTCGTAAAACCCAGGTGAAAAATGACTTGCTTTGTTATGCATTAATTGGTGTTCTATTGGAGTAGTTAATGAAATTTCATTTTAGCTCGTCTTTCATTGTGAATGTTGATATCAAAGTAGCTATAGAAGAATTTCTGAAGGTATGGTAATAATACACGTACTAGGATACTGCTGGAATTAATAAACTAAGAAAGAATTCACCTAATTTCCTCTTCCCAGATTAGTGGTTTTTACAATGTGCAACTATTACCGTGACTACTGTTCATTTAAAAATAACATATTTACAGAGATCCCTTTCTATTGTTTGATGAATTTTATAGTTAGCTTTCATTAGCGATTGACATCCACTGATATACTGCTATTAATACTCAAAGATTATAATATTCACTAATTTCGTTCTAGTCTTGGAGCAGTAGCTTAGTGATCAAAGGGATCGGCCATAAATAACTAAGATCTAGGTTTAAACGACACCCCACCTACTGATTCGCCACTATAAATGGTGGTGGTAACTACAAATTGTTAAGCCTTTATTATCTTGCCCACTAACCACCACTAAGTGAATCGTTTCACCAGCGAACTAGATGAATAATGAGTCGATTTGTTATCAGTTTCGTATTCGAGTATATGTAGATTATACTGACTACCTTTAACAACACCTAATATGGTGTCGAGATGGTAATGGCCACTCGTAGCCAGTCAACATACTGGTAATACAAATGAATAATTTAATACAAGAAAAATCTTAAAAAATTTAGGGGTTAACGTGAAGCAATACTTTGTGACCATATGGATGAATACCTGGGATATCAGGTTCGATGTTATTGGTTGGTATTTGGTTAGCAACTGAAAGAAGTGATTTTCAGGCTATAGGGTAACCGTCTACATGATAGATAATAATGCTGAGTAAGATCTCAGTAAAATCATCTATCATTATTAGCACACAGTAATTAAGTGCTTAACTGCGTTATGATAGTATTAGGCCTATCTTTTGCTTAAAATCCCCTGAACCTTTGATTGACTTTGAAAAACTTTATGAATATTCCTATTTTGTTTCGTTTACGATAGGCTTATCACTTTATCTGAGTCATCTTAAGAATCATTTAGGTCCTTCTTCATTTTATTCTATTGTCTTGTCATACTTACCTATTTTGAACTTATTATTACGTCACATTGCTGATAGGTTTTTACATAGCTTTTAATAAGATACAAGCCATCCATCAGTGCATTTTGAAGTTTACAAAGAAATTCAAAGTCGATATTTTTAATTTGATTGCATCTTCATTTGAGCACATTTTTTTCTAACTTTGGCTTGTTGTTTAAATTATCTGACTTTCCTGCAATAAAGTTACAAGTTCTCACCTCTTATCCGTCTTCATTGGTTTGGGAAGCTTGCCAGCTTCACTGATCCTTATACAGAACTGTTGCTTAAATAGCGGATAGATTGTGTCACAGGAAACGAAGTTCATTAATTGTATCAACGATTGATCTTTATTATTTCGTCATATAACTAAGTTTATTGACTCTTGCTGTATTTAGGATCTCCGATTGAGGTTTCTACAACGTTTTCAATATTCAATAGGTATTTCGTTCCAATCACTTTCGGCTGTTTCTCCGTACATTTTTCAGTATAAAGATTCCACTTCAATCAGATGAATTCATCCATAAATATGTGATATGAATGTCTGTGCAACAGAACTCGTTATACTGAATGAAAACGTCAATATAATAAACTTATGGGTTCTTGAAATCAAGTCATTTACTGAAATTACACTAATATCCAGTTTCCATCTTTTTAATGGAAATTGCTAAGTAGAATATTCCTTTGAGAATATTCAAAACGTTAAGGATTAACACAACTAATTTTCACAATTTGTAACATTAAATTACATTTCTCTAATAGATATCGCATATAATTTACATAAAATGCCAACTTCTTCTAAATTTCGAATAGCTTTACTCAAATATTCGATTATTTATGGATGCTATGACCGAGTATAACAAAACGCAAACTGATTTTCGTGACGCTAACAAAGCACGTATCAAGAGACAATTAGAAATAGGTATGAACTAAACAAAAAAAAAACAACTGTAAAATGTGTATATATCGTATCAACCATTGTCTACAATCAATAATTCATCGGTGTTATTACTGTCATTAAAACTTGAGACTAACACTTAATTTATCCATGTTTTTTAGTTGTTTAAACTGTGTATATGTTAATTAACAGTTAACATTTGTAATAGTTCAGTTACTATTTTATATTGATGTTTATTTGTTTGTGTGTGTGTGTGTATTGAGTGATGGTGAAGGGAATTTAACACTTCAAGTGTTCATTAAGTTTTTCAGTTAATTTTCTGCTCATTTAGTTGGTGAGTACTCTCTCTCTCTCTCTCTCTCTCTCTATATATATATATATATATATATATATATATATATATATATATATATACTTTCGGAATTAGCTAAAAGTATCTATTAACAAGGAGTACTGACTGTTACGAGTTTTAATATACTCTTTAGTCAATCTATTTCTTTTTTAATAATCTACCAGTTTCTCAACAACGTTAATATTTATTTTTGTGTTGGTGTTCTACTTATGATGTTTTTATTGCTTTTAGGAGGGTGTACTTAAGGACTAAATGAGAGCTGATCATTACGAACACGTTTACTAATTACCTTGGTATTTAATAACCAGTACAGAACTTCATATTCACTCGATTCCCATAAATAAATACTTACAGATGTTTTATCGTAAATTCTATACCACATACTGACCTTCGTTGGTCAACCATTAAAAATCAGAATGTGGTGGTTAGCTTTTTTTTGCCCTAATATAGAACTCCTTAGTAGTGCACCTCTATGGACTCTATACACACGTAACCACACCAATTAATGGTAAAGATCAATATGCTTACTAGTGATTAACTTCAAGATGTTATTACTGAAGTTCTATAGAGAAGATATGATCAGTAGAAATCACCTATCACTGAGTATCGATCAATTTAATATTTATCTAGTCCTTTTTAGTGCTTATTGAATTCCATCGATCAAGTTAGGGTTAGCAAAATATCTGAGTTAGACAGAGTTCCCTATCGTTTTATGATATCATATTGAAACATTAATATCGATGGTTCATTCGTAGCTTGGCAACTTCCACACGGTGCATTATTAGCCGATACTGGAACTGGAATCTGTCGATATTTCACAACTAAATGTATGGACACCTGTAGTGGTATGGTAATTTACTTCTAGTAAAAGCCACATCAGATTTTGTGTGAATTTATACGCACTGCAAATGGAATATTTATGTTTATATATCAGCTGTCCATCGTATCTAACATCAATCGTATAGCAAAGTCAGATAGTGAGCAGTGTAGAAGTTTATCTGAAACTGACTATTTATTAATCAACGTCATCACTTATCACACAATAAAGTGGATACAAATGATCAAAGGCTGTCTGCTCTCGCCCTTCCTCTTCCTCCTAGTGGTCGATTGGATCATGAAAACCTCTACATCTGGGGAGAAGCACGGGATTCAATGGACAAGTAGGATGCAACTTGATGATCTGGACTTCGCGGGTGATCTAGCACTTCTATCCCATACACAACAGCAAATGCAAGTGAAGACAACCAAAGTAGCAGCAACCTCAGCATCAATAGGCCTGAACATACATAAGGGAAAGAGCAAAATCCTCAAATTCAACACCGAGAGCACCGACCTAGTTGAACTTGATGGTGAAACTCTGAAAGAAGTGGATACCTATACGTACCTGGGAAGCATCATCGATGAACAAGGAAGATCCGATGCAGATGTAAGGGCAAGGATTGGCAAAGCAAGGGCAGCATTCCCACAGTTGAACAACATATGGGACTCCAAAAAACGGTCAACCAACCACAAAGTCAGACTCTTCAAATCGAACGTCAAGACAGCTCTTCTGTATGGAGTCGAAACGTGGAGAACTACTGCAAACATCCTCAGGAGGGTACAAGTATTTATAAACAACTGTCTACGTAGGATATTGAATGTCTGTTGGCCGGGAACCATCAGCAACAGCCTACTATGGAAGAGAACAAACCAACTTCCAGCCGAAGAGGAAATCAGGAAACGACGTTGGAAATGGATAGGACATACATTGTGGAAATCATCAGACTGTATCACGAGACAAGCACTAACTTGGAATCCTGTTGGAAAACGGAAAAGAGGAAGGCCAAAGAACACCCTGCGTCGAGAACTGGAAGCAGACATAAAAAGGATGAACAGTAACTGGAGACAGCTGGAAAGGATTGCTCATGACAGAGTTGAATGGAGAAGACTGGTGAGCGGCCTATGCTCCTCCGAGAGGGGTGACAGGCGTAAGTAAGTAAGTAAGTAAATGATCAATCTATGTATGGAGAGTATATTATATGTGTGTATTGTTCATGGCATACACCTAGGTGATTTTTGTGCAAATCACTGTCCGGTTAAGTTCAGTGATGTTGTGATGAAGGAATTGTCTAATACAGGTATTTGATGATACTTTCTCCAGATCACAAATTAACTGAAGTTATGTATATATCGACTATTAATTTTGAACTGTGTTGCCTGGATGTTAAGGACTTGTCGTGTCGCCTGAATATCATTGGTTTGAATCTTAGTGATGTTGTGGATGTGCACTAATCAGGAGTTCCATTGTAGAATGTGATGAATAATATCGATTACTTCTTAATTTTCAATAGTTGTTCAAGTCCAATCAGGTGTTGTGAAACTGTTATGATGCAAGGAATGGTTGATATATCGAACGCCAATGTGGATGTGCCTAGTCGTTCACTGAGCGTCTGCCCTATGCTCATTCAGTCCCAAACCTGAGATAGAAGAACACATGACGATAGACCAACTGGACAGAATCATATTATATTTCACACACTCCTTTATATATGCATAAAACCTGACCACACAGTCAACCACTTAGGAGACTAACATTAATACAAAATACGAGCAATAGCAAATGTGAGTATGTATACACAATTGACTAACCATAGTTCATGGTCAAATGGAAGGATATGACAAGGGGAACTGAATAATGATGAAAATAAATTGTTCACCATTAATACAGCCAGAAATTATTGAAATAGTCTTCAGATATAATAGCTCTAGGAGATAATCATTCTTCTTTAGGTGCCCGGTATATCTAAATGAATGGTTTGTCAGTCTTTATCTTTTAAGAATTGAATCAATATGGAGTTCTGTTCCAGCGATTGAATACTTAGAAAGTTATCAATAAAAAAATCTATTCGTTGACATCAACTTTGTTTTAGCTCCTGCTTAAATAAACCCTTCAAAAAGCAATTATAAACAGTTTTGGTTATCCCACCAAAATCGGTTAATGATGTGAAGGTTCGAATTCCACAGTCTCCACAACTTCTACATTGAATACGTAACATTTTAGTTAACCCATCTTTCTTGCCTAAACATTTTTTTCCTTTTGTTGTTACCCTCGTTTCTTTTTTGCACTTAATTTTTATTCACGTGTTTGTTTTCGTATTTGCAAACTTTTATTTTTCTATATCATTCAGTTTGTCGCCTTATCTCAGAGTATGGCTTCTACTATGCATCAGTATGGTCTTATACAAATTGAGCATAAAGAACGTTGTAAAGCTTTGTTGAAACGTCAATTAGAAGTTGGTGAGCCTGTATGTTTATACATTATGTATATATGTATGTTGTTTGCCTACCTATCACCCTGTACAGAATAGTATTGAGAAGAATCTAATTAATGCATTTTCTTCGCTATCATAACTTTAACGTAATTCTGCAGCATCCATCCACAAACGAAGATATTTATAAATCACTGGACAAAATAGATTTCATTTATATGTATATGTTTGTGTATGTACTGGATTTTAGATTGGTTGCAAAAGAAACAGTGAGGTAGTAACTCCATTTAATAAGGATTAGTTGTTCTTAATTATTGACTTATTAAAAAATGTATGACAACTGACTTGATAGGATTTAAAAGTGTTATGACCTTCTCCTAGTTTATCGGATCCTCTCTTGGAATCTCGTTGTTTCTGTTTTCTTGTTCTTTTTATTTCTGGATAGATAGAATGATAAGGATACAAGACAAAATAATATTTAAAGCTTGGCAGTATGCGTATGTAATTACAGTCATTTTCCTCTTTACACTATGTGGTTCTGATCACTATTATCAAATACTTAACTTTATTCCTCTATATCTCTTCGACTGTTTTCATATATATTAAACAATCATTTAACTAGTTTACGATTGGAATATTTACGTTGGTTAGTCATCGATTAGTGCTGAGTTAAGGCAAATAATTGAGTTGTTAGCTATTCATGATTATACCATGTTTACTAACAGCTAAGATTCCTTTCAGATATTCAGCCATACATCAGTTTTTTTGTAATGTTATCACTTATTAGCGTAATAATAAATAAGAAGCATGTCAGCAATCTAATAATTCACTTTTAGCGTCAGATATAATTTATTTAATCTCTTATAACATAAATTTTCTTTGGATTCACGTGTCTTACTTCTGATTCTATTGTGAAACTATGACCTACTAATATAGCGATGCCCATTTTCATCGTTTACTAAAGTAAAAACTAGGCTGCATATTTTGGCATTCAGTGATTATTGAATGTCAGTTACCCATTTACTGGGTACCGATTCGTGTGCTTGGATTAAGTGACGTCTTACATGAGGGTTAGTGATGTTAATTAAGAACTTGGAGTCGATAGTTGGAACCCTCAACATGGTGTTTGAAAGTCAAATGGAATGTATATTATAATTGTTTAGCGTTACAGTCATGTGGAAATGTTTCAAAACTGAATTCCCACCCTTTTGCTCACAGGGAGTGTTTTATTAAAACAATAATGTACATGCACAAATTATTTTGCTCAGTTCTAATGTATGCATGACGGGGCTTGTTTTTGCAATCAGAAATCAGTGTTCATTTTATTTCTTTATATGCAACTGGTGAATAACAATTACATAAAGCTAACACAATTGATTGTTTGTCTCGTTATAGATCGCTGTTAGTTGGGTGCTATTGAAAACTAGGGAGGACTGAACAGTTATTTTAGGTCGACATGGGTTTCCTAAGCAGTACACACTACAACTTTGCCAGGGGGCATTACATTGCCGTTAAACTATATTACAGATTGTTTAAAGTGAAAGTATCATCACTAAACAACTGCTCAATGTTCGCTAATAGTCTAGTGTTTATCTCAAAATTTCAACGTCCTAGGTTCAATCTTTGATGTGATCATGAGTATTTACATCTGAGTTCTATACCATGACAAAAAAAACTGTCCATTGCTTTCTGACTTTTAATAGTACCTAACCATAATCAATTGATGACGAATATAAACAATAGATTAAAACTGATCTTCACAAAAATAAATTATCTCATTTTTAACATGGTGTTTTTGTTGTTCATTCAATACAATTTAATTTTGCGTTAAATTTGACTTTCATTTAACATATTTTTTTTTCTATTTGAACAATATTTTCGACATTTTTCGTTCTGTTTACAAACATTTTTTGTATGTGTAATTTTATTGTTATTATGAGTTGTTTCATTAAGTGTAGGTATAATTGGCTTGTTTTATGCACATAATTTATAGTAAACTTTATCATTGATTATTGTATATTCTACCTATTGAGTATTCGGTAAAGGGGTCATACAATATATGAGACTTTACATATTAAATGTGTGTATAATAGCCTGCTTCTCCACCTAGATTAATGATAGAGAGTGAAGTAATTGATTGCATTGACCACTTCACTTATGTCCGAAGTCTCATCACCTCTTGTTGGTTGGTGTCTGACGAAATCAGCACGGATTCAGAAAGCCCGATTGGCATTCGCCAATTTACGCCACTTATTTTGCAGACAAGATATTCGTCTCTCAACGAAAGGTCGGGTGTACTGCACAGCAGTCCGCGCCGTCCTAACATATAGCTGCGAAATGTGGACCATGATAACATAGGATATGCGTCAACTTAAGATGTGTGACCATATAAATCTTCGTAGCATCTCTCGTATATCATGGGACAGTCGAATAAGTAATATGGAGGTTAAACAAAAGGTTCTTGAGAAATATGGTAAATCAGTCGAAGAGGTCATTATAACCTTCATCAACTGAGATGGCTAGGACATGTATTGGGCATGCCTGACCACCACCTGCCTCGTCGCACGATGTTGGCTATGGTTGAAGTAGGATGGAAAAAGGGTAGGGGCTGCCAAACCAAAACATAGCATCAGTTAATGAAATCTTTGACTGTTTATCTAAGCCATGTTAGTAGATGCCGATTACCTGACTGGAGTCCGCGTGATAGTCACAATAAATTGCTGGAGACACTTGGTGACATGGCTCAGAATTGATCACAGTGGTACAAGTGTATTCACTATTTGACGTCATCTAAATCTTGAATTCTATCATCATTTTCTTCACACCTTTACTCTCTCCTCTTATATCCTGTTATTATGTTACCTCTGTGCTAATATGGTATTGGAACTCGAACCTATGGGTGTATTTGCCCGATTCTACGTTGATGATGATGGTGATGATTGTATCACAAATGAGCATCTTTCAATTATTCAATATAATTGTGCAGTGGAGTTTGAATTATCTCACTGTTTATATTTATGACTAAATTTTGATTAGTTATCGTTGGGATATATGCATTCATAGTGATATATTTCGATATGTCCTTTTCTTATGAGCTTTTAGGCTAGACGAATTGTGATTAACAGTTGAATCTTCAATGAGTTCTTTCTTCTATGCAGACCTCGTCAGTTGGATGTAATATAGGTTTTAAATTGTAAACAGGTGAATATGAATAATGAGAGATAAAATAAGCATTTATGTAAATATCAACTTTATGATAAGAATTTCTCACTAAATAAACATCCAATTAGTATGGAATTTTACGACGATCTGCTCCCAGTGATATCTTGATAAGTTTTGTCAGTTATAATAAATAAAGAATTATTATAATTCTACTCTGTTTTCACTGTTATTTATGGTTATCAACCTACTATCCAATGCTTCGACAAACAAGAAGTATTGTATTATTATCTGTTACAAAACATAATGCAATATTTCTTTGTTAGTTTCATGTCAACCGTCCAGAAATCTTTATATAGGCTAACATTATTTGTAAGATATGTACAGGTGTATAGTGAACTCGTGTTTCAATAGTTAGATGGAAGAGTTCGACTTTCATCCACTCGGTCACATGTTCAAACTTCGTTCAATCAACTCCCGTTTAGACAAACGCTGAGTGTTGTCTCTAGCCTTTACATCTAGAAGATGATTCGAAGTCGAGTGCATAGACTTTGATGATGTAAAGCTAACTACGTTTTAGGATCAGAACATTTCAGAAAGAAATAACTTTCGCTTTCTAATACACAGATTAGTCTGATTGTAATCTTCTTACCTCAAACTGTTAGACTTTCAATTACGTGTTTTAATAAAGTGAGAGGCACATGTACGTTAATAAGTGATTACAACTTCCATATACTGAGTATATGTTTTATTTCCTTATCACACAATTACTTACCGTATTAATCTTGTCACGCAAAATACAAGCGTCTTAACTCCTACACTGCATATTATTATGTTTCATTAACATTCATTGTAATAAGTTCGCTTTTTTAAATTGTGTTGTTTTATTTTATGTAAAGTAAGACACATTTAATCCTATTGTATCCTTCATCAATAGCTCAATGGTCGGTTACAGATGATGAGTTGGAAAATATGCTTGAATCTGGAAATGCACAAATTTTCACCCAAGGGGTAAGTATATTTCTGGTTTATATATATATATATATAACGGATGGTGGGGATTGTAGCTCGCTATTGAAGCTGATCAGGACGCTTGATTTCTAAATCATAGGTAGTACATTCGAACTCTAAGTTACTTACCTTAGTCTCCCGAGCCTTGTAATTTCACTAGGGCTTATATAAAGCATGTTGCTTAAAGCCTGATCATATGAGGATTTGCTTCATCAATTAATTGGATATTTTACTATTCCTTCAATCAAGTTCAGGCAAGTTGTTGTAATTTATTCATTTAGGGCTACCAGGCTCAATAACTCCAGTTACAAAGCATATTTCTCAGTCTTGTATTTATAATTTATTAAGTAAAGAACACTGAATACTGTTTTCCTTTCACATCCTAAAGTTGGATCAGCCATCTCCATGAATTTTTATGGTTGCTGACACAGAAATAGTAACTGAAATCTCCTACGCCTGTACTACTATTATTTCTCAATGCTCAACAAGCCTGCTATATTCTTTGTTTTCAGCAATCATTCTTTTGTTTCAGTGGGCAAATGTTGCATATTAGAATAAATTTATATTGCATAGTTAATTTCAATAGTCTGGGATTATATTTAACTGTCATCTATGAACATGTAAATACAATGCACTTGAGATACCTGAAGAAAAAGGAAGTTTTATGAAAATTACACTAGTACACAGCTCTCATCAACTAAATGAACGGAAAAGTAACCTAAAATGTTGTTACCTATCTAGTCATTTTAATTAAGTATTGATATTATCATTTCTCTTATAGTTTCAGATTTAATTGAAATTTATGATACACCAAGTTTTTTTTGGAAGATGTTAATTACCATGTATACAACTAATCATTCATTTGTTAAATAATGATTCTTTATTTATTTGCCAGGGGTGGCCGGGGGGGGGGTATGTATTTAGCTTTGAACCACGATCCAAGTGTGAGGGTTAATGACATTACCCAACTGTTGTCCAAACTGAATTCGGCGAAGCCGAAAGTATATACCTATGACTTAATGCCTAATAGGGGAATATTTTAATCATTAGGCCACCTCTCCGTTTGATATATAATAACTGTAATACTCTCTTGTAATTATTCTTGTTATTTATCTTCATATGCATTCACAAATATGAAATAAAGATTCTTTAAATTAATTACTTAACTCGTTTATCCAAATGATGTTATTTATTAAAGAATAGGCCTGGTAGACCTAAAATGTGTTGCTGGATCATTTAGGTTTCAGAAAACTACTCCACGGACACTGTATAAATCAAATAATCACATCGATTATTGACTATAAGTCCGTTAATTTTGATGAGAAGAGTAACAGCCATAATAATAGTAGTTATGTGCTTACAAGAAATTTGTTTCTTTGCAAGATCACTTTCCTGCCGACACAGCTTATTAGGTATTATGGTTAGTGTTCAGGATTTAGCTTCCGGATTAAAGTTGTTTTTGAAATGATAAAATAATTTTTCCTTTCTTTCGCTCATAAATCACCTTTTGTATGTATGGACTTTCATGAGGTGGTATATTGCAACTTATCTCTCAACAGTAATCCCTAATTCTAATCTATAATTTAAAAGGGTTCCCATCCTCTCTTGATGTTGTTTTAGACTGAGATTTATAAGTTTTTGTACCTATGTATGTACATAATGAGCGAGGTGTTATCGTACAAATGTAATTGAGTTTGGATTGTGACTGGCAAGTGGAGTCCAGGACCCGCTTCTCATTCTGTTTGGGACTGTATACTGGATGTACCTGCGTCACTCGTGTGTTGAAGTTCATATCAGGACTCGAACTTAGTCCATTTAGCTCCAAACGCCGTCACATTGTCCATCACACTACTAAATACAGATATCCACTCTTTTGTCCAACGGATATGTATTAGTCAACACTAGGATGCTGGTTCGTCCAGCTGACGAGTTCCACACTAAACTAAACGCGCCTCCTGGATTCCATGTGCTATTTCCAATCCGACTTTAATAATACTTTGTACTAATGAAAATCCTGACCCTAACCACATTTTCACCCTCATAGTCTACTTTTTTATTAGCCGAAATTGTTTCATGATCATTTTCAGGGTTACTTGACTTCAAGAATATAACTTCAGTTCTCATTCAAAGCTTTCCAACATACACATACGCATACACTGTTTTAATTATATAAATTACTGTATCTTTGTATGTTAACCATTTAGTCTTATAATCAACACTTACTGTTTTGCATAATTTATCAACACTCTATTGCTGCTGTTGTTGTTGTTTATGCATACATATGTAAGTAACAATAGAGTTATATTTGCCTATTTATTACATATTTCAATAATATGAATAGAAAATGGGAACAATGGTTAGATTGATCACCATAACATTCTCTTGTACTCATTAATTTTATTATTTCTCTTTTGTATATTTATTGCATATTATTGTTTTATCAGTTTTCCTTATTTCATTGTATGTTTATGATACGGGGAATTGAACGTATATTTTATTGATTGTATTTTCATTGAAAGGTGAATAGAATAAGGAAAAAATTTTTCTTCTATTCATTTCCATGCCTCTTTAGTGAACTTGACTAATAACCTTCCCAAAACACATTGATATTCGTAACGCATGATTGTATGAAGTTAATTACCATTGATTAGATTCATGTGAAATGGTTACTTGTTGATTCAGACAATGTAGTAGTAATAGTAGTATTAGGTTCGTGTAATGCACAGATATTTATTTATATTTACAAGTGATTATTATTATAGACTTCTGTGAATAGCGAACTGTCGGATTTGAAGTTTCACGTCACAGATTGACATTTGCTTTGACAACCACTTTAGGAATCCAAACAAAACAGCTGTTTTGTTTCAGTATGAAACGTTGATACGTCCAGGCCTATGTGAGCTATGTATGAGTAATGAAAGCGTAGACAAACAAATTACATATCACAATTGAGTGATTAGATAAGCTGCGAATTATTTACTTTTTTCCTTCATTTTGTATGTGTGGATTTCCAACGTGCTGTGCCTGACTCATCTAGTTCTTGATCGTTTAGTCAGATTATCATGCGTCTAAGTAGGGACTACTAAGTCAAAGATAGGGATTGAATGTTGACAGTACTGAAGTTATATACTTAAGTACAGTCTGACATCCACATCTGTTGCAGGTTGCTCACTTGACAGTGTGAATTTAGAACTCTGCCAACTATAGAATTCGGGATCTTCAGGCTTTCCAACTGAGCTCCTAACATCTTGACTGCAGAGTCAGATAGGTTCAATATTTTACATTTCTGACTTCAGTCAGTCGTCTGATGCCATTATCAGTGGATAATTGTCTCATACCTTACATTGTTGAACACTAATGAATGTGCCTACTCATTAGAACTCCAAGTAATTTCATAGGATAATATTCCTGAAGATCACTATCAAAGATATCGAACTGAGTTATTATTGGAATGCTAAACTAATAAACTTGATGGTGAGATTGGTCGCAACATGGCAAACAATAAGTAATGTACTTTGAATGGACATTAAGCAGTGATCGATATCATGTTTCTATAGTCTCTCAGTGCTGACTGAATTACATCAATCGAAATGGAATGTGTTTACTAGTATAGGAGACTTACCATCGCATGCACTACGTTTTAGATAACTGATGCGAAGTAGTTTTTTCCGTGGTTAAAGCGTTCAACTTCTAACGACTATGTTGTTAGTTCGATTCTGTCTTCATCTGCCTCGGTTTTGAAAACTGTCGGGTAGTATCACTAGTCCTCACATGTAGTGTGATTAAATACACAAAACCATACTTAGTGAACTAGTTAACCGTCTAACCTCGTGCCTGGTCTGTATTCCCGTTATTCTAAGTTTAAAAATGTTTCCTGGTTATTGTATTTGTTTCTGAAGATGTGTTCATTGTAACTCTCTTGTAACATTCTCCGTCAACATATACTGATTTCCTTATTATTATGCATATTTTTAATAGATACATCGATGCTTACTAACCAGCTGTGGTTTCATTTATTTTTATCTTTTGAATTTGTTCAGATTATAACAGATACCCAACAAGCTCGTCAAAATCTCGCTGATATTGAAGCACGACATGAAGATATTATGAAATTGGAAAAAAGTATTCGGGAATTACACGATTTATTTGTCGATATGGCTGCGTTGGTTGAAACACAAGTTCGTTAAATTTTATACTAATTATTCATATATATATACATTGATAATCCTTTGAATTACTCGGCAAAGTAAGAGTTAGTTATGCCTATGTATTATATGTCCAAATTACCTCATTTAATGAAGATATGCATTCGTATCAATTAATTTCTTTGTACCCTACATATAAACTTAAAATTACTCATTCACTATTTTTAGTAAACACCAACAGTGTTTCACTGATACCTAGAATCGAATATTAGTAACTTAGGAATATCTACTTGTAAGGGTTACAGTTCCACACTAGAGTAAAACACAGCTTACTGTTGCACAGTATACTCACTTTTCAGTTGACAGAAAGACTTCTCATCGACTCGATAAGTGATATAAGTTAGCATAATTTAAGGAAAATTTTTAGATGTATGCGGAGTTCTAAATGAGAGTTCTAAATTAGATAGTTGAGGCATTCAGTTAATTTACTTTCTTTCATCTAGTTAGGTGATGAAGGTGATCAATCTTGAAGTAATATTCCTTATTTAGAGTGTGGTGGAGAAACTCATTTCAAACATACTTGCATTATTGTTCAAGGGGATCAAAAAGCTACCTTTTGTAAACATCTTCACCAAATAGAACTTTAAGTATTGTATTTGATAAGTAAACCCTCTGGAAAGTGATCAATACTTGGTTAGTTAAACAAGGTACAGCATTACCCTTAACGGTATGTCAAGTCAAAATGAGTAGGAGGAGGGGGGGAATCAACTTAACGAACACCACTTCCGGTCGCCAATTCAGGTCACAGTTAGCTATAAATCCTGACTTGACTGAATACGTTTACGGGTTTTACTTACTACATTGTTATACCTTTCAATAAAACTGCTAAAAGCCCTATAAGTTTGAGTTTGGATGCTGCTTATAGTCGAGAAATATAGTTATCGTCAAAGGTCAGTATTTCTATCTAGTTTAAAATTTGACAAACAGTAAATATTTGATAAATACGTTTATGCACAAGTCTATAACTAGTCTAGTTTTCCTCTGTGTTTGCTGGTCACGAATAACTGACTGGAACCTACTGTATTATCACTTATCTAGTTTTTGTTTTCCCTTGGCTTCATTACTTAGTTTTTAACAAATTAGTGTTTTCAATCGATCTATTCTGGTTGCTGTTATATATACGAATGTGACCGAATTATTTTAGTTGTTGATTATATTCACGTTAATAGCTTGTTGCTAATCCCATCCAGACCTTAATCTCCTATTCAGACACAAATCCGACTTAGTGATCAAGAACCAAATGAATTAAACATGACATATACTATAAACAGTATCAAATGTGGTATCGGATATACAAAGTTAAAGGCTTCCATTAGTACTTACTCTGTTACTACCTCCCCTACTCTGGGATTTGGTCCGACAATTTAATCTTTATCTGCTAATTGAGGCATGGCAACTTGAACTGATGTACGCATGTACAAAGTTCTACGTTGTAACTGACTGACTGACTGAAGTTAAAGGCAGATATATAAATTACAATTATCTATTCACTAGATTATGATTTGCCACCTATCTACCTACTTCCCCATCAATCAACCACAACTCACGTAGTCCACATCAATTGTTTGGTACTAGTTTACCCGAGAAAAGTGTCTAATGTTGACATGAATATTCAGAAAACATTCGACATATCATATTATTCATTTTATTTTCATACAACTATTTGTTGTTGTTATATTTTTCACTGAAACAAAATGATGTGTATACGCCTAACTCTCAATTGAAGCTATTTATATGTCATTGAGTTTGTATTTTGATTAACGCAATAGATGATAAAATGTCATGTATTGTCTTGTCTATTCATTATATTAGGTAAATAAAATAGATCATCAAAATCATTTTATGGTACTTAGGCTTGTGTACAAGTTTTTGTTCGACTTCCAATAATGTTTCTTATGCATTCTGCTACTAAGTTGTTCCATACTACAAGGGAATGACTGTCTAATGCTTACTGATTTTCGTAATTGTCTAACTAACATCAATGTGTGATGTTAAACTTCAGATTTAACAGTCTCCACAAAATATTACTAATAATCTTAAACTTGTGTTATTAAGATTTTCACTGATTCTGGTAAATGATATCTGAAGGATTTTTTTTTTGAAGATAAATTGTACGTCATCCATAATCTAAGTTAAGAGGATTTGTGTTTAACATTGTTGATATTTATATTACTTGATCACTGTGTAGTGACCAATTTCGGTGTTCATCATATCATTTGTAGTGCTGATTGAATTCTATCGATTTAATTGTAATTTCGTTATTAGTTTAAGGTACATTTTCCTGACGAATCCTAAATAGCACGAAACCTAGGTTCAGGGTTTCCTTTCGACTATCACTAAACCACCTTTAATTTCTAATATTTGTACTTTTAATGATGTATGTACAATTAGTTATAAATGGTGAGAAGGAAATTTTACTTGCTGTAGGTTTTGTGCTAGTTGGCACTGGCTTATAAGCTGTATCTTTTATCTTGAGGGAGCTGAAGCTTTTATTTGATTGCATTCCACATCATCATTTGTCTTTGTTATATTCAATTGCAAATATTTTGTAACAATACTTTCCTGACTTGAAATATATATATATATATATATATATATATATATATATATATATATATATATGCCTGGCATCAGTTTGACGTTTGTCGAATGTTTGTATCTTCTATTTATTCATCTTTAACGTGATCACTTTTGTCCTTAAAATATGTCACAGTTATATTGTCATCACTGATATCGCTTCCATCAGAACTATCTTGTTTTCACTCCGAGTGATACGTTTGAGCATGCATAGTTAGGAGTGTTGCTGAAGCGTATCTTAGAATTTGCGCTATTTGAGACTTGGTTTCTGTTAATATTCAGTTTTATCAGAGCTCTAGATAATCATTGTATTTTGCATTATTCTTTACTACTCATTTCCACTGACTCATTTGTTAGTAACCATTAAAATCATGTTTCATATTTTTACGTTAATCCTAAGGTTTGTTAAATTGATGACATTAGCAGATCTTATGTAGCATTATCATAGATGTATAATGTTTTACTTTAATTTTGCCCATTACCACTACTAGTGGCTCTATTTACAGAGTGAATGTTCTGTACACCAGTCATATATATCTTCGTTTGCTGCTGTAGACTGGGTCTATAAAGGCAATGTTATACTTGTATAACTACTATAGAGTTAGAGAGCAAATGACCTGATGATCAAGTGATCTCGCCTATTGTTTGTTTGAATGTTTCAGTGATACCATATTGTCGTTGTATATTTTTAATTATGTTTTTTCACGCTCATTGATGTTAATCTAGTCAGTGTAAAGGTTTTATTAAGAATGTGCTAAATCTTTTAAAGAGATTGTAATTTAAACGTGATTGATAGCTTTATAGTTCAACTAGAGTGGTTGAAACGAAGTAATATTCATTGTGAATACGCATAGAGTGGGCTGCAGTTTGCCATTCTTTGGTGATAGATATATATGCATCTATATCGGAATGTCACTCTATTGTCTTTCATTTGCAAGATTTCATCATATTTAGATTGCACGTTAACCGTAAAATCTTCGAAGTGCTTTTTCGTTTATGTGGAATTCGATTACTTTGTATACCTCCATCCTAGTTTCAATATTAACACAAAAGCCAAAACTGTGTGCTTTCTTCTTTAAACAGCTAGCGCGTTATCTACTGAAGCTATTAAATACAGATGGCTACTGTTGTGTCCTATTATTTTTTCAACCTTCACTTATCCAATAATACGAGGATCCTTAATGTAATCAACTGACATAATGGTTGACTGTCACAACACTTCTTTGCCAAACACCTAATCAGAAGGGGAAAATAATAGACCCGATTCCACATTATATATACTAACGTTTATACATATTCCTTACTATTGTAGGGTGAACTTGTCGATCGAATTGATATCAATGTCAAGCAAACACAAGATTATGTTGCTGAAGCTCGTCAAGAAACCAAAAAGGCAGTTATATACAAAAAGAAATCTCGGAAAGTAAGTTTTATTTATTTCTTTGAGTTGTCTAAGAATTTTTTGAAAAAGCTTTTAATTTTATATAACCTGACCACTTAAAAATGACTGAATAAAAACTTGGATCTCTAGGCCTAGCTGTAAACATTTAACCCAACATCACCGATATAGCAGCTCACTGGCGACTTGCATCAAAACCCTCTCTAACTTTTCAGTGTCGTAACTTGTAAAGTTGAGACAAGCCTGGACTGAGACAATTGTCGCATGTGGCGACGGATGATTATCGCAGTATATCGTAAATTGACTGAAGTTGGAATTCTATCATTATTTCGACTGCTCTGTTTTTCATCTTAAATTATTTTAAATTATCCCTTTTATGTAATAGTTTGTAATCTTCTATCGACAATTCAATTTCTAGTTGTGTGTAACTAAGCCCTTGAACATCCTCCAATCAGCAACTACTTAACTCTAAGAATTTATGTAATATTAACTGCTTCTATTATATTGTGTATTAGTGTTTCGGTAGACGGATAATGCATGATTAGATAGTTACATTGTTCTTGAGAAGAAGCGCGTGTAATATGTAGAATTGAGATCTTACTGTATTTGTAAATTGTATTCTTGTAGTAAGTGTATCCGGTTGATCAGTAATAAATGAGCGTAAGTTATTCGTGTGAGTTTCCACTCTTTTATTTAGAATAACTCCGACCAGCTGGATTAAAGGCCGTTAATTAACCTTTGAAATGCCAGACTATAAATAATTAATCAACGACAAGTAATTCAATTATCGATTACTGACCTTAAATCCAACCGCTCAAAGTTGTTTTAAATGAAAGATTGGGAACTCACATAGAATGATTTGTGCCACTTTATCATGTTAGAAATGGGATTACTCACTGGTTGAAGATTAATAAGGAATCTATCTAATAAAGTGATTTATCCAGTATGCGTAAGGAGAATTCTTCCTGAAGAATTAATGTTTCAGGTGACCAGAGAAGCTTAAATCTCAAGATGAAAACTAGTTGTCATCAAATTTCGCAGAGAAAATGAAGACGTCTTATCTTGAATTCGATTGCTATGGAAGTATCATTTACTCATTGCATCAAGCTTAATAAGCTTCTTGCTGTATTCTTATTACAATAGTCAATGCAAATTATTAAGGGTAATGGGACTTATGTTACAGTCATAATAGAAATAACGCATTAATAACACTGTATCCGTTGTGTTGAAAATGTATTCTTAAGTATCTGTTACAGTGCCAGGTAATTTGCCTACAGTTAGAAATTGTTCGATATTTAGATATTCTCGACTTAATACATTTAGGTGATTTGACAACATGTTGGATATCTAAATCCCATCGGATGCTCATTATCTCTATTCAGTTCATGTAGCTTTCAATAGGCATATGGATGTTTTTTGAAAGGACTTTCGTTATTGATAAATTCTGTGATTGAGCGTAGACTATCACTAATCTTCGTAGTTGTTTTCCTAAAACCATATCCTCTAACATTTCCATGTTTCATATCAAAAAACAGTAAAGGAAAATTGATTGTGTTTTATAAAGTGTCAAATGTGTACAGAAAATCATGTGTATTTATAGTTTTGAGCTAACTAGAAATTATCATTATAATTCACCCATTCTGTTGACCAAAACGTTTTACAATTAACAATTTAGACGATTTCGTGTTATGGCTTCTAAAAATATTTCCGAACGGTGATTGAGTTGTTCTGTTTTCAGCTCCTTTAAGACTTCTGTTGACTTATTTGAGATTTCTACGAGCTATTCTAACAAATATTCAGCATTTTACTAAGCAATTTAATAGTTAGCAGAATTCTTCCGAACTAGAATTTAGAAATTCACAACTGTAATACATTCAATTTGCTTAGGAATATGTTGAATGTCGTAACTCTATTGAAACCATCATATTACTCTAGTTACACTCTGAACTTCAGTAAGAGTAAAGTCGAATTTAACCATTTGTGATAAAGTCTCTTAAAAGTCAAACATATCGGTCTCATATTTCTCAATAAGCAATCAATTTATTGTATGCACCTATTCAATCAATTATTTTGTTGTTAATAGTGTTGCTTAAAAATTGATTGTTGATTCTTCTTCTTCTTCTTCGTTGTTGTTTTAACTCTTTTACAGATCTTTTAATTATCATTAGTTTTGTGTTTAATGTTTTGACGGTTTAAATGTAATGGCCTAATTTCATCGGGTATTACTAGAATACTTTCAAGTACATTTTATGTATGTACATTTATGTATTCATGGATGTAGATGTTTTATTTTTATTCATAGATATTTTCTTGTATGGTATCATTTCTCCTGTTCTTTTCTTGTTTGCATCGGGTTTATGTAGTCTTGTATATGTATTTTACCTTGTATTGATCTTATTATTATGATTGTTTACTTGTTCTCTGCATGTTTTCATATTGTTTCTATATTGTCATTCTGTCATGTATAACGTAGAACTTGAAATATGCGTGTATGTGTACACTTTATCGAATCACATCAGTAAAGCATGATAAATAACAGTGTAATTAGAGTAGTGATGTCAATAGAAATAAAAAAAAAAGGAGTTTATACAACTGGATCCAAAAAAGAGTTAACTCGTTAAAAGGAAAGTATATGAACATTTTTCAGTTGATTGTTCAAGGTAAAAGTGAATGCACCTAAACTATTTCGACTGATTTCAAGCCATCATATTCACAGTTTACAACTATTGGATACGGTAATCGCGCTGACCCCCAATCAACTAATCATCGCTTATCAGTATACCTAAGACTAACAATCAGCTTATTCATGGATTGATGCCATCTTTTGGTCTAGGATCTCTGTCATTGAAGAGTTTTAGATTGAAACAGTAATGCAATATGAAATTTCAGTGTCTTTTTTTGATATCATCAAGATGATTTGTTAGATCATTTAACTTATGGCATGAAATTGTTGGGATAATCGGGTTGATCTTAACTAATAACTTACAGAATCAGTCCTTAATTCCTAAACTTTATGGCTTATTCAATGTAATTGTTGATTACCTAGATGAAATAGCGATGATATTGGAAGATGTAGAGAAATCATTACTTCACTTCACTTCGCCATCTTATGCAAATCGCTGTACGTATGATAAGTGATATAAGATAAATAGATGAATTGACTGGCTAACGTTGTCCTCAGCAATTTAATGTTCACTAAATGTATTGTATCCCGGATTTTCAGCCATCTTAACCATTCATTTAGCTGATGAGTGCGTGTATAGAATAGCATAATCGCCTTTATTGAAGATTCCATTTCATTGGTATGGAATTATTCTCAATTGCTTGTCGGAAATATGTCGATGTGGTCCCCTCAACCCAGTATACCGGACAAAAGACATAAATGCAGTAAAAGAAATGGCTTGTTATGAAATCTTTAATGAAAGTTGCATTCAATACACTATGTTTAGTAAACATTGAAAACGTTGTAGGTAACCTCAGGTTCTTATACTTTGTTAAGTAATTTAGTCACTTTATAGCATTTTCTATCATATACTTACTTACGCCCATTACCCCTCATAGGGGTGCATAGGCCTCTCACCAGTATTCTCCATTGAACTCTGTCCTCAGCCAATCCTTTCCAGCTGTTTCCAGTTGCTGTTTATCCTTTCGATATCTGCTTCCAATTCTCGACTCATTGTGTTATTTGGCCTTCCTCTTTTCCGTTTTCCAACAGGATTCCAAGTTAGTGCTTGTCTCGTGATGCAGTCTGGTGATTTCCGCAACGTATGTCTTATCCATTTTTAACGTCTTCTGTTAATTTCCTCTTCGGTTGGAAGTTGGTTTGTTCTCTCGTATAGTAGGCTGTTGCTGATGGTTTCTGGCCAACGGATATTGAGTATCTTGAGTAGACAGTTGTTTATAAATACTTATACCATTATGATGATGTTCGAAGTAGTTGTCCACGTTTCAGCTGGATACAGCAGAATCTGTGTTAACGTTAGAATTGAAGAGTGTGATTTTGAGGTTTGCTGAGAGTTGTTTTGAGTGGCATATGTTGTTCAACTATAGGAATGGTGGCCTTGCTTTTATAATGGTTGCCTTTGGTGCATTGGATTCTCTTAGTTGATCGATGATACTTTCCAGGTACTTGAAAGTATCCACTACTTCCAGACTTACTCCATTAAGTTCAATTGGGTTGGTGCTCCCTGTGTTGTATTTGCGGATCATGCTCTTTCCGTTTTGTATGTTCAGGCCTACTGTTGCTGAGGTTGCTGCTACTCTGGTTGTCTTCACTTGCATTTTTTAGTGTATATAGGCTATCATATGCCTTTCATTAAATCCACGCATACATACATAACACTCATCAATAATTGTGGCTACAGTTATGTTAACCATTGTTCAGTCAACTTTTTTTTAAATCATCATGAGACATTTGTGTATCCATATGATCTGTGGACTAAATTAGTTATGATACAAATGGTATAGTATAGTAATAGAGACAAGCTTGATGAATTCTTATGATGTTCATTATCAATAATCATGTTGATTAATCAATACCGATAATAAGACTTTGAATATATAGAAATGAGCCAGTTAGTCTCAATGATATGAATTCGGTTTTAGTTAACTAGATGATGGTAATTATGTATGATTATTTCATATGGTAGGTAAATGCAATATTAGGAAAGGTATTCAGACTTAAATTATTAATATATTTGTTGAAGTATTCTTAGGCATTTCTGCTTTTACATCGAGAATATTACTACATACAAACTCATTTAAATGGCTGCCAACTATCTAGGCTTTAAAAGTTTACATATGAACTAAATTAGCATTTTAAACGTCATTATGTTCCTTTTAGTTAGGCTATAAATTTAGGAATGAGGTTAGGATTGAGTAAGAACATTATGAACTCGCCAAGAGAGAATTACCACATACAAAGTGAGAAGGCAAATATCTATGTTACAGTTATCTATTTACTCGATTCTGATACACTTCGTCTGAGAGTACAATCGCAAACTAATAACAATTAGCGTAGGCTAAATATCTCATTGTTGTGAAATTTAACTCCCCAAGAATACAACTATTCAGAATTCAAGCATAAGTATCTAGGGAGATTACTATTGATCGTGTGTACCCCGATCATCAAGATCGTGTCAAATCAACTAACAAGAAACTTATAAACCAGCACTCAGCTTCATCTCCTTTTCTCTAGGTCACAACAATCATCTTGCCTTAAAAATTTCGGAAAGGATATTTACTTTGAGATTGAGTTTGATTGGCTGTCCATAATGTCATATTTTGTTCAATGTTTTTTTTTCTAAGTCGTCTGTCTAAAGTTCAAATCTTATAATTTTATCTGTACTTTCTGACCAGTGTATGAATATGATACAATAAAACTGTAAATTTTGTAACCATATCTTAGAACTAAATGACTTCATGAATATAAACTCTACTGCTTGTTTTGTCGTAAATTCCATGTGTACTTTACTGTCCACCTATGTGTACTTGAAGTATTGTGAGGTTTTTTCAATTTTTTTTTTGGCAGATGTAATAGTGGCTTATTGATTAAAGCATTACATAAGCAAGCATCATGTATACATTAATCTTCTGTAAAGTACTTGAAGATTAAGCATTCACGAAAACTTATCAATTGTAACATTTCCAACTAGTTCATTATGAATAACCTGGTAGTATGATTAATCCTGTAACTTAGGCTGTTCCTTTAAGTCAAGTAGATTATTGTGTTCTTGACAAATAGGTTAATAATCATTATTTATTCATTTCGTATCACTTGGTGTCCATTTTGTTTCTAACATTCTAATACTACTAACAGTGTTACTTGTAATTTTTTTTATAGCCTAGTACTTTTTAATGTGTGTATTTTTGAAGGCATCTATATTAGTTATTAGTTTTCCTGAACGAAGTACAAACGGGAATTTATGAAGTGGTTAATGTGCAAAATATCTCATTAACCCATCAATCATTAAATTTAATGATGATCACATAATATTACCAATTGACTGAAACCGGTTGCATAAGTCATCGATTTTCAGCAGGCTAGTCTAATAGTACAATGTTCATAGTAAGGCTTTAAATTTGTGATCCTATCCACTTTTCGATGTCATTCAATAAACCTAGCCTATCCGTTTATCACCATATTACATCATCACCGAAAAATGAATAACTGTACTGATAGTAGTAGTATCAGTTGTAGTAAAAAAAATTAGACATAGGGAATTTTGTTTTGGGAAGAAAGAATTCATTAGTAGAAAGTTGTGTAAAACTTTCAAGGCTTGGAAATAGGAGAGTGATCTTGATCAATATCATCTAGAATTTCCGACTACTAAATACATGGGTAGCTCGGACCTAAACCATCATAGCTCACTGATCAGTAATCAGCGACTCCATGCACTCATTTCGCCGTCACTAGCCTTCTTGCATTCTATTTTTGCTCCCTTAATATCGAATGTTATGATGGGTAGCTGTTTGAAACCTGTGATACTTGTCCCAATTACCTCACTCAGTTATGGTCCACAGTCTTGCTATGTTTTGCAAGTACCTTACATCTAGCCTTAATATCACTTACTTAATGGTTCCGATAGTCATTTGCAATATTCCAATCACATTAATGATCAAGTACTGATAACTTATTTTAAACACCAAAATTTACATTAATTATAGTAAAGTCTTACGAACTATGTCTCTAAATTTCATCAAATATCAACTAGGCAGGGTCGATGAAACTTCTAAGATTTATAAAACGGTCTACGCTTTCAAATTATTCACTCCCCATCAATAATTCAATGCCTACACCTAATCACTATGGTTCAATTCATTTGTCACAATGACTTCATAAACTGTTACCATGTATTAGTTTAACCAACTTCTACAATTCAATGTTATTTTTCTAAATGGCATCATTCAATTCTTAGTCAAAAAAAAAAATACCATCAGTATTTTCTTGTTTTAATTAAATTTATTTAGTGTATCATTTAATAATGCAAACTATATTTACTATCTCTCTATTCTTTTTTTTTCTTCACGTTCCTCTTATTCGGTTCATCATCATCAACATCAACATCGTTTTATCATCTGTACAACTTGTATATGTGCATGTTTCCACCTCCTCACTATCATCATCACCATCATCATCACAACTACTCATTGATTGTTTTGTTGTTTATTTCATTTATGATTAAATTATATTAGAAAAAATTCATTATCATCGGTGTATGCTGTGCTATTATAGTGATTATTATAATTATTGTTGTTGCTACAATTGTACCAAGAAAGTGATATTATGCAATAATTCATTGATTAATTTCTGTTAATGATGTAAACATTTCTTTCTTTTCTTTCTTTCCTTTTTTATCTGTTTTATTCAAAGAAAATATATTTTTGTATTCTCTTATTATTGAACATTTCTAAATGAGAATTGAACACTTTTCCTTTTTTTTACACAACCTCTATCTGTGTGTGTGTGTGTATACGTATATATGTATCTGTTTAGTTCAATTGTGAATATCTTTTCTTCCTATTCATTCATTCATTCATTTTTACATTAATAATCTATCAATAATCCGGTTTCATTTTGTTTTATTTCTACTTATTATGTAATACAAATAATCATTATACTTTCATGTTTATTCAATGTATCTTCTCAATTTCTATTGTCTATCTTTATATTGTTTCGTTATCAATCTTTCTCATTCTCTTTCATATACATTCCAAATTCAGTAATGAATGTCACCTTTTTTTTTCTTTGTTGTTATTATTCTAATCCTAATTTATCATTGATCAATTTCATATGTATTACTCTTTTAATTAATAAGAAAAATGCATTCAATTCATTATTCACTACTTATTTACTCACCTTCTATAATTAGTAGTGTACAGATCATGATTAAAATGATTGTTTGTAATTTGTTTATTTCTTTTCTTTTTGTTTTGTTGCGCTTTTTTTTAAAAAGTTTCTTATTATAGTATTTTTTTTAAAAAAAAAATAAAAATTATTTTCATTAATTAAATATTTTACAAACATCTAACACAGATCAATTGATTGAACGGTTTATTTTATTTGACCTCTTTTGTTTGTTAGCTTGATTTTCTAAGCATGAATACCATGTGAACTATTGCGTATTTACTGTATAATGCATATGAATGATACTACTACTGGTACTACTACTTATGATAATAATAATAATAATGTTAATGATACTGTGTATTTAGCTCTGTTGGTAGTCCTTGATTGATTAAATTTCCGACAAAAAGTATTTTTGCTTGTGTAGTTTAGAGTTACTTCTACATTTGATTTACTTGCAATATTGTCATTCTTGTTGTTTTAATCATCATAATGTTATTCAGATTACATACATATGAGTATGTATGTAATCTAAATTAAGTTTAGTGTGTATCATCATTTGATTTACGTAAATCAACAACAACAAAATCTCTCATCATGAAATAAGGCTGAAGTATTTTCTACTTCAGATACTATAAGAATAAGTATGAGTGGTACTAAAACGATTACAGTCAATCAGTTACAACGTAGAACTTGGTACATGCGTACATCAGTTCAAGTTGCCATGCCTCAATTAGCAGATAAAGATTAAATTGTCGGACCAAATCCCAGAGTAGGGGAGGTAGTAACAGAGTAAGTACTAATGGAAAGGCATAGAGATCAGAGATGAGATTTGAGATAAAAAGTGATTCAGTAAAGAGAAAATTATAATAAGCTCAGAAATTAGAATTTGGAGGAAGACATGGAGTGGATGCACCTGCGCCATTGCAATCGATTTTGAGCCATATCACCTAAAGTCTCTAACCATTTGTTACGATCATCGTGTGGGCCCCAACCAGGTAGTCTACATCTATTAACATGGCTCAGCCCAATTGTCAATCACTTTATGGATTGGTGCCATGTTTTCGTTTGGCCACGAACACAGAGAATTCCTGAAAGAACTAATCAGAAGGATTGAGAGTACTGTCAGAGGCATGAAGGCGGTTATCACTTCCTGGTTTTCATTGTTACCAAAGTAACCTCAATCCGTGATGAATACAAGCAACTAAACGTAATACCTGTCTTCACAAAACCACTCCAATCTAATTAAAATAATTAGATTAATAGTCGTTAACTTCAGGATGCTTTTGAAGTTCTAGTGAGAAGTTTTAGATGGTTCAGATAATTAGATACTCGCCGTGAGACCTTAAGACCCTATATTCGACTTCCCAACCTAATCGCGAGTTCTATACTAGGACAAAACAGCTATCCAGTGTTGTTTAGTTTTCAGTGGTACTCATCCAACATCATTCTGTGACGGACGCAAACAACTAGGAATGTATATTTCTGGAAAAAATTCACATATAAAATATGTATGTACACTTCTAATATGATAATAGTTGATTCATTATTCAATTCATGTTACGTTATCCCTCCTAATCTACTAACAGTGTATACACACACTTTTTAAATATTCAGTCCAATCAGAGTTAAAACGCGAAGTTTGAGAACATTTGATTCATAAAGTGACAACACTTGTACAGCTTATTCATATACATATATTTATTCAATATTCAAAGATGTATTGTAACCAGTTGATTTAATGAATAACTACTGGATATTGGTGATTTCATTCCAGGCATCTAAAGTTATTTATAACTGATTTCAATGATCAGATTAGTGTATCGAATTTCGATATATCGGTTAGAAAATTGTAAGTTTAGTGAAAGTTAGATATTGAAATGAAATCTCTAATAAAGAATTCCCTTGGAAGTTGATGGTAGCATTTGACCTCGAACAAGACGATCTCGTGTGCTATTAGAGGTATGACGGCAATTATCACTTCCTAGCTGCCCACACCATGGAAGGATATTTTTCCTTGAGGTACCTGAAACGACAACAGTTAGTATTGGTCATAGTGACCTGGGAGGATGATCGCAGAGCCCAAGGGACCGCTAGTTCAATTCGATCACATACGACCTAGTTATGGGAAGATTTTGAAGTGTTAGCTCCGTTTTTTAGAAGGCCTTATTACCGGAGATGGAAATCCGTGGAGTATGGTGAGGTGTGACATTTTTAGGGTCGACATTTTCTAACCCCTTCCTTCTGTTATGAAGGCAGCATCGCTGTAGATGCTGGTTATTTGAGGGAAACATCCTACTACTGTCACATCTCGCTGCAGTAAGAATTCGCCCTCAGATCTTAGGTTGCTGCCTTGAGTCTTATAGCTTTCCAACAAACCTGCTTGGCATGGGAGGACCTAGAGGAACATGCGTTCCAGCCAATATAGCTCAGTTGGATCATCACGATAGTCAAGTTCGATCGCCACGTCAAGGTAGCAGGTACGTTCGGGTCCCCTGGAATATAGACAGACAGACAGATACAACGTAGGACCAGGCACATAAGTGCATCGGTCCAAGTTGCCACACCTCAACAGCATAGCAAGATGATCACCGAATTCATAGAATCAGTTACTTTAATGGTAGTAATATATAAAAGGAAGATTGCATATATGGATATAATATGTAGAGAGAGAGAGAGAGAGAAAAAATTAGTTTGTAGAAAGAGGTAGAGTAATTTTAGTCTCAAGGTGTACGTGAAGACAAATAATGTATACACCTACGCCATTGTGATCGATTCTGAGCCATGTCACCAAGAGTCTCCAACCACTGGGTACGGCAGTCACGCGGACCCCAACCAGGTAGTCGACATCTACCAATGTGGCTCAGATCAGAAGTTAGTGACTTCAACGACTGATGCCACGTTTTGGTTTGGCCGCCCCTAACCTTTTTCCAACCCACCCCAATACTCGTCATCATTGAGCGACGTGGTAACCGGTGTTCGGACATACGTAACACATGCCCCAACCATCTCAGTCGATGAAGTTTCATAACCTCATCAACAGATTTACCATTATTCCCTAATACCCTTCGTCTAACCTCATTATTAGTTACTTGGAGATCCCAGCAGGTACGAGATATATTTCTAAGACATCTGTTATCAAATGCTAGTAACCTACGAGTGTCTTCTACCCTTAATGGCCATGTTTCACAGCCGTAAAGTAGAACAGGACGAACTGCTGTGCAATATACTCGTTCTTTAGTTGATAGACGGATATCACGCCTACGCCATAGATGACGTAAGTTGGCAAAAGCCAAACGAGCCTTTCGAATTCGTGCAGAAATTTCGTCAGACACCAACCCATTAGGGCTGATCAGACTTCCAAGATAAGTGAAGTTATCAACGCATTCAACTTCTTCACTCCCTATCCTTAGTTTAGGGGTTGACGCAGGCCAGTCCTGAAGTAACAATTTACACTTAGAGGGGGAGAAACGCATCCCAAACATCCTGGCATTGTTGCTCAGTGCGACCAGAAGACTCTGCATCTTATCAGTGTCTTCACCAAACAGGATTATGTCGTCTGCGTATTCTAAGTCGACGAGTGGACCTCCTGGAAAGAGATCAATCCCAGAAAATTCAGCCGAAGAAAGCGTTGCTTCCAGTAGCACGTCTATGATAAAATTAAACAAAAACGGAGATAGTGGGCAGCCTTGACGGACACCACTTGAGGTCGCAAAGTCAGATGACAGTTCGCCATAAGCTCTGACTCGACTGGTAGTGTTCGAGTAAAGAGCCTTCACAAGGTTTATGTACTTCTGAGGTACACCTTTTAATGACAGACACTGCCACACAACCTCACGGTCAACTGAGTCGAATGCTGCCTTTAAGTCGAGGAAAACCACCATTGTAGGACGCCGGTAGGCGTGCCTGTATTCTAAAACCTGACGAATGGTGAATATGTGGTCGATGCAACCACGACCAGGTCTGAATAACAATAATAGAAGTTGCTGAATACAATACATTGAAAACGTTACAGATAAATAGAACACACTCTTATAACATGACTGGTTTGGATTTTGTCACCCACGATTTTGTAGTATGCTACATTTCTAGATTCATCAGAAATATCAATGGGATTCCGCTCAATCGGATCTTTATCGTGTGAATTAGTAAATATTGCTTAGTAATGTGTTCTGTTTAGTTTCCAAAAAGTTGCATTAATGAGTACAGTTCTCAGATGATCGGTAATCTTTCTGGTTATTTAGAAAGTACAGACACTGATTTTATTTAATGTATGTATGTTATGTTGTGTTCATTGTGCTGGTTAGATTAATTTCGTAGTTCTAAATAACATTATTAATGCTTCATATTGAAGTAAACTGTCTATAAATCTTTTGTTCAAATTATTATCAACTGAAATTGTTTTTATATTCCTGTTTTGTTCCGTTGACCTTAATTTATTCTTCCGCTGGAAGTTGGTTGGTTCTCTCCCATAGTAGGCTGTTGCTGATGGTTTCGGGCCAATTGACATTGAATATCTTGAGTAGACAGTTGTTTATAAATACTTGTACCATTATGATGATGTTTGAAGTAGTTGTCCACGTTTCAGCTGGATACAGCAAAACTGTGTTAACGTTAGAATTGAAGAGTGTGAGTTTGAGGTTTGTTGAGAGTTGTTTTGAGTGGCATATGTTGTTCAACTATAGGAATGGTGGCTTTACTTTTACAATGGTTGCCTTTAGATGTGCATTGGATTCTCTTAGTTGATCGATGATACTTTCCAGGTACGTGAAAGTATCCACTACTTCCAGAGTTTCTCCATCAAGTTTAATTGGTTTTTTTGTCCAGGAAGCTTGTGCCCAACCCTCCTCCTTTACCCATGCTTGCGACCGGCATCAACCGTAGAAGAGCTACTGACGGAGTTACTGACCCCCATACATATTCGCAAATTGGGACCATGTCGATAGGTACGTGAATTGCAAATCGGTCTAAATGCCTCGTTACCAGAACTCCTTTGACACTTTCGATTTCCTCGAATTACACTAGATACACACAAAGCTTTCGAATGATTAATTAATTTACCACATGATTTGAGCGTAAACGTTTAACATACAACGGAAGTCATTAATGTCAATTGAAAGCAAAGTCGAACATCTTCACTCAAAAGAGACTTTACGCTGAATATCGTAATAGCTGTTAATAAAATGAGCTGTACCTGTATTATTGTTCTCTTCTCGTCACCTTGCTCTTCGCTCTTGTTTTTCATTTATTATTTAAATCTTCAAATATTTTTTTTTCACTTTATTTGTTCTTACATAATTGTCAGATCCATTTGTCCAATCTTACGTAACTATCACTAACATTCGATACCTTAGAAACGTTTTCTGATTTTTCGAATAAATATTACGTAATCTGTCAATAATAGAATTAATTGTTACATTAGTTCATCGATTTATTGATTGACACTTTTAAATATTAACCAATCGGTGCATCTCAACTTAATAATTCGTAAACATTTCAGTTAGTATTATTATAACTCAATAAGCCATCAGTTGATTATTATTAATTCTATTGTCAATGATTGTGTTATGATGTCCTGCAGATATGCCGAACAGACCTTTATACATTTCAAAGGAGTTGGAGATATTCCATTCAATCATTGTTTATTAGAATTTCTAAAAGCTTTAATGTGACTTCATCTAATTTGATCATTGACACATCTCCATTGTTCTCAGACTGGATGAATTATGACGGTGATTTATGGCTTTTTTTAACTGGTTAGCGTTTTTTTTTTGAGCAAGATAGTTGTTTTACGAGATGGGGTTGCTAACCCGATGCCAAACCCTCCTCCTTTATCCGGGTTCGATACCGGCAACAACCCTGTATGGCCTCGATTTATTGCCTAGATTTAACAATTACTAGGATACAATTTTCTTCTACTCTTCTGTATTTTGTTTTTTTCCATCTATATGGCTTTAAGGATTCAAGTTAAGAAGCTAGAATTCATACAAACAAATATAATCATCAGTTTTATCAGAGTGAATAAAGATTTTCATTTTACTGATAAACTCAACTCAAGTTTAATCTTTAATAAAAGAAGCCATTAATCAACTCTTTCGAATTACTGGAAAGTATTTTTTTTAAAATGTGGACGGTGAATGTTGCGTTCACTGAGTTCAATGTTTCAATCATGTAACATTCATTCACTTAACATACATATTCAAAATGAAGTGAGAAATTGAAAATTATTCCATGAATTGATAAATTTTTTCTGGTAACCCCTAAATTTTGTTTAGTTGTTATCCGTAATTTTGTTACTGTTATGTTTACATATTTTTTTGTTGTTGCTTAGTTATCACCACTGTGATCTTGTAGTTGATTGTCTTGTCAACTGATGAATTGAATTGATTCTTTTAATACCCATGAATATTGTAATTTATCAGAAGAATATACAATGACTCCATGAAGAGGCAAAGAAACTTTTTCGAAGTGAAAAATATTTATGTTTATTCAATATGCCTACGTATGTTTTCCATCTGATGGATACATCATTTTGTTATGACGCGTAAAAATTTTTGGTGGGTGACCGAATGCCAGTTAGGTGTGCCTAATCGATAATTGCTCATCTGCCCTATACCCACTGAGTCCCAAGCCAAAATAAGAAGAACACAAGCCGATAGATCAACAAGACAGAATTGAATTATATTTCATACGTTTCTTTATATACACATAAAATCAGACCACACAGCGAACCAATTAGGAAATTAACATGAATACAGAATTGAAAAAATAGTGCCAGTGAATAGGGATAACTTGTACACAACCAATGAACTGTAGTTCATAGTAAGTGACAATATACTAATCGGGAGGATAAGGTAAGAGGAACACAACAATCATAGAAACGAAATGTTTACATTATCCACAGTTACAATAAATGAAATAGTGTTCTTAAACACAGTACTGAGAATTTGTTACTATTCTTGAGTGCTCCAACATAACACATTTTTTTTATCCAATCTACATATAATTATGTTTCTGAAATGACAATGAGAATTTATAATTTTAGTAATGTTACATACTGTGAGATGAGTGTACTTATCATGAAACTTTCATTGTCTCATTGAACAACTTCATTTCATATCAACCTCTAAATAGAATAATAAAAGGTATAAGAATTTGTTCAGTATAAGTGGCTAGTTACTTGTTCTATCGTTGTTGAATTTCAATGATTGTTGGTGTTTTCTTTTGCATTGTTGTTTAGATGCTGAATTCCTACTTGATTTGATTGATATTCTTGTAGTTGTTTACAGGTTTTTTTTATTTTTATTTTGATCAGATTAGTAAATGTTTGTGTAGTTCTGTTATGTTTTGGTGCAATATATACAATGACCTTGATAATCGCTAATCACTGTACAGACACGTCAGCCCCTCGACTACCAGTCCCAAACGGAATAGAGGAAAAAACAACGACTTATGAGTCAACAGACAGATCAGATCAGATCTTTATTTCAATCATGCCTTTATATACATGCAAAATCAGACCGCATCATAAACCAATTAAAAAACTGACATTAATACAAAATAACAGTAATAGTGAGTGTGAACTGGGGTAACGTATATGCAGTCAATTAACTATAGTTCATAAATGAGAAATGATATAACAACAGCTAATGCCTTAAACAGTAGTATGGGCTAAGAGCAACGTCACAATAATAAGAATAAAATGCTTACTTTGTATACAACCAAAAATAATGAATCGTTAACAGAAAAAACAGTTCTAGAAGATAATCAATCTTCTTTAAGTGCCCGCCATAACAAGTTCAATATGTTGTTTATTGACTAGTGATTAATCTAAATGACAAACTTCTAAAATTTCTTTGAAGTTATTTATATTTCCAGTGTTTAATATCTGTGTTTTCATAATTAAATCTGTGTATTGATAACAGAGTAAACATATTGTGGCTAAATATTGTTTATGTAGAAAGAGATAAAGAGTACAATCACTTTTGTCTGATATAATCCTTACAACTAGATCAATTTACTTGGTAGATGATGTAAAATGTATCTTCTTGTGGGATATGGATATTTGTAAAATTCCAATGAGTAGAAATTTAAATTTCTCATGTTTCGCGGTTTAATGCTAGTTTCTTCTTTAGAGAAAAATGAATAACCGTATTGAATTAAGACAAGATTAAATAATACAATGAAACAAATCAAAATAAGCTCGTACAATCAAAATGCGAGTTTCGATTATGTCATGTCATGTCATTTGGGTCAAGGTGGTTTGAAGTGAGACATGTACACATCCATTTGTAAGTGTGATGTGAAAGGACATTATGTGAATATGTGAAAATAAAATTGTATGTATGTTCATGTGAATGAAATTTGATGTACTTTAATTGTGATCGGTTGGATAGAAAATTCATGTTGGATAGATAGAAAGGTTTTCACTTTTGTTAAGTGCAGTTGGATTTAACCAAATGTGAAGCGCTTCAGATATTCATAGTTATTGTAGATAGCATGTACTGTAATTGCTGAATTGATTTGTAATTTTTCAAGTTCAACAGGATTATTAGAAGGACGTTTAGTGTAGCTTTCATGTTCTTTGGCATGAGTTTTGATTTCTTAAGAAGACTCTCTAATATAGAAAGCATAACAATCAAAACAATCTAACCAGTAGATATAATTCTGTGAAGAGGTGAAGGGGGATCTTGTCATTTATTTTAACTAATGCACCTCGAATAGTGTTCTAGTCTTGTACAATATTTGGATTCCATGTTGTTTTAGAATTCTTTGCAATTCATCTGTTGTATCATGGCGGTGAGATAGAACAGCTGTACCAAACCATGATATTTCATTTCATTTACTATTAGTTAGTAATAAATCGTTTTTGCAAATTTTTAATAATATTCATTGGAAAATTATTAAATCGTAAGATGCTAGTTACATTTTGTATTCAGATTTCTTTTCATCTGATGTAATGAGTTTATTGGTTCTTCTGAATAAGTTTAGAGCCAGGGATATTTTCGCACTGAATGAATGTGCTGAATTGAAATCGATGTATGGATTTGAATGCCAGGGTTTACGATAAATCCTCAGATTAAGAGTTCTATTTAAATTTCTTTAGACTAGGTAGTCTAAAATGGTAACTCATTGGGTTCATCTTCACTTTCGAAAGAGAATGTGATATGCTGTCACAAGGTGAGAAAGTTTGCAGGAAAGTCTTTTTAATAATCACAAAAGTATCATCTACATATCTAAGCCAGACTCGTGGTTTGATGACATCATTAAAATTAGAGATTCAATATGGGGCAGGAAGAGGTTTGCTACAATTGGTGAAACTGGGAAGCTCATAGCCACTCCGTTAGTTTGTTTATAGAGAATCCCTTTGAATCATTTTCAATTCGGTTATTCATTTCTCTAAAGAAGCGACTTGAACTAAGCCGTAAAACGTCAAAAATCTTAATTTCTACTCATTGGAATTTTACAAATATATATCACTCATGTTATAAACTACATATTCAATGCTCAATTTATTTGAAATTATCAAAGTTAATTATGGTAATGATATATATCTTCTTCTGTTAGATTATATTTCGGTGAACTAATTTCGTCAACTTATGAACGATGTATACTTCCAATATTTTCAAAAACCTTATTACAACTTCAATAAATTCTTATAGTTTATATGAATGAATTCATCAAGACTGACAGTGAAAGCTTACCATTAAATCACCCATCTCAGTGGAAACAACTTCATTAAAAGTAGAATGAATTTGTATATTCCCATTGATTTGTTATAGACTGAAGCTCGTCAGTCAATCGAGGCGATCCGCACAGGATGCACATACAGCAACAGTGACTGACCAGCTTCAGTCTATAACAAATCAATGGGAATATACAAATTCATTCTACTACCAATTCGCCCATTGAACAAACGTGACTGTCAGGACTCAGTAGTCTAGTGGTGTACGCGGTGGTGTATGACACGAACCGGACTGAGTTCGAATTTCACTGTGAACGTCAACATCGGGATGCAGGTACATCCAGCCGATGAGTCCCAAATAGGACGAAACGCGCGTCCTGGATTCCACTTGCCAGTCACAATACAAATTAAATGAAACTTCATTAAAAGTATTATTCTTCTGTTTTCTGTTTGTCATTGTGCAAATTTTACTACTGAAGTCAAATTCAGCCCTACTGTGCATACACACGTTTTAGGCATAATTCACCGTTAGCCGACAAATGTTTGATCATTTAACCTTTTGATATAATGTTTCATAATAACAAATAATCAATTAAATTCATCAACAGACATCATCTATCATCTAATATTCTGTGTATAATTTCATTGTGGTGGATAATTTCTTCTTACTACTGGTGATTAATAACAGTGATTTAATTGTTGAAGTAATCTCTACCCATTCGATTGGCTGGAAATCTGTTCATACAACTAAAATATCACTTTAAGCGTAGTACATTAATTATGTTCATGGTATATTAGTAAATCTTCTATGACTTACGATCCTCATGTTAATTAACGACGCACTACTAGTCATTTATTTGATTCATCACTGTAACACGTTACTGTCAATATCTTCTCAGTTGCTTGTTATCCTGATTAGTTGTCAACTTTATTCATGTCGTTCATAAGATAGAACATAGAACCTGGAACATATGTGCATCGGTCAAAGTTACCATACCTCAATAAGATTAACATCATATTACTAGAAGTTACTTCAATAATAATAATGACCAAGACAAAGAAGACTGAACATATAGAATCATAATTCAGAGAGAAAAAAAAGGTGCATGTAAATAAAGCTATGAAATAATTTCATGGTCATGACTTAAGGGAGAACAAAGAGTGGATACACCTGCGCCATTGCGACTGATTCTGAGTCATGTTACCCACAGTTTCCAACTACTCTTTACGGCATTCGGGAGAACCCCAACCAGGTAGTCTGCAACTACCAACACGATTCAAACCTGCAGTCAGGCACTTCATAGACTATTTTCATGTTTGGTTTGGCCTCTCCTAAATCTCCTCCATTCCGCTTCTATATTAGTCATTATCATGCGTTGGGGTAGACGGCATTCTTAACACATGTTCCAACCACCTCAGTTGATGAAGATTTACAACCTCATTGACTAATTTACCATCTTTGCCTAATACTCTTCGTCTAACCTCGTTTTTACTTACAAGGTAATCCCAGTTAACGTAAGCGATGTTTCGAAAAAATTGATGGTCAAAAACCAATAACCTACGAGTGTCGTCTACTCTTAATGGCCATATTTCACATCCGTACAGTAAGACAGAGCAAACTGCTCCTTTCGTTGAGAGAAGAATATGTCACCTAGGCTATAGGTGACGTAAGATCAGTATTAGTGATCTAAAAATTGTATTTTGCGAAAGAAAACTCAGTTGTATTCTCCAGAGTCATTTAGAAAAGCTTCTCTCAGTCCAATGAGAGCTTTTATTGATATTCTTATTACAGATTACACAAATCTGTATCCAGTAAACAAAGTAGAACATAGAAGATAACAAAATTAATTATGAACTGTCAGTTTTTTTTCATCAGATTCCTTATCTTACTAATATATCTGCCTACGGTTTTATCACCACACGCGTAGGCAGATAGATAACAAACCATTATTGAGTGGGCTGACAACTGTGACTTATATATTTATCTTTTAATTTGGTATGTGCAGTTAGTCACTTGGTATCGCCGGAGTATAAGCTTAAAAAACCCGTCTGGTTCTTCATCTTTCTGTCGGATTATCATGTCTGTGTAACAGGTTAAGGTAAGGCGGTAGGACTAAAGTGTAATGTCGCTTTTGGGGGATTCGTCGAATGACATTGACTTGTCACATTTCTGCTGGCATGTCAACTGTTTCAAGCCTGTAATTTCAAGAGATTGTCCTACGAAATACTGCCTTATCTCAAAGGCAAACAAACACAAATTTGTAAAAAATTAAGAAGTATATTCTATAGAACCATTACAATTATTCCAAGTGTACACCACGACCTTGAGAATCAGTACCGAAACCTGATTGATCTGGCACTATAGTTTAGTTCTACCAGATAATACTGGCAGTTGCATCAAATATTACATTGCATGGGAATCAGAATTGCTAGAATTGATCATCTTATCTGAAATATAACACAATCTTGTTGACTTTCAGCACAATACTTCAATCTAACCCACTTTAAATGAAATATTGTCTCAGCTTTTATATTTCCAATCATAGTTTCATTTCAACACTGATTAGTCAGAAATAGTAAGCTTTACCAGCTTCATGTTTTTCATACTTAGACAAATGTAATTGATCGTTTATGCTTTTTTTTCTAGAAGAATTTCAACCTTCAAATATCTTTATATTAAGGTAATACGCGTGGAGAAGATATTTGACAGCAAAGACTGATCATTTATAGTTTTTGACAAAAATGACAGTAAATTGCAAACGCTTACTATTACTGTCACATCTGTTGAATAAGTTAGTGGATGTCTGGATTCATTGAGTAATGTCTTTAGCGTTTGAAGTAAAAGTACTAGATTTGAACTCCTGTGCAGATGTTAACACTAGGGTAAAAGCGATTCCAGCTGATAAATCCTAAATGGAATTGTCTTGCTGCACTGAATTTCTTTGCTAGCCATAACTCAACGAAATATAGCTAGTAGTATTAGATTGAACCAATTAAGGTAAGTCTTGACTTCCAAAATCATACTACTCAAAAGAGATTATCAAGTGATTACACAATGTATATTTAGCCTTCAAACTTTACCCGATTAACTTCTTTCTTATATTCAACGTCATAAAGCACTAAATATAAGAAGTTAGTAGATATGAAAGTAGTCAGGTGATTGTTGTAAACATGAATAAGTTTCTGCAAACCTGAAACATTATATCGTCCTTCCAGTCTATCAGAACTTTATATATATTCATTTGTTAGTAAATAATTATAATCAATGGCTTCATTCAATGCTATCAGTTTTGTTACAGTAAGGAATTCCTATCAGTAGCTAAGCAGTATTGCGGCAAATATCTGTTAGTATGTAATTAAATTGTAAGTCAGTATCCTCAGTCTCTTCTCTTTATATATCATGACAGCTTTCTACTAGTTCGGCTACTACAACTATGTCGGATGTGTGGCAGTTACCCAGTTATTGTGATGAACGAGATTGACCGAGATATAATTATCAACCGTTGGAAACTGATTCGGTGGTCTGATGGTAAGGCGCTCACCGTGGGAGGTTAAAGGTCCTGGATTCGGTCTCTGGTAGGGTTGATGATTTGCACTGCTTAAGAGTTCCATGGGACGAGACAGCTGTCTATTGTTTCCTGGTTGTCTCAATCAGACCGTTTCGTGATATAAAATTAACATTCAGCAATCTCCGTGACACCCAACTTCTACAAGTATTCTTTGTGCATTCATTCCCTATCTCAACATATGATGCCGGCTATCTTAACAGGAGGATGTAAAAAAACTTTGGCCAAATGAAAGATTGTTGGTATTGATAAGTGTTGTCCATCTGATTGAAGACAACATAATAATTGTGATTATTATTTAGAGATGTTAGATGACACGGCTCAGAATCCAACCACACTAGTACACCTGTCTTACTGAAAAACATACCTTTGCAATCCATCTACTCAAACCACATTCTCCGTACCAAATTATTCTCATTATCATTTACTCCTACATTAATTTGACCCTTGTGATATTCATCGTGTAGTGTTGACGTTATGTAACAATTTTGGCCAACGTACATCTATCCTAGACTGTTTGTTGATTATGATTGACTAACTGATACTAAATGATCGTGGAGATAGGTATTAAGTTTAGTTGTTTGTATTAATCACAGGTTAATGGTGGTTGGAAACCAGTGATGCAGAGAGATATACATTCATCAACCTGGATTTGATTTCTTGACTGATTTCAATACTAAGACGAAACAGCTATACAGTTCTTTGTGGGTTTTAGTCTGTGATGAATACATTTTGACATGTTTATCTGTTGGAGGTGTTAGATCCCCAAAACTCACTTGGCAAACCTGTGATTTTTGTGATTCTATTGTGTCAATTCAAATTTCCTGTGTTCGCGCCAAAAAGTTCCCGTCTAACCTTCAGTTCGTGTTTCACACTTGGTAAGACGCTAAATCCTATTGGTTCATTGTTTATTTTAGTACGCTATTTATGACATTCTAAGGATGCTTTCTTTTTTTTGTATATATACGCATGAGTTGTGTGTGTTGATGTTGTCTGACAGGCTGCCTGTGGAATTAAACGCTTATTGCTGTCTTTGGACTTCTTACTCTAGTTAGCTGGGTCGGGGCGCTGCGGAATAGCTTAGTTTCCTGTTATTGTGTCACTGGTCTTAAGTTCGCTAGCAGGTATCGAGGTGTCACTATAAACTCGCGAATCCTTAGCATCATTATATTTGACAATGTAAGCAAAATAACATGGAAACTAGCATCATTAAATTTTATGATCACTAAATATATCATATACACAAGTTGTTGTAGTCATAACTGCACAAGGTCTTACAATTATGTGGATTACATTCTAGGACAAATAAGCATATGGGACAGCTTAGAATCATTCTTCACCCACTTCATTTTGATGCTTCGTTGTTGTAGTATTGACAGACTCCATGAAACTAAAGTATAGTTTAAATGTGTGTGTTAAATCTGTCGTTGTTACATATCGGGTGTCCAATATTATCAGAATGCAATCATAATCAAGTAGACTGAAAAATACGATAATACCAAGATTTACAATATAGAATAGATTCATTATCCTATTTCAAGGCTTCTCAAATTCGCAATCGATCAATGCTTACCATCTGTCATGCAGCATAGGCTGCCGACTACGACTCTCCAATCACCTCTATCCTCGGCTCTCCTTTCAAGTTCTTCCTGAGTGCTATTCACTGTTTATATGTCTGCCTCCGATTCCCAGAGCAATATACATTTTAGTCTTTCCCATCTTTGGTCTTGAGAATCGCATGTTAGTGCCTGATTTGTGATGCAGTTTGATCGTCTCGTTAATATGTATCCTACCCACCACTGGAATTTTTTCTCCGATTTCCGCAATTGCAAGCAGTAACTTAATTTAATTTAAAATGTCTGGCATAGTTTATTTATTAAAGTTGAAATTGATGTTCGAAGCACGATCGAATGTCGTAATAAGTTTAATAGAATACAAAAGTTATGCTAATAAACGTAGTTTGAATTTGTAACAATTCATAAAATGAGACACTTTATATTCCGGATGATGATAGAAGGCTTCTAACTTTAACCTTTTGTATACTAAGGTTAGTTTAAGATCTTTGATGGCGATTGTTTCTACAAAATCCAGTAATAAGGTCATGGTTAGGTGCTAGTGATTTTTAGTTATTTACTAACTTTCACTATTCATCAGGGGCCTAATGATTACAATATTGAAGTTGTTACTTACTGTCTTCCATACATCTGAACGTGTTCCCTAGTAGTAGACCTACTTTCAAATCATCCCATATACTTTCTACCGCAAGTACTGTTTAAGTTAGATTATAATTGGTAAGCGGAATGCAGGATGCGCGTTACTTCTAATTTGAGACTTTCCAGCTGGATGTACCTGCACCCTAGTTTTGATGCTCACACATACACTCAAACTAAGTTCATTTCGCACTAAATAACAATCCGCTCACCAATAGGCTACTGAGTCCAGATAACCACAATTATTTAGATATATAGCTGTATCGAAGAAATCTTAGCAGAAAACATATTTAGCAACAGACTGACCAGTTTCAATCCATGACAAATCAACGAAAAGATCTAAATATCTCCAAATCATATCTACCACAAGTACATTAGAATTCGACAACACACTTAAAGTTACTGATCCACTGTAAATGATTTACCGGTCATTATGACTTATTTCTATTAAAATTCGTTATAATGTCTCCTTTCAATCTAAGACGTATGTGTTATGTCGGACCGTTAAAGAAGAGTGAGAAACTTCCATAACTGTGTTTTAGAGAACTAACGCATTTATTCTGATCGTGAGTAGTGTAAACATTACATTTCTATTATTGTTACGCTCCTCTTACTCTATCCTCCAGTGTAGCATATTTACTGTTATTATATTGTCTCATATTATGGACTACGGTTAATTAGTCATGTACAAGTTGCCCTTATTCACTATCACTATTTCCTTGGTTCTGTATTAATATTAGTTTCCTAATTGGTTCGCTATATGATCTGATTTTGTGAATATATAAATGCATGATTGACATATAATTCGTTTAATCATCTTGCCTGTTTGGCTTGTGAATCGTTGTTTTCCTCTATTCCAGCTTCGTGGCAGACGTATCGGTACAGTGATTAGCATTCATCAAAGGCATTGCATATTTCAAAATACATAACAGTATGTAAAACAGTTTTGTTTTACTCTATTAAATTGTCAATTTTATCAATTGAATTTCCTATTTATTTATTTGTTTCTATAGAAAATGTTCATTTTAAATTATGTCGGTTTCAGTGTTATATTATTCATTAAAATAATTATATTGATCACAGTATTGAAATAACTATGAGCCAACTTCATTTCATATCACTTTGATATTTTCTACTTAATACCTTCTTGTCTTTTCAGTAGTTGATGAATACTGTTATTCAGAAAATTCAGATAAACTGTAGTTTTGGATGCAGGTACATCGAGCCGATGAGTCCCAAACAGGACGAAACGCGAGTCCTGGATTCCACTTGCCAGTCACAATACAAATTAAGTGAAACTGCAGTTTTGTTTTGTTTTTCTCTTTTCTTTATGAATACTTTCTATTTTATGCAAATTATAAACTTACTGTGTAAATCAACTGATTCAATGAGTTGTGTTTTAGTTGGTAAATTTAGTTTTTCATATTTATAACAGTTGAGTTTGTTTAGAATGTTTTCAATATTCAATCAATGTGTATTACCCGGAAATTTTCAATATTTCTGTTTTATACTTCATTTAAATGAATGAGTTTTGTTTTAAATTGAAAAGTGTGAATTACATTCAAGAATCATATGTTAAGCTGTAAGTTGTATTAATCTGTTATTGTATTTTCAACTGGATTACATGTTCATAGAAGATAGTTGTAAATAATGTGAAACACTTGAATTGTGGTGGATACTATTCATAAGGTCGTGGATAAGTAGTAGATAGTGGAACGTTGCGTGAAATTTGGAGGAATCAGTAAACAGCGCATGAGGCGAGTTGCAGGGTGGCAAGGAGTAAAGCATGATTAGAATACGTAGTAAAATTAAGAACAACCAAGGGAAATAAGCCTACAACCGACACTATTGTAAGTGGTGTTTGACAGAGCATGGCTGGTCTTAAGGCATCCACAAGTTCACCAAGGAGTCGATCTTAAGTACTTCAGATTTCTCGACCAAGGCTTAGCCATTAGACCATTTGATCGCTTTCAGCATTTGATATTGTTAACATAGTGAATTCACGATATATTTGCGCGATCGGTGAGTAATTACCTCATATCCGAATTAGTTGGACTCTACTAGTGACGTCTTCTCATTAAGTCACCAGGAATTATCTAGAGAAGTTAGTCACTAGTAAGACGATATTTACTGTAATTGAATGTTGTGACGACTGATGAGTTTAAATTTGATATAGTGAATTATTAGTAGTGGTAAACATATCAATTGTTACATTATAGCTAAGTAAATCATATGTAACATACAAATTATTGGCATCTTTAGGCTTAATCTTATCTCGATTAAACTTCGATAAATTCTCTTAGCATGTGACATCTATATCTACATCTATTACAATGATATAATCATAATCTTCATTTAATATTCTTCTCTTCTGATTGGTTAATAGCTAATAGAAATGAATGATGATGATGATTAGCTTATTAGTTCACTTGAATTGCTTAAACTGATCCTGATTGAATATGATGATTAACTGTCGCAACTACGGTATATTATTGCGTCAAGTTGTAGCGATAGTAAGACGACTTTATCAAAATTTCTTAAGAACTAGTCAGTAAGTCGTTAATAACAGCGAGGTTAACATTAATTCGAACTAGAATGAGTGCCATAAACAAGCCTTTCTGCATCTTGGAGAAAAATTTAGTTTCACTTTACCTACAAAGTGTAGGATTATTACAAAGAAGTCTTTCAATGTAACACTAGCAGAATAATAAGGATGGAACTTACTGAAAAATAAGATACTGTTCCATTTACATTTATCACATCTTCATCTGTAAGAAGTCTAGGAAAACAGTTTCAATTTTTCATCCTTTCAAGCTCAGTTTAAGAGAAGTGACGTTGCTACCTGTGTATTTACAATTAAGTCACTCATTATTCAATTCTACAACATTACTGATTGTCACTAAAGTTACTGCCGTACATTGGAATAATTATTGCTGTGATAAATGCACTGAGTTACTCAACAGAATAGAATTATTGTTTAGGAGTGGTTGTAAAGTTATCGAAGTACATAAAGTTTGATTCGAAAATACAGATAATCTCTGCATCCCTTGTACCACTGCACTATTACTCTTTATAAGCTGTTAACTAATGAATAAGGATTTCTCATTAGTTGAAAGTGGTCAATATGTCTACGTGCCGTTTCGTAAACATGACTCGGGGAGACTGAAAGTAGATATTCTCCGTTCCTACAATATACTGTAGCCTCTAAAATTTTTTATCAGGACAGAATTAGTCTATTCATTTACCTTTAGATTGATTCTGATTAGGGTTCAGAGTCAAGTGTATTTAACAATTAATAAGATTAGGTTAGATTAAGGGGTTAGTCCGGATTGAGTTTTGTCTCAGGTAATGCTGATTTGTGTATTATATATCGTCAGTTTTGTAAGAACCTAGTATTCGCTACATTTAGCACTATAATCTTCAGTTCTGTAATCCAGAAAATAAAGCATTCTAAATATTTTCATACTTTAGTACATCAAACAATGGTGTTGTGATAGATTATTTCTAATTGGCCTCGGATTTCCCAGTTCGCCACCGGTTAGCTGTGTCGCTTCAACGATCGTTCACAAACTGATTCAAAATGTTTGTATCCACTCCTACTTTTATTATATCTTATCCCTACTCCAGCCAACACACTATAATGTAGTTGAGTATACTTACTATATGTATCAACCACCTCATTCTGTAAAAGTCAACAACCACATCGACTAATTTGCCACCTTTCGTTCATACACTACAATTACACATTATCTTAGATCACGGAACAAAGAAGGATTTATTTCATTCCTTCACGTTGAATTATATTTTTGTATTGTTAATGTTGTTTATTTGATATAGTTGTGCTAATGTTTTATGGGAACTTGGACCTATGTGCATATGTCAGATTCTACATTGTTCACGACTGACTGACTGAATATATGCCTAACCTCGAAATTCGTGACTGTGTAGTCTCACGATACCAGTTATACTGTAATCTCTTTTTGACTGAGTAATTTGAAATGCTCAGTTTAGAATTGATTCACTTACCAATCCCAATCCAACTCTAATCTTTCATACATGATTAATTTAGATGGAAGTTGATTGGTACTTTTCAATTCACATACAAACTTGTATACATCATTACACTGAGAATATATTTATAAATGGTAGATGAACTTAATAGAAGAATGATATTTCAACAAAATATATGAATGAAAAGTAAATAAGTATTATATATTGATGTAAATAGATGTTAACTACGTTAATAATAACATAAAGTACTATACATGAAATAGTTTTATTACTTTTCTATGTTTAATTGAAATGCTCATATTAAAGTACAATGATGATTACTACTGAATATATTGAATTACTAATTTAATAGATTATCAAAATTGATATTTCAACTATTTAATGATGTAATAGTCTTCAGGTTAAGCATATATACATATATAGATCATGAAATATTGTAATGACTGAAGTGTAACAAACATTTCAATCTCAAATGGGAAGTAATCACAATGGAAGTGTATATATTTATATACTTAGTGAATATATATTAATCGTCAATATAGACAGATGTATAAAATATCGATAATTTGTGTACATTACAACCCGATTCCGTATACTCATCTTCCATCTTACTTACATGGTTGTTGTGACAATCATAAGAAATGCGTATTTTGACTGTATTCATCTGTAGTTCATATCCGAATGATACTTGAAAAGGGTCGTAGAATCAATCAATTCATATTCCCTAACCAATCAAATTTCATAAATAAATCTCAAGGTCATTAGACTCAGTCACGTGCTATGTAATTCTAATGAAATAGTTATGCTTACACAACTCCAATCTGTGAAACTGAAATGACTACTTTTAGTGGTGAGTGAAATCGAACAATGTCTGTTCTATGGTACGAATTGTGTAGAGATCTAAGCTCTGAAATTTTGTTAAGGATTTGTGTATTTAAGGAAGGTATTGTGGAATAGTGGAAATTAATGAATGTGTTGTTCAGGCGAGTAAATATGGTTGTTTTACTACTGTAAAATAAGAGGGTTAAGCTGACTATATATTCTGACTTCTGTCGTAGAATGCTCCATAATATTCTCCTATCCACGTTATCGGATGCCTTTTCCTAGTCAAGGAAGTTGATGCAAAGTTGTGAATTTCATTCAATTAATTGTTCAACAATGAACCGTATAGTCGCGATTTGGTCGATACACGACCGATCTTTAAGAAATCCGACCTGTTGATTTAAAAGTTGGGCGTAGACTGGATGCTTTATTCAGTTAAATCACCTTCTGTCGAAGGCTTTTCTGATAATGAAATTAGAATGACGACTCTGTTGATCACGCGATCTCTGTGATCTTTTTTCTTTGGTATCTTGATGAGATACCCTTCTTTTCAGTCTGCTGGCACTTTTTCTTCCTCCCAAATTTTCCTAAAGAAAATGTGGAATACCTTTGCAGTTGCTTCTATATCTGTCTTCAGTGACTCAGTTAGTTTGTTGCCTATCCTGCTTGATTCACTACCCTTGATTTGCGGCATAGCGATTTATATTTTTTCAATTGTTGGTGGGTCGGTGTTTATGGGGAGATCCGTGGCTGCTGCTTCGATGACTGTTGGGTTCAGTGGGACTGGTCTATCCAAGAGTTGTTCGAAGTGTTCTACCCACCTGTTTCGTTTTTTATTCACCTCAGTGATTGGTTTTTCAGCCTTGCTCTTAATTGACCGCTCAGGCTTACTGAATTTCCCAGCTGCCTTCTTCGTTGTATCATAAAAGTGTCTCATGTTTCCTATCGTTGCAGCTTTTTCCGCCGTCAATGCTACGTCCTCAACATATTTCCGTTTATACAACCTGATGCTCCTCTTTACTTACTTGTTGACTTCTGAGTATTTTGGCGTGTGCCTTGGCTTTCTCTGTTCTTGTCAGAGTACTATAATTTGATATCTTCTTGCTCCTCGTTTCTTGGATCTTATCCAGGGCACGAACAGAAATCCATTATTTATGGCATTGTTTCTTGCGACCTAAAACCTCCTTATATGAAGAAGTTACCGTTTTTCTAATCTCCTTTCAATTATCCTCCATATAAGTTCCATCTTTTTCTAGTAGATCATGAAATGCTTGGAACTTGTTAGTGAGAGTTATTTTTAATTCATTGCGTTTGTTAATATTCCGAAGAAGGGCTGTGTTAGACTTTTGTGATACTGCTACTCCAGTTGTCCAGTACTTCTTCAGCTTTAGTTTTATTTTAGCCACTACCAGATGATGATCTGAAGCTATGTCAGCTCCTCTTTTCGTTCTTACGTCTTCCATGGTCCTTCTAAACTTCTCATTGACGTAGATGTAGTCGATTTGGTTCTCGGTATTGTGGTCTGGTGAAACGCATGTAGCTTTGTGTATACATTTGTAAGAGAATATGGTGCCACCTATAATCATTTTATTGAAGGCACATAAATGCATGCAATACATAATTACAATTCGAAGACCATCTTTTATGTATCCTAGTCATATGATTAAATTGTTTCGATTAGTTGAACTGTTGAACTAAAACAAAGTAGTGATCACAAGAAATTATGAGAATAACTTTGAGCTAATTTTATCCAAACAGAAATCAACTTGTATAATGATGAATTTTTGTTGTTGTTATAATGAGTTAGAAGTAAGAAAAATTATAGTGTACATACCAAATTTACATGATTAATGAACTATTCAAGGTTATTCAATGGTTTCCAGTCTTTAAATTAAAAAAGACACAATGTGAAAACTTATTCATATGACTATAATATTCTTTCTTGTGATCTACAGAAGGTTCTAATGTACTGTCTTAGTGTGTACCACACATTATCGACATTGTACGTATGCATTTTGTTTTAAGATCCATAAAATGATTTTTATGAAAAAGCTCATGTCTATGATGAAATATTTGTATAGATGTACTCCACGAAGCATACTTTTTAACTAATGGAAGCAGCACAATGACTGTCCTGTTCTTGATAGATGGTGATATTGAGTAGTGTTAGAGGTATGAGGCTGTTTATCACGGCCTGATTGCCCACATTACGGAAGGGTTCTCCTTTTTGTGAGACCTAAAAATGTGACGCTGGACTAGATGTGGTCTTGACGATTTGAGAATGTGACAGCAGTACCCAGGCGAAAACTGTTTGAGACCGATCACACACAACGTGTTTACGAATACCTATTGGTGACTTAACTTCGTATTTCACTGCCAAAGTCGGAAATTTGTGGAAATCGGTGGAGTGTGCATCTTTAGGGTAGACATTTTCTAACCTCACCCATTCTTTATTGGGAAGACAGCATCACTATCATGCTGCGATCACATTTCTATACAGTCAACAATACACCTTGTCCATCCGACGTTAAGTTCGCTACTCTTAGTCTTATCTCTCTCCAACCGGCCTACTTGATATGGTGAGACTTTAAGGAATTAGTTGTCAAGTAAACTAGCCTGATTGTTTTATAACGACCAGCAGTATCGATCATCACCACCTAAAGCAGTCATTTCAGTTTCACAGATTGGAGTTGTGTAAGCATAACTATTTCATTAGAATTACATTGCACGTGACTGAGTCTAATGACCTTGAGATTTATTTCTGAAATTTCATTGGTTAGGGAATATGAATTGATTGATTCTACGACCCTTTTCAAGTATCATTCGGATATGAACTACAGATGAATACAGTCAAAATACGCATTTCTTATGATTGTCACAACAACCATGTAAGTAAGATGGAAGATGAGTATACGGAATCGGGTTGTAATGTACACAAATTATCGATATTTTATACATCTGTCTATATTGACGATTAATATATATTCACTAAGTATATAAATATATACACTTCCATTGTGATTACTTCCCATTTGAGATTGTAACGGTTGTTGCACTTCAGTCATTACAATATTTCATGATCTATATATGTATATATGCTTAACCTGAAGACTATTACATCATTAAATAGTTGAAATATCAATTTTGATAATCTATTAAATTAGTAATTCAATATATTCAGTAGTAATCATCATTGTACTTTAATATGAGCATTTCAATTAAACATAGAAAAGTAATAAAACTATTTCATGTATAGTACTTTATGTTATTATTAACGTAGTTAACATCTATTTACATCAATATATAATACTTATTTACTTTTCATTCATATATTTTGTTGAACTATCATTCTTCTATTAAGTTCATCTACCATTTATAAATATATTCTCAGTGTAATGATGTATACAAGTTTGTATGTGAATTGAAAAGTACCAATCAACTTCCATCTAAATTAATCATGTATGAAAGATTAGAGTTGGATTGGGATTGGTAAGTGAATCAATTCTAAACTGAGCATTTCAAATTACTCAGTCAAAAAGAGATTACAGTATAACTGGTATCGTGAGACTACACAGTCACGAATTTCGAGGTTAGGCATATATTCAGTCAGTCAGTCGTGAACAATGTAGAATCTGACATATGCACATAGGTCCAAGTTCCCATAAAACATTAGCACAACTATATCAAATAAACAACATTAACAATACAAAAATATAATTCAACGTGAAGGAATGAAATAAATCCTTCTTTGTTCCGTGATCTAAGATAATGTGTAATTGTAGTGTATGAACGAAAGGTGGCAAATTAGTCGATGTGGTTGTTGACTTTTACAGAATGAGGTGGTTGATACATATAGTAAGTATACTCAACTACATTATAGTGTGTTGGCTGGTGTAGGGATAAGATATAATAAAAGTAGGAGTGGATACAAGCATTTTGAATCAGTTTGTGAAGGATCGTTGAAGCGACACAGCTAACCGGTGGCGAACTAGGAAATCCGAGGCCAATTAGAAATCATCTATTACGACACCATTGTTCGATGTACTAAACAATTAAAATATTATGAATGCTTCATTTTCGAGATTATAGTACTAAAAAGTATAATGCTAAATGTATTAAATACTAAGTTCTTGTAGAATTAACGATATATATTACACAAATCAGCATTACCTGAGACAAAACTCAATCCAGACTAACCCCTTAATCTAATCTAATTTCATTAAATGTTAAATCCTCGTGACTCTGAACCCTGATCAGAATCAATCTAAATATAAGTGAATAGACTAATTGTGTCGTTATATTATAGGTACGGAAAATAACTACTCTTAGTCTGCCCGAGTCATGTTTACGAATGAACACCTAGACATATTAACCACTTTCAACTAATGAGAAATCCTTATTCACTAGTTAACAGCTTATAAAGAGTAATAGTGCAGTGGTACAAGGAACGCATAGATTATCTGTATTTTCGAATCAAACTTCATGTACTTCGATAACTTTACCACCACTTCTGAACAATAATTCTATTCTGTTGAGTAACTCAGTGCATTTATCACAGCAATAATTATTCCAATGTACGGCAGTAACTTTAGTGACATTCAGTAATGATGTAGAATTGAATAATGAGTGACTTAATTGTAAATACACTGGTAGCAACGTCATGTGTTTTTAACTGAGCTTGAAAGCATGAAAAATTGGAACTGTTTTCCTAGACTTCTTACAGATGAAGATGTGATAAATGTAAATGGAACAGTATCTTCTTTTTCAGTAATTTTTATCCTCATTATTCTGCTAGTGTTACATTGAAAGACTTCTTTGTAATAATCCTACACTTTATAGGTAAAGTAAAACTAAATTTTTCTCCAAGATGCAGAAAGGCTTGTTTAAGGCACTCATTCTAGTTCGAATTAATGTTAACCTTGCTGTTATTAACGACTTACTGACTAGTTCGTAAGAAATTTCGATAAAGTCGTCTTACAATTGCTACAACTTTTCGTAATAATATACTGTAGTTGCGGTAATTAATCATCATAACCATTCAGGATCAGTTTAAGCAATTCAAGTGAGCTAATGAGCTGGTCTTCGTCATCATCATTCATTCATTTCGATTAGCTATTAACCAATCAGAAGAGAAGAATATGAAATGAAGATTATGATTATATCATTGTAATAGATGTAGATATAGATGTCACATGCTAAGAGAATTTATCGAAGTTTAATCGAGATAAGATTAAGCCTAAAGATGCCAATAATTTGTATGTTACATATGATTTACTTAGCTATAATGTAACAATTGATATGTTTACCACTACTAATAATTCACTATATCAAATTTAAACTCAGCAGTCGTCACAACATTCAATTACAGTAAATATCGTCTTACTAGTGACTAACTTCTCTAGATAATTCCTGGTGACTTAATGAGAAGACGTCACTAGTAGAGTCCAACTAATTCGGATATGAGGTAATTACTCACCGATCGCGCAAATATATCGTGAATTGACTAAGTTAACAATATCAAATGCTGAAAGCGATCAAATGGTCTAATGGCTAAGCCTTGGTCGAGAAATCTGAAGGACTTAAGATCGACTCCTTGGTGAACTTGTGGATGCCTTAAGACCAGCCATGCTCTGTCAAACACCACTTACAATAGTGTCGGTTGTAGGCTTATTTCCCATGGTTTTTCTCAATTTCACTACGTATTCTAATCATGCTTTACTCCTTGCCACCCTGCAACTCGCCTCATACGCTGTTTACTGATTCCTCCAAATTTCACGCAACGTTCCACTATCTACTACTTATCCACGACCTTATGAATAGTATCCACCACAATTCAAGTGTTTCACATTATTTACTACTATCGTCTATGAACATGTAATCCAGTTGAAAATACAATAACAGATTAATACAACTTACAGCTTAACATATGATTCTTGAATGTAATTCACACTTTTCAATTTAAAACAAAACTCATTCATTTAAATGAAGTATAAAACAGAAATATTGAAAATTTCCGGGTAATACACATTCATTGAATATTGAAAACATTCTAAACAAACTCAACTGTTAGAAATATGAAAAACTAAATTTAACAACTAAAACACAACTCATTGAATCAGTTGATTTACATAGTAACTTTATAATTTGCATAAAATAGAAAGTATTCATAAAGAAAAGAGTAAAACAAAACAAAACTGCAGTTTCACTTAATTTGTATTGTGACTGGTAAGTGAATCCAGGACGCGCGTTTCGTCCTGTTTGGGACTCATCGGCTGGATGTACCTGCATCCAAAACTACAGTTTATCTGAATTGTCTGAATCACAGTATTCATCAACTACTGAAAAGACAAGAAGGTATTAAGTAGAAAATATCAAAGTGATACGAAATGAAGTTGGCTCATTGTTATTTCAATACTGTGATCAATATAATAATTAGAATGAATAATAGAACACTAAAACCGACATTAATTAAAATGAACATTTTCTATAGAAACAAATAAATAAATAAGAAATTCAATTGATAAAATTGACAATTTAATAGAGTAAAACAAAACTGTTTTACATACTGTTATGTATTTGAAAATATACAATGCCCTTGATGAATGCTGATCACTGTACAGACACGTCTGCTTCGCGACTACCAGTCACCAACCAGGAATTAACGAAAACAACGATTCACAAGCCAAACAGGCAAGATGATTAAACGAATTATATGTCAATCATGCATTTATATATTCACAAAATTAGATCATATAGCGAACCAATTAGGAAACTAATATTAATACAGAACCAAGGAAATAGTCGTAGTGAATAAGGGCAACTTGTACATGACTAATTAACCGTAGTACATAATATGAGACAATATAATAACAGTAAATATGCTAAACTGGAGGATAGGGTAAGGGGAGCGTAATAATCATAGAAATGTAATGTTTACACTACTCACGATCAGAATAAATGCGTTAGTTCTCTATTATACAATTCTGGAAGTATCCCACTCTTCTTTAATGATCCGACATAACACATACGTCTTAGGTTGAAAGGAGACATTATAACGAATTTTGATTGGAATAAGTCATAATGACCGTTAAATCATTTACAGTGGAACAGTGCAAACGTATCATACTCCTAAAATGTATGAAAGTGAATTCTGAGTAGAATGGAACTGCAACAGACATTAACTTACGTAAAAATGAACAGTAATGACTGAATGAACTAAGAATTAATGGGAATAACCAGATGAATTCGAAATAGAACTAAACGGATTATTTGAACACCTTAGTGTTCTTTCTGATTCGAATTCGTGCTAAATAGTTAGTGTTGGGGTGGTAGGAATCTTCATTTATCCCAATGTTGATGTTCATACTGAGATTCAACATTAGTCCGTTTCGTGCAAAACGCCACCGCGTTCACCACTAGGCTACTGTGTCCAGACAGTAATATATTACCTATAATATAAAACGCTGGAATAAATTACTGGATTAAGAAACTGTGTAAAATTACAATGACGATACTCAAAATGTATGATAATCATTTGAAGGGTTCTCATATTGATTCGAATGATTTTTCACAGACGGATTGATATTCAGTGAGCCAGTTCCCTATTTAAAATTACCACTTTCCTCCTGGACAGGTAGAAGAATATGCATAGGAAACATAATCAATATAGAATTGAATAGAATTTGACAAATGCTTGTGAGAAATGGATTTTCTCCAAAATTCATTAACAGAAACCTGTAGGTAACATGCTAAACAGAAATAACTTCTACAGTATCGACGATACATTTATTTATGAATATTGAATTCAAAAAGAATACAATTGTATAGACCTTAAAAAATCAATTATTTAAAACTTCAAGGAAGACGTTTTATTCGAATAAACTAAAAGAACTGTATTCTCCAGTAAAAGTCTGATTGAAGAATATGACTAGGATAAAATGACGCTTTGAATCGTTTCATCGTGTGTTTGCCCATTTACTTACTTTTATGGATTATATTAAAGTGGGCGAACATAGTGTGTTATTTTCCAACGAATAGCCGAGCTTTCAGTTAGCCATAAACAACGTAGAACTTGATGCTTATGGCCATAAGTTCAAGTTGTAGTACCATATTGGCACGGTAATATCAAATTTACAAGACTAAACCAACAATATAATCTAACAGGAAAGAATGTATCAAAAACAAGTACCAAAAAATTAACGGAAATTAATATTTACATGAAGATAAAGACTGCATACACTTTGACCGATTCTGAGCCAATATCTTCCAGTGTCTCTAGACAGTAACCATGATAATCATGTAGATTATAATCAGGTAGTTTGCATCTACCAACATGGCTTAAACCATAAACTAGAACTCCATGGATTGGTAACATGTTTTGGTTTGGCCGCCTTTAACTTCCTTTCATCCTATTCCCAACCCAGACAACATAGTGTGACAAGGTAATCATTATCTAAAATTGGACAAACATATATCAATAGTCCAGTTGTTAAACACTTGGTTATTTATCTTTATCAAGATCAGTCATTAAAAATTGAACACAAATTCAAATAGACTGCCTCTTATCGAAATTGGGTGAGATACCTGCACATATCACAGGCTTTGACAGCTTATCAATTCAAGCTTAGCCTATGTATTCAGAAGTGACAAATCGATTTTACCATGAACCTAGTATTCGTTTCTAATTACATTTCAAAGGCGTCTACATCACTTTATTTTCGATAAATAGGAAGTTATCTTTTACCTCACTTCAGTAAGTGATATCACTGAAAAGCAAATTTCCTTCATTTTGTTTAATATGAAATTTTGGATTCGTGTAATGTTAATTTAGTATATAAATTTAAAACTACTTACAAGTAGCTCATAAGAAGTATACAAAGTTTCCGTATTGATATCTGTTCGTCAAGCCAATGAACACTAATCCAATATCGTTAAATATAAAATTAGGAACTCCAGAACTTTATGAATTATATTATAAAGATTGAGTAAATCATTTACTAAAGATCACTAGATTCATCACGAAAATCATGAATCTCATGACCATTTTCTGCCTTTATCAATATGAGGAATTTAATCATTTTTTCCAATGAGCTTTCAGTAAAATCCTTTTGTTACAGGTTTTCAATAGTAACAAAGATTAGTAAAAGAAGATTTACAGTCCTATCAACCAATTTGCATTCTCTACCTAGTACTCTCATTTCAATCGTAGCATTACTCACTTAGTTGTCTCAAAAATATGATTCGATGACATAATAATAATTTATAGATCTCATCTGCTTTTGAGAAGCATCTTATAAACACAAAGTAAAGGGAAGCACTGTTGTGTAGTACACACTTCTTTGTAGATTTCAGGAGAACATCTTGCTTTCGAAACGAACGTCCAGCTTACAATATGGATTATAAAACACCACTCCAATTTAATATGATGCACTACACTTACGGGTATTAGCCATAACTATGTAAATGGCTTTTACAAAATATGCTTAAATCGATGAACCGCAAAGACTATACAAAAAAACCAATCATTACTAACATAAGAAGCGGAATGAGCTCATTTCTGTCAAAATCGCGACATTACATTGTCAGCACAGAAAAAAATATCAATATAATGGAAAACAATACCAACTATAATGTTAGGCTGAGTACAAAAAATACAGTTCAGAAGAAAAAAGTGAGGTCGAGTGATAAGTAGTTCCAGATGACGCGTAGGCAGAGAACACGACTAACTCCAACTACCGATTATGTACTGAACGGGCCACAACCAAGCAGTCTGTGCCTCAATACACCTAGGCAAACAAACATCGGATGTCATGTTAGTTTTCCAGCCTACTCCTTTGAGCCACAACCTTGGTCCCTTCAGAAAGGATAACCGCCACATTTTGTGGAGATTTTTATCCTTACAATTGGATTACTCCTCCTGTCAGCAAATACAATTCTAACCCCATAACGCTCATTAGACAATCCTAAAATACGTCTAGAAGACATGTACTACGAAATGCTTCTCTAATTCACAGCTGTGATACTAGGATCAGTGCGCTCCGTACACTACTTACCATATGTCTAGGGGCTGTTACAAGCAATACTGAATTTAAACGTATGAACGCCATAGATCTTGTTGGCTTTGTACCTACAGAAAACCTTAGTGCGTTGTTCTAAAAACCGCCTTGCATCTGGTAGTGGTGGAAGATTATCATTATAAACGAGAAAAAACACCACACTGGTTACACTTGAGTAGTAGATAAAAGACAGTCGACATTCAACAATATGACTTCGCCTTAGGAACAAAGGTTTGCTGTTTTCGTTTTACTATCCACCAACTAACCTGATTGGGGTAGTAACACTTAAAATAATTCGAGTGACATGTCAAAACACCAGATTAGGTTTGACATAGGATTGATGATACAAGAACTCATGATAAGACTGTGGAGTGCACTGCAATTAAAATCAGTAATAAGTGAACTAAACGAATAATACCATCATGACCAAACATCAGAGACCAATACAATGAACATTTCTAGTTAGATGTCAAAGACTTTCTCTATGTCAAATAGAATGACAGTGTAGCTACCGAGCTGATAGGTCTGGTGTAAACTATCTCATCTTACGCCAGAATACGACGATAACTTGAGTGTCTAATAAAACTACTCCTGAAGCTTTTATCCGCTGTTATTTCGCACATTTTACTATTCTATAGTCAAAGCATACTAACGATTGCCAACGATCCATCAAATACCGCAATAGCCTTAGCCACTAATGTTGAACAAATGATATCAACCAAGTACTGATTATGCTGGAAAACACTTGCAGGTAAATAAAACAGAAATTATCAACACAGTAGTCACTCTAGAACATTTTAATTGAACTTGACAAAAAGTATGAGAACATTTACGTCATTTATGAAATGTCCACTCGGGTAAATGATCAGTTCTGAGCAAACGGTTACTTTACAAAATACAAAACCGTTAGACAATAGAAGCCTTAGATGGCTCAAAACTCAGTAAACCATGCCCAAAACAAACGGAAAACTAAAGATATAAAAGATCACAAAATATATAGATAAGTTCCAGGGAAATAACATGATAAACCCCAAATATATGTATATACACCGTGCTAAAAAAATTCTGCAAGCAGAGTCATTATGAGTTATCAAGGGCGAACTTAAAAGCTGGAAATGCGAAACTAAAGGGAATATGAAATCAATGGGAACTATTAACCACAACTTGAGGTCTGTGGAGGTATTTATGGGGGATAGGACGATTAAGGAGCTTTGCTACAATAGGATAATCCTCAGTATTGTGGGTGTGGACGCTGTCAGCAGTGCTCAGAGAAGGATTAATTTCCGGTACTGGAGTAAGTAAAAGGGAGTCACCAAACAAATTGTTAGACTTTTGGTTAGGCGGCTGGGCATCCACATATGTATACCCATGGTAGTTCTCCTGTGGACTATGCCAGTATGTTTCTGGAGGTGAGTGGTCTCCTGTGGAAAAGCTTTCATCATGGCTTTCAGGTTGTGGAGAAACATTAAGTGCACCACCGCCCTCAATCTGTTCAATAGCCATAACCAAATGTTCGAGTCGTGCAGCAGTACTACTTGTGCTTTCAGGTTGGGGAGAAGCTGAGCAGATTGACGTGCTACTATTAAAAGATGTAAGTGGGGATGACTGGTGTGTATCAGTGCTCTCAGGAGAGAAGTGGACGTAATTGGTACGAGAAGAGTCATATGAACCTTCAATTTCAACACGCCGACGTCGATTCCGCATACATTCCGACCGATCCTCTGTTAAAATAAGTTTGTAGTAATTTGATACTTACTTAAATCGTCAGACTTGCGTTTCCTAGAAATCAACTGTTGAAGTAGAAATTTCTGAAACAACTGGACTTGGCTGCAGACCGGCTGATTGACGATATACTGCTACTTCACTCTCTAACAAACTAACACGCATGAGTAATGTGTTGATGTATTTGGCAGTCAACTGTAATATTGTGGCCTAACGGAATAAGTTAGAAAAAGTATGCATTACCTTGCTCATTTTTTCGCCATCTGAAATGGACTGGTAACAAAATCCGGAGGGAATCAAATCCCGCATTGATACTTTGCATTCGCCGTCGCTCATTACTATTGGCTATTTCCCTACGAACCCTTTTTTCTTGATCATGGTGACCGTGACTGACAGATACAGTGTCGCCAGAAGGCCTGTATACAAGATAGTAGACAGCCAAAGAATTTTTAAACTTCATCAAAAATCACATGTGAGATAATAAAAAAACACTAAATATGACTAATAATCATATTAAAGTAGGCAAAAGAAATAATAGCGGGCCTGTATATAGAAATTCCAGACCATATGACAAAAGCAACATGGCGTCACGTGAGATGGCTTACCTTGAGGGTTTTTCGCACCCATCAACTGACATTTCGGAAAGGAAGTGCTTTTTCTCCATTAAACATCAAATGCTGTAATCTCTAATGAAACTAACAGCTGAAGGTTTCTTAGTGACGATGATATCGGTATCCGGAATTCACAAGCAAGTTGCAACTCACCACGTCTACGTAGTGCGTACGTAGCGCGCACAAAATGGCCGACGTAGCGCATTTTACTATGCACAGACCAAAAATAAAATTCGCTATTTTTTTTAAAAATTTCCACGTTTTAGCACATTTTCAAAAGTAATTATTATAAAAAAGAATTTGTTATCACCATTTTTAATGCTTTCATTTATTCATTGTTTCCCAAAAGTTATTTAGGAATGATGAATATTTCCTAACTTTAGGGTTACAACTAATGGTGATTGCTTTCTCTATTTGTTTACTTAAGACCTAAATTGATTCATAAGGCAATACAGTATGAAGACCTCCATAGTTAACAATAACCATTTAACAATTTGTAAATCACTTCGTAATCGGTAATTGATGAGGGAAAGTTGGGACTATAATTTGATCAGTCTCAATGTTCATCAAACGTTGAAAATGTCATGTCGAAACCTCTTAAAACATAGGTGACTATGAGATTCTAAATGTTTTTTGGTTAGTTTGTTTTAAGTGCAATAGTCCGAAACCGACGAAGAAACTTCTATTTCTATACCCTAATTTAGTAACTGATAAACACCTCGAAGCACTAAAGAAGTGCAAGTTGTATAACACAGAATTACGTCTGAGATTAAAGAGAAGCTAAAATTGTGGTGAGGAGTGAATTTATCTCTTGTAAACGAAAACTTAATTTCTGTTTATTTCTCTCAGCTATGCATTTAGAATGCACATGTTTGATCAAAAGTTTCTATGTATTTGTTTACTGTCTAGCAACTACTTTGATTTGCTTCATAGGAAGACCAAACACAGTAAACAAACAGTATAATAGATCACCTGTACTCATCTTTTAAAGAAATGCATTGTTTTTTTTTACTTGAGGACACACAAGTAGGGGCTTATATATTTGTTATTGTACTAACCTTTCACATATATTTCCTTCAGCTTATCTCAATATGGCCAGTGAAGTCGTGAAGCTGGCTCACTGTTGTCAATAACACCAAAAAACTAGAGCCGAACCTGAGGTAATCATAACACCAAATCGCAAAGTTCAATCACAGTAAACCTAAGTTTTCGTTTTGACGGGAAAAACATCAATACGACGTAAAACCATTATAACGATCTATTGTCTTAACTTCCGCCATCATTAAAATAGAACATTTGTGACTTTGTGTCAACTATTAAACATGGATCACCCATTTTTTTAAGCGTTTTACAAATGGGTTAAAGAATGCATGGCAAACCAATAGACAACATTCAGTGGTAATCCCACTTCCTCCATCAGAGTCTTTCTTAACCCACCGCTTGTTTTTGTTCATTATGACTTTCGGATCTTTTTGGATGGTTCGAATGGCCACCGTTATAATCTGAATCCTGACTTAGTTTACGTAGGTTCTTAGTAACGCTGGTTCCACATTATCAAGTAATTCTTGCAAATCTATATTCATTTACCAATGAAACCTAGAAGTGATTAGGTGGCTCTTCGACCACAGCAAGTTGTTGTGTTTTCGTGGAATTTCAGGGTCAGGCTTGAAAAATATACTTTAAATAACTTCTGTTCCGTTTCTAAATGATATATAAATCAATCAGTACTTAAAAACAGAATTGACAAACGAATTACTTTCACATATTCTGTATTTGCCTGACTTGATAGCTGATATTTAAGTTGAAACAACACACCTATGAAACGACATAGATATCGTTTATTCTTGTATTACCAGGTGACAGACGAGTGTTACAACACCTTAGATTTCACAGTGTTAATATAATCCACAGCTAATAAAAAGCAACTCGGAAAATGTATTAACGTTTCTGGATACATGAATTGTCGGTTGCTAAATCAAGAACAGTCGACTTAGCAGGCTCTCAATTACTCTATGTGGCGACGAATGTTTTATACTTGTGTCAGACTTCATATAATATATGACTTAAATATACTAACCATCGGCCTTTATGTAGGCACGGTGTGCCAAATTTATAATGATTTTTTATTAAAAGCAAGGAAACTTATAATTAGCCTATAACCGCTCAAAATGTCATAGGTGTGACTTAACATTGGATTTACACTCAATTATATACTACGGTAGGCGATGAATCAATTTAAATATTAGTCAGGAATAAACTTTCTATACCATTTAGTAGAGTTAACCATGAATTAATTTTAAAAATTTAGGTGCTATTCAGTATAACGTTTGCATTCACCAAAACTTACCTCATTTTTATCAATATATCATTGATGTTTTTTTCCTTTGATAACCCTCGAATGTCTAATAACCAACTTCAAGTGTCATGCTAGGTACATTTCAAATTCAATGGTGCATCGTCTGCTATTTGATGATTGGTTTCTCATAACCTCCTTTAGGTAACAGTTCCAGAATTTTAACACTCTGTGAGGCTGCATTTAGAGACAATTTACTGTATCTTTATTGCTGTAGATTGGCATACGTTTAACTTAAAGCAAAACTCACCCGCCACAACAAATGCGACTAAAAATTTTAAACCAAGGGTACATATATCCCATGCGTATTGATGAAACATAAATTATTGCAGATTCATTTTAAACTTTGCAACAATTAAAAGTTATTCATAAACATCAAATTCCATGAAACACTTGATTGGTTCACTTAAAGACCTAAAAGTAACCAAGGTGACCTGTAGGTTTAGTGTGACATGATGCTAATAGAATTCCTTCATAAGAGACTTTTATGTATGGTTTAAAAGATATACCAAGGAAAGAAGAGGTAAAATCAGATTAACGTGACACTCGATTGTGTTGCATTCTCTGAGGCTGAATGGTGATTAACGGAGTGAAGTGTTAAGGTAGGCGAATTCGAAGCCTACTCTACCTTATCAGTACAAAATAATGTACTACGCTTAAATCGGTTCATGAAAGCAACTATCGACAATGGTCTTGTTGGGAAAAAGCGACTTATAAAGTAGTAACATTTATAGAGACAAATCGACTTAGATCTAATCTTTAAAGAAAATTAATCAAACGCACGATCGGCTGCCACATACGGCGATTGGGACATAAGAGACTCACTAATAAAATAAGGTATGTTGAGACATGAAGAAACAAAAGCTAATAATAAATAGCCTCTAAATCATGAAGAGTAGCCCGAACTGTAGAATAGATTAAATGTAAATGAATACATTTAAAAAGCTAAGCATATTTAGACACATCTGTGTGTACGTGGCCCAACTAAGATTCAAGAACATCACTGTTGGCTAGCATAGTGACAGACTACGGTTCGGATGTCAAATATTTTGAATACATATTGTCATACATTTAATAGCTAGGGAATGTTGTTTTTCAACTTTTATGCTGCTTTCATCGGTGACGTTTTTAATAACCAGAGTTTAGAGTGTAAAATTCACGTATTCAGAAAAATGTAAACGGCGTTCTCAATTAAGTTTAGCTAACGGATCCAAGTCTCTCCCACAGATACTGGGGCCCCTAAACTCACATAAGTCTCCTGGCTGAGGTAGAATCCAACGTCTTTAGGGAAAATGCAGATCTAATTTGTCTCCCCTCTTGCTATTCTCTTCAAGTGATCTCTAGCTGCGGGCATGCAACCTTAGAGTGAAATAAAGGTACGACCATAATTGTACACAAATGGAACAACAAAGGGAAGGCTATCAACTTTCGTTATGGTCTTCTGTCCTCACGTGACTTGTTACAGTTGCAATATTTTTGACAATTCTCTAAAGTGCTTTATTTGTTTGCTACAGTTAAAAGCTAGTCAGCTTGTCATGAATCGTCAGGTATTCTCTGAGTAGCATAGATATATTCCCACGAAAGACAAAAGTTGAGATGTTTCTACTTCATTTTTAAGATAACTAAAACACAACGTTGGACAGTTGTCGAATGGCCTTGAGACATTTGCTGATTGACCAATCAGGAAGAAGGTAGTTCATTGTTGAAACCAAACGGGTTTTTACAAATCATATGTAGTTTCCACGTGAGTAGTGTATTTACCAAGGCTCGTAAAAGGTTTCTGTTTCTTAAAATTGAATTGTATAGTCTTTTGAAATGTATCCATTATGTTCCAGACTGTCTATACTAGTACTATTTAGTACTTGTTCGCAATTGTGAACCTTTTTAGGAGCGATGCCACGAATTCTCATTCATAACCTATAAGTAATAATTTCTTTTAATCTTGATTTATAAACTTACAAACCTACGGTTCTATAACTGTGTAACATTCTTTTGCCTATACTTACTTATGGATCAGTTGATGGCAAGGGGACAGCATAAGTTTATGAAATGGCATCTTGGATTATTGTGTTTGGTAACCAACTCTCTCGTTATATCCTCGTTAATTCACCTCTAGCGATCATCCAACGTAGCAGCTTAAGGCAACTCAATATATGCCAGTTTTTGGCCGTTGCGTTTGATCGAGTTTACAAGTTATAATTTTTTTTGTGTACGAAGTTTATCGTGATTATGTTCCCTTCCTTCAGTTCTCTCGACTTTTCATCATACAGTTTACCCTCTTTCTCTACTGCACGTTACTGTTGTATCTCTTTATGTAGCTCATTTCTTGATGTTTTACTTTGCCAAGTATTCGTTTGTGTATTATTAATAGTATGTATGTGTAAGTTTGAGCTCCTGGTTTATTCCACGAACATTTTGTTTAGGAAACCATTAGTTTAAGACGGGTGCTTGTGCTCCTTTGTTTCTGTTTAATTTGATCCTTTTCTAGGGATAACGAATCTAGTAAATATATTATATTTTTAAGAATTCGCTTGTATTCATATTAAATTACGATTAAGAAATGTGATGTTTATCAAAGGGAACTAATTTACTTTGAATAACTAGGCGCTTTATGCTAACTTTTAATTGATTGTCATGGATCAGCCCCTGAATAATCACTTATAATATACGTAAAGTGATTAATCTAACGACTGAATTTAAATGTAGCAACTAAAATCCTGTGTTACAAATTACCCAGGCGACCAAATAGTTAAACGTATTGTAATCTGCATAAACTAGTAAGGAATAGTTTTGCATACAAAATATCGCAGTCTTCGTATAGCTTAAATGACTATGCTTGTTTAGTCTACAGTGTTTAGTAGTATGGATAGTAGGTTTGATGACCCGTATTAACCCTTACATTCGTTTTTCCAGTGTAGACCCACCTTCTGTTTGAAAGAGTTCATCGGTGGGGCTGACTCCACTTGTTTAGGTGGCGCTTTCCAGTCGTTGACCACTTGATGGGAAAAACGGATTCCCATTCAGAGTCTATTCGATTTCAGTTTTCCAACCATTTTGAGGTGGCCTCTTAGATGGTTGGTTCTGGAGCTAGCAAAAAGATAACACATCAACACCTAAATCATTGTTTAAGATACAGAATGGCAATATATAGTCACCGTGTTCTATGATAAAATAAGGAAAAAGATTCAAGCGTTTCAAAGGCTTATCGTATGCAGTAATTTTCAAGTCATGACTTATATTTACTCCTAAATTCGTAAGTTCTTTTACTTGTAGAAGTGGTGTATTATTTAAGGTGTATTGATAGCCGTTACAGCGGCTAATGTGCATTAGTGCACTCTTATTGAAATTAGTGTCTAACCCCTAACTTCGTGACCATCAAGCCAATTCGTCCAAGTCAGACTGAAGATCGAGCTAGTTAGTGTCGCCGCATACTGTTGTCCAAATCTTCTAGTCATCAGCGAATCAAAGTCAGTGATTTTAGCTGACGCGGAAACTCGGTAACATAAAGCGGTGATAAAAGCGGACCCAAGATAGTAACTTGGAGAGTGGAGTCCGTTTAGTTCAGACTTCCATTCCGAATTTTTTTGGTTTCTCCGTTTAGAACCATTTCGAAAAACTGTCGACTAAATAATAGCCATTCCGTTTTCCTCAACTCGCTTTTCATGGGTTTACTTTGATAATTATTCTTGCTTAGACGTTTATCGCTAGGGGGAAGTTTCCGATTTTTCTCACGAAAGCTTTCTTATGAATACATGCTTATGAGAACTTATTCCAGCAAGCTGAGAGAATGATGAAAAGCGATGATAATTGAAACGTAGACTGACAAAGAGTCTATGTAAAGATCGTGGACAGTGGTGGGTAGCGAAAACAAAGGCGATGGAAGCATCGGCGGCAGCAGGGAATAATAGACAGCTGTTCCAACTTATCAAAAACACCGGTATTAAGTAATCGGTGGTTAGTGAAATTATCTTAGAAAGAGAGGGATCTATGATTCACTGTCAGTCTAGAGGATTAAAATGATGGGCAGAACACTTTCAGGAACAATTCAAGTGGTCGCCAGCTACTCTTAGCTTACCTAATATCCCCAAACTACCTAAATGGAAAACTGGCATAGGTCCCCCAACTCTCAGTGAGTCCGAAAAGGCTATAAGTAACTTGAAGCGAGGGAAAGCAGTAGGATCTGATTGGCTGTCTACCGATATCTTTAAGGATGGTGGCCCAGTCTTAGCTGGTAAGTTGACTGATATATTAGCCAACGTCTGGGAACTGAACATCATCCCATCTGATTGGTCTCGCTCATTAATCGTTCCGGTTCACAAAAAGGGACAGAAATCCTCTTGTAATAACCACAGAGGAATCAGTTTGACTAATATAGTATCTAAAATATTATCCTCTATAATGATTGGGCGTTTATCCAACACTAGAAAACAGCAGACTCGAGAAAACCAGGCCGGTTTCAAACCTGAACGTGGTTACATTGACCAAATATTCGCCCTGCACCAGATTCTCGAACATAGATATATGTATCAGCGTCCGACTATAGTTGTATTCCGTGACTTGAAAGCAGCTTTCGACTCGGTAGACTGTAAAGCCTTGTAGCAGTGTTTTTCATTAAAAGGTTTACCTCAAAATAACATAAACCTTATAAAGGCTGTCTACTCGGTCACTGCCGGTCGAGTTAGAGCTTATAGCGAATTGTCACTAGAAATATCATCCTCAAGTGGGGTTCGTCAAGGTTGCCTCTTGTCTCTATTTTTATTTAACTTCGTCATAGATATGCTCTTAGAAGTCTCACTTCTTCTAACCTCTCAGGAAATTAATTTCCTTCCAGGAGATCCTTTTGTTGACTTAGAATACTCAAACGATATAGTCTTATTTGGTGAAGACTCTGATAATATGCAGACTCTCCTGATCACCTTGCGTAACAATGCAAGCATATTCGGGATGCGCTTCTTCCCTTCTAAATGCAAAATGTTACTCCAGGACTGGCCTGTTCCTCCACCTAGATTAATTATGGGGAGTGAAGTAATTGAATGCTTCAACCACTTCACTTATCTCGAAAGTCTCATCACCCCTGGTGGGTTGATATCTGACGAAATATCAGCACGGATTCAAAAAGCCTGATTAGCATTCACCAATTTAGGCCACTTGTAGCGCAGACGAGATATTCAGTCTCCCAACGAAAGGCCGGGTGTACTGCGCAGCAGTCCGCGCCGTCCTAACATACGGCTGCGAAACGTGGACCATGAAAACCCAAGATATGCGCCAACCTAAGGTATTTGACCATAGAAATCTTCGTAGCATCTCTCGTATATCATCGAACAGTAAGTAATATGGAGGTTAGACAAAAGGTTCTTGGGAAATATGGTAAATCAGTCGAAGAGGTCATTATAACCTTCATCAACTGAGATGGCTAGGACATGTATTGCGCATGCCTGACTATCGCCTGCCTCGTCGCGCAATGTTGGCTAGGGTTGAAGTAGAATGAAAGAAGGGTAGGGGCTGCCAAACCAAAACATGGCATCAGTTCATGAAGTCTTTGACTGTTTATCTAAGCCATGTTGGTAGATGTCGATTACCTGTTTAGGGTCCGCGTGATAGTCGCAATAAATGGCTGGAGACGTGGCTCAGAATCAGTCACAGTGGTGCAAGTGCATTCACTCTTTAACTTAATCTAAATCTTGAATCCTATCGTTAGTTTTTGCACACCTTTACTTCACTCTCTTCTCTTGTATTCTGTTATTATGTTACCTCCAACCTCATAGTGCCAATGTGGTATGGCGACTTGAACCTATGGGCGTATTTGCCTGGTTCGACGTTGATAATGATGATATATTAATGAAGTGGTGGCTGTGTGATCACGTAGTCCGACTTTCATTCGCGAAGTCCAAGATTCAAACCCCGTTTCGTTTACTCCAGTTAGACAATCATGTATTATCACTAGTTTTTACACTAAGTTGCGAGGTACGCGGATCTGTATTAGTTAGATGATGTAAATAAAATAAATTTAATGAAAGTAATTATTATATTATAATAAATCCATTATTTTTGACGGATTCGGGCTCACATTTCCACTTGTGATGTTCAATTTTTCGATAAAGCATCACCAAACTTCCTGGTTAATTATTTGTTTGCAAAGTTAGTTGTATTAATTTACTTAATAGTAGTTTTATGAGTAATCTCAATGCAACGCATCTTTTCAAATCATAGCTTCTAGCGATTCGTTGACTATATTTTTAATGCTACACCAGAAGGAATGATGGTAAAAGATAAGAATCGTCCTAAACCACCGATGAAACCGTATGCATGTTTTGTACAAGTAATACGAGAAGAGCACCGAAAAAAGCATCCGACGGAGAATGTTATTTTTAGTGAATTTTCCAAGAAATGTGCGGAGAAGTGGAAGGTATGAACAAATTTAGAAGCAATAGCATTTATTGTTTCATCCCTGTCGTACAGCTCATGAATATGGAACAAAGGAAATGTTTTGAAGAAATGGCGAAGCTAGATACAGAACGATTCAACCGAGAAATGGCTCATTATACTTCCACCAGTCAGGATGAGGCGCGGTCGTAGACGGAAACGTATCAAAGACCCAAGTATGCCCAAACGTTCATGGTCCGCGTTTTTCTTTTTTTGCGATGCATTTCGGTCAAAGATTCGTAGTGAGCATCCCGATTGGAAGGTTAGTGATATCGCCAAGGAACTAGGTAGGCGATGGGAAGAATGTTCTGATAAAGAAAAGTATGAACAACGCGCTCAGAATGATAAACTGCGTTATGAACAAGTAAGTCATAAAAAATTGTTTTGTGTTGTTTATTTATCTATCTCTAGAAGTTGACAGATTTTTAAATACAGAAGTATTGAACAGTTATTTTATCTCACTAGTAGGCACTAGATATTTGCCGTGAGCAGTGCACATATCATCGGCAGATATCTTGGAAGTCAAATTTTTGTCAGCGTTTGATATTTTTATTTAAATCACTTCGTCGTATAGAGTGGGTTTTCACTTTTTAGTAATGTACTAGTCATACTAAAAATTGCTGAGGCTTCAATCTCAGCTTACTTGATAGAAGATATATGCTAAATGTGATACGTTTTCTTATTACTAGTAGATATAAGCATGATAATCACTAAAACAATCGAATATTTGGGAAGTTATTTGAATTTTTAGTTATCACAAGTTTATACTGCTGTAAATTCGGAGTTTAATATCCAGGCGTTTGACCTTCATTCGTTGATCCAAGTAATATGCATAACTATCTTACAGCTATTTTGGTTTGAAGACCAGTTCATAAACCTGTACTGCCATGAAGGTACAGAGTATGATAGACACGTACAAAACCCTCGACATAGTACAAATATGTATTTAAACAAGCTTCCACGCTTCATATCTTTGCAATTCATAGAAATCTGGACAAAAAGGTGAATAGTGAAAATGATGCTAATGGTAATGGAAAATTAAGCACAAAATCTATAGTTTAATATAGGTATTAAAAGCGTAGGATTTTGCTAAAAATATATTACGAATACGATTGTATCACTGTGACCGTTTCCTGATCATATTAACAAAGATTCCCAATGCATTGATTACAATTATCTTTCGGATTCCAACCTGAATGTGTCTCCCTACTCAAACCAAAATAACAGTCAGTGATTGTTAGTTGGTACCGTGTTTTAGTGTATTTTACACTAGTTTTTTTGTGTTAGCCATTATAAAATTTCGAAGTAAACACTACTTTTCCTGACATCACATTTAAACCATTTATGTCAACAAAATTTCACATGACTTGGTTTCAAAAACATTTAAAGAAAAGAGAATAAGAATTATACTTATAATTAATATCCCCTTAAATCTGCTATCTAATCGATTTAAAATAATATTATGATATTATTCCTGCTGGATGAAAATGTTGGCGTGATGCAGTTTCTTTAATCATATTTTGAATTCATCTCCACCCCCCCCCCCCCTGTATAGCAAAATATTACTATAGCACTGGTCTTAATCATCGTCTAGATTGATCATAGGGAATAAAGTAGTCGAGTAGATCAACCACTCCACTTATCTTAGATAGTTCATCATCCGTGGAGAAGGGGGAATGTCGATGTCTGATGAAACTTCGGCACGGATTTAAGATTTTCTCTTGGTATTTTCTAACCTGCATCGCTTGTGAAATAGGCGTTTGTTTGTCTACCAAGATACAAGTATATTGCTCAGCAGTTTGCTCTCTATCGTATGTATATGAAACATAAGCTATGAAAGTGCGATGCCTGAGTAGACTGCATGTTTTTGGAGCGTTTCTGGCCTGTTGTAGGACGACATAGTCGCAACTTCTAGGGTTAGACGCGCGGGTGCTAGGGAGAGTTGACAAGTTGGTTGACAAGGTTATAAACCTCCATCGACTAAGGTGATCAGAACATGTTTTACGTAAACCCAACCTTTTTTCACCTTATCGTATGATGTTGGCCGATGTCGGTAAAAGATGGAAGAAAAGTAGGGCCTGGCAAACCAAAATGCCATGTAGTCATTGATCATTGGTCGAATACCTTGTTACTGTCTGTGATAAAAGCGATTAGTGGTTGGAGTTGTTGAGTGACATAGTTCAGAATCTGCCACAGTTATGCGATTGTATTCATTTCTTACCTTCTTCTAGACATTAAGTTCCAGTATTCCTTTATACATATTGGTTTAATGTATTCAATTATCATACGGACCGTAGCTGCTACCTTGACGTGATGATCGGGCTTGCCTATTGTGATGACCCGATTGAGCTATATTGGCTAGGTCCTCGCATGCCAAGCAGGTCTGTTGGAGAGCTATAAGACTCAAAGCAGCAACCTAAGATCTGAGGTCGAAAGCGTACTGCTGACTGCAGCGAGGTGTGACAGCAGTAAGATGTTTCCCTTAAATAACCAGCATCTACAGCGATCCTGTCTTCTTAACGGAAGGAAGGGATTATAAAAGGTCGACCATGAAAATATCACACCTCACCTTACTCCACGGATTTCCGTCTCCGGTAGTAAGGCCTTCAAAAGAACGGAGCTAACACTTCAAAACCTTCCCATAACAAGGTCGTATGTGATTGGCCTGAAGCAGCTATCCCTTGGGCTCTGCGATCATGCTCCCAGGTCACTATGACCAATGCTAACTGTTTTCGTTTCAGGTACCTCAAGAAGTAATATCCTCCCATGGTGTGGGCAGCCAGGAAGTGACAATTGCCCTCATACCTCTAACAGCATACGAGATCACCTTGTTCGAGGTCAAATCACACCATCAACTTCTAATGACTCTCTTATAAACATGCCTAATCTTTCTACCATAACTTTATCACCTCGCGCCTCTAATGCTAATGGTTTGAGTTCACGAAACGTTATTCTTGGTCTCCTGAAACCTCGCACTAAATTATATATAAACTATATATATCAGAACTTTTAACGTTCGAACCTTATACCAAATAGGACAACAAGCTTCCTTAGCTATGACTCTAGAATCCCACTCCATCAATATCTGCCGCGTCTTTGAAACGCGTATACAGGATCCAAGTACAGTCCTCACCTTGTGAAAATAAAGAACCGGCCCGGTTCACTTTTCGTGTTTCCGGAGACCTCACTGCTGCCACTCGAGGCCTTGGTGGTGTAGGTATAGCACGAAGTTCAAAAACTGAGCAGGCTCTCCTCGACTGGATTCAGATAGACAGTCGCTTGTGCACTGGCCGTGTAAATGTAACGATAATAACTCGAAAAGATAGAGACACATGCCCTAGCCTCTTCGTTGTCTCTGTCTACGCTCCTACTGATTGCAGCTCAGAGGAAGTAAAAGATGAATTTTACAGAAAACTTTTCGACCTTCTTCGCAATGCTTAGCGCACTGATGTAGTAATAGTGGCTGGTGATTTTAATGCCCAAGTAGGTAGACTAGATGTATTCGAAAGGCACCTAGGTGGATTCTACGATGTTAAGGCTCAACGAACAGATAATGGCAACAGTTTACTACAACTATGTTCAAATAACCGTTTATTTTTCGCAAGCACCAACTTTAAGCATAAGGAAAGACATCAGTTAACATGGCGACCTCCACGATCAACTTAATTCTGGACTCAAATAAACCACATTACTATCAGCCACCGTTGGAGAGGCTCGATAGAAGACTGCCGCTCATTTCGGAGTACATGTTTAGACTCAGATCATGCCTTAGTGCTAGCGCGTATTAGTCTGCGACTCACTGGACGTAAACGATCCACGGCAATGATTTCCCTGAGTTCAATTTAATGATGAGGAAGTCAAGAATACATTTCAGGAACAACTAGTAAACCAATTAGTCAACTGCGTAAGCTGTACCCATTCTGAGTTAGTTTGGAATGATATCCCAAAAGCTGTTAAAACAGCAGTAGTATCTACTGATAAACTAGACCGAAAAATTAAGAAAACTCAGTGGATTTCAGCTGCATCTACTGAACTGATAGATGCACGGCAACACATCCCATCTAGTTCTGAACACGATGAGGAGCAAAGGTAACTTAAACACAAGCTGGTTAAAAGCTTACGCAATGATCGGGAGCAGTGGTGGGTGCCGACAGCTAAAAAGATGGAAAAGGCAGCGGCAATAGATAACAGATGGCGACTGTTCAAACTCATCAAGGAAACGGGTATCAGAGAAAGATGGGACCACTATTCACTACCGATCCAGAAGATTAGACCGATGAACAGAACACTAGGGAACAGTTCAACTGGCCCCCGGCGTCATCCCTGTTGCCTACCATCCCCAAACAATCTAAATGACAAATTAATATTGGTCCTCCAAGTCTTCGGGAGGTTGAAAGGGCTATGGGGAACCTAAAGCGAGGGAGAGAAGCAGGATCTGATGGATTAACCCCTGAGATATTTAACGACGATGGTCCAGTTCTAGCAGCGAGATTAACTGGGATTTTGGCTAGAATTTGGGAAATGGACGTAATCCCATCTGATTGGTCTCGAACACTAGTCGTCCCAATCTATAAGAAAGGACAGAAGTCCTCGTGTGGCAATTACCAAGGGATCAGCTTAACAAATATAGTGTCAAAAATATTGGCTTCAATAATACTGCGACGTCTAACTAAAGCTCGTAAAGAGCAAACTCGAGAAAACCAAGTTGGTTTCAGACCTGGGCATGGTTGCATAGATCAAATATCCACACTTAGGCAGGTCTATCATTGAGAGGCGTACAGGAGAAGTACATTAACCTTAGAGTAAACATTATCATCGTCTGATTTCTCCAGGGGACAAACTTATTGACTTAGAATATGCAGATGGTATAGTTCTATTGGGCGAAGATACTGATGAAATGCAGAATCTTTTGACTACCTTAAACTCATGTTTAAGGTAAGCATGTTTGGGATGCGATTTTCCCAATCCATATGCAAAATGTTGCTTCAGGATTGGCTTGATTCGACACCGAAGTTAGTGATAAGGAGCTTAGTTGTTGAATGTGTTAACCGCCTTGCCTATCTTGTGAGCCTCATCAGTCCTGACAGTTTGGTGTCTGTTTAAATCTCGGCTCGTATAGAGAAGGCCTGATTATCTTTTGCCAGTTTGCGTCACTTGTAGCGTAGACGAGATATCCGTCTACTGACGAAAGGACGCGTTTACTGCGCAACATTTCGATTCGTTTTAGTTTATGGTTGTGAAACATAGCCATTAAGGATAGAGGATATTCGTAGGCTTCTAGTATTTGATAATTGATGTCTTCGAAGCATTGCTCGTGTTTGCTGGGACCACCGAGTAAGCAATGCGTGGGTTAGGAATAGAGTATTAGGTAAATACAGTAAGTCTATTGATGAATTAGTGAATCTTCACCAGCTGAGGTGGTTAGGACATGTGTTGCGTATGTCTGAACGCCGTCTACCTCGACGAGCAATGTTGTCTGTTGTGGGAGTAGGCTGGAAGAAATCTAGGGGCGGTCAGACAAAAACATGGCACCAGTCCATGAATTCATTGACAACTGGCCTGAGCCATGTTAATACATGCAGACTACATGGTTGGGGCCCGTGTGATGATCGTAACAAATGGTTAAAGATTTTAGGTGATATGGCTCAAAATCGTTCGCAATGGCATAGGTGCATCCACTTCTTGTCTTCCTCCAAATTCTAAGTTTTTGCGCTTATCATAAATTTCCTGTTTACTGAATCATTTTATCAAATCTTATCTCCGATCTCTAATCCTTCCAATTAGTACTTACTCTGTTACTACCTCATCTACTCTGAGATTTGGTCTGACAATTTGATCTCTATCTGCTAATTGGGGCATTGCAACTTGAACTGATGTACGCATGTACCAAGTTCTACGTTGTAACCGGCTGACTGATCCGATTACCATAATTTCAATTCCTGTTGTAATAATCTTAATAATTTGGTTTTCTCGTGCTTTCGTGTTATGGTGACTTGAACGTACAACCCTCTCTAGCTCCATGTTGTTTACAACAGATTAAACTTTTCAATCTCTTTACATGTATATACTTTTTTCGTTCACAGGACATGCAAAAGTACAAGGCTGGCTTGTATGTAGCGACAAAACGTGCTCGAATTGACGACCCAACTAAATCAGATATATCTTCATGTCTACATGACAAATCACATCACAATGTAATAGGCGGTGAAACAAGTCAAGTTTCAAGTGATGGGGGAATTGGAGGAGGTGTTAGATGTGAGGGAGATGACGATGGGGATGATGACGACGACGACGATGATGATGATGGTGACGAAGAGGAATGTGGTGATGGGGAAGAAGACGATGTAGAAGATGAAGACGATGAAGAGGAAGATGATGATAGACAGTCAAGATCTAACGTTCATGAAATGCCTATTGGTCATAAGACACCCGAACAAATTGTCTCTAGTGATACAAATAACATTATGATAAATACAGGAAGTTAACATGTTTTAAATGCTTCTGTAAATGTTTTCTCTGAGTTTATCCACATATATATATTACCTATTGTTCATTCTTTTTAAGTCATTTTTTTTTATTACTATGCATTCAACAAGCAAAGATATGCATTTACTCTCTTTTCTCTCCCTTAGTTTTTCTCTTTTATGTTTACAGTTATTTCTTTCGCTTTCAAATGAACAAATGACTTTCCAATTATGTCCTATAAACGGACACAGAAATATCTATACATATATAGCTTCTATTCATTAGTTATACATCATCTTGTCGTTTCCATATGTTAAATTTTTGCTTTTCATTTCATTTTATGTAGTTGAGCTCTGATACAACGATAATGATTATGATTAATTGACTTTATTTAACTTATATTTTCATTAATTTCAGTTTATTTTGTTTGCTAGAAATTTTATTGTCTTCTTCCAACTATGTATAAGTGTATTATTGATTTATTATTGTTAAGTTACATGTAGATACAAATGAGTTTCATTGTGCATTTATTTAATTGTTTGTACACTTTTTGTGTTGATTGTGTCGTCATGTTATATATAACTTTATAATGTTATAATCCATGGAATAGAAGTAAAGAGGTATGGAGATTGTTATATTGTTTTTCAGTTGCTTAATACTATGAAAAGATTCTTCATGACAACATGGGAGCGTTACCACATAACTGCTTACTACAGATTATAAATGGTCATTTAGTAAATATTTTTCATGTGTTATTTATTTACCTCTCAAACCTTACAGCTGGCAATTGGAATTGGTGGGCAATATGTAATGTGTAATTTCAAGGTCAAACTTTCCTATCCTATTCCTTCTGATGTATGAAGACAGGACCACTTGAAATACTTAGTGGAAATTGTGCTACTTTCACGACCCAGAGCAGTTGGCAGTCCAACTTTACCCTTGAATTTACTACCAGCCGACCTATCTGATATAATAGGACCAAAAGGAATGATTGTTCCACTCACTGTAGCCCGATTGTAGCGTCACGATATTCGAGTCTAAGCACTACCTCAAAGTAGTATCAATGGTCACGATAGTGACACTGCATATAGTGTCAAAAGTAGTGATTTTCTTAAGGTTTTAAGTTAATATACTCCGTGTTTATAAACATCTAACTATATAGTTAATATGCTCCTGTGATAATATATATTCATCACAACTCATATAGGTTTAAATCCGTTATCAGCCCACTTCTATCTTACCAAGTCATACCACTCAGACATTGAGTTTAGCAAGAAAGTACTAGTAGTCATCATGTATGGAAGTATTTCCCATTAATAATAGACTGAGCTATACTTTAGCAGTAGTACATTGCATTTTAGATATATAGCAACAATAAACTTCTCTTAGATTAAGGTTTTATAATTCTTGGTATTTGTTATTTGGATGACGACTACTATCGCTTGGATGTTCTACCTGAAAATCATTGTTTATAAGACTTGATTATATATGTAGATATTTTTTTTCATGATTAAAGTTTATTGATCATAAGACTTTTTAGCGGTTCTCTGAAACTTGGGTGGACTTTTATTTGAAGATGTATAAATGTGTATAAATTCAATTTAGTAAAATACTTTTATTAATCGAATTTACTGGGTGAGGCTTCTTCGTCTTTGTTTATTTAAGCCGAAATGTCTCTACATAAACAAACAGACTTACTTTTTTGCCAGGAAAGCCAATTTAGTAGTAAACAATTGAAAGTACTGGATGAAAAAAAAACATTCAATATCTTTAGTTTTTAAGTTAATGGTCATCCATGTTGATTAAGTAACTGTTTATCATGAAACACAGGTTCATCATTCGACTTCATAGAAGAGGAAACTTGAGTAAACCTCAGCGATTTAGCTGATTTAAGAAAAACGTAGGCATCCATTTGATGATGCATGCAGTACAATAGTTTTACTAAACTTTGTGATTGATTACTCAAGAATAAGATGTCAGTTTCATTGACCCATTCTAATTCAACGAAATTCTAATAATATCTGTTTGTGCGAAGACCAAAGTGTTCTTCATTAGGTGGACAGTTAAACTGAGTAGACTGTTTTCGTTGTTTTCCTGCCTAATTTTCGTTATTTTGTAGTAATGGCACTAATATGACCGACAGATTAGTAAAACGTTGTAAAACCAAGAGTTTCCTGGGATTTGTGAGTGTTAAAATTTTCTGATTTCAGCAGAGATGTTTATTTGCTCATTATTTATTTATGGGTTCATTAGATAATCAGATGTTATTCAAAGCGTGATACTGTATTTGAGTTTCAGAGATAGTAATAACACTCATATGTCCCAGACAGATCTAGATGACGAGTTCTAAGTACAGCGAAACGCTTGTCTTACTAATAGTCATAATACCGCTTATCTAAAACCTGGATTTCAAATTGATAGAAAAGAATACGAACGATCTACATGAGGTTTCGTTATAGTTAATCCTTTCTATCATCGCTACTCTATCATATATATAGATGAACACACTTCATTTTCCATCTTACATAATAGTGCTTGATTGTTACCTTTAGACACTTAATACAAATCATCAAAGATAAAAACTAGTGATTAGCATTTGCATAGGTTGAGAAGCCAAATAATTTCCAATCTCACTATGGTGATGGATCTAAACATAAGTCAACGTTGTGTCTAGCATTTCATATCACATTACTAATTAATAGGACAACTATTGGAAACAAGGAAGCTTGAGACATTTGTTTTGACCTAGTATAGAGATCCCTCAGGTCTTTGAGTGAGCACCTAATTTTCAGACCACTAATTCAATACTTAGTGGTTTATATTTCTAACTTATTGAATTTACAATCGTCATATAATACCAATAGTGAGTAACTGTCACACCTCTTAACATAGCTAGTCCCTACCTATCACATACCACTACGATCTCTGGAATAACCTCCAGAAAGCAGTCAGTTCCTAAGTACATAATTATAATTATTTAGTATTGTTTAGATTACTGATTATGAAGGTTTACACTATGGTTTAACTTTATATATTCACCGGAAACCAGGAAGCACTGATGCGAAATCGATTAATCTCATAACGAAATAGTTATCACTTCACCATATATTAAACCTCCAATTCAACAATATTCACAAACATTCAACAATACTCTAAATTTGTTTGTAATTGTCGTATGTTATTTTCTATTCTAACTAGCCAATTGATTGATGAGAAATTAATAATAACATACATAATGATTCTAGGAGACTTAGAAAGTTGTCTATTCATACAGAGATTAGAAGTTTCAATTTTTGTTTCGTTTTAGCCTGTATTAACAATGTTTAACCATAACGATAATGTTTATCTAATGTAAATGAATATCTGTCTATATATGACATAATGATCAACTGTTGCATTTGTATATGTCTCGTTTAATTATATTAGCAGTCTGTCTGTATTTAGTTATTACTATTGAGTAACTAATAAGAGTTTAAAGTGGTTGTAATAGAGATGGTTAAATGTCAGTTTCATATCGCAAGTTAACCTGAATTAAACAACTATTGATCACCTGAAAGCGCTGAACAACTGTTTCGTTTTGGTGAGGCGCTCTTTAGTAGTACGCATCCACGACCTCATCAGAGATTGAACACAGAACCCTCTGACTCCGTGGCGAATGCTTTACCATTAGGCTAATGAGTCAGCACTTTACCGTTGATATTTCTAAATCAATTAATTCGTGGTAGGTTTGCGCGACTTCATCCATTGCCATCAGTGGATAACTGACTCACATCCAACACGGTTGAACTCCACTGGTCATGTCTTCTCATTATAACTTCAGGAGCAACTGTTCATTACTTTCAGGTGATCAATAGTTGCCTAATTCAGACTAATTCATGATATCAAATTAGTAAGAGTTAGTTATAAAAAAATATTGTCATTAAAGTGATTATATAATTCAATTTTATAATGTACAACATATTGATCTTGTTATGTCGGAACCACTAAAGAAGAGTGAGAAACTTCCAGAACTTGTGTTTAAGAGAACTAACTCACTTATTCTGATCAGTGAGTAGTGTAAACATTACATTTCTATTATTGTTTACGTTCCTCTTACTCTATCCTCTTGTTTAGCATTATTGACTGTTATTATATTGTCTCTTATTATGGACTACAGTCAATTAGTTGTGTACAAGTTGTTCCTATTCACTACCACTATTTCCTTAGTTCTGTATTATTGTTAGTTTCCTAATTGGTTCGCTGTATGTTCTGATTTTGTGTATATATAAAGGCATGATTGAAATATAATTCGACTCGATCTGATCTGATCCGATTGGATTCTGTTTGTTTGGCTCGATCAATGGTATTTTCCTCTATTCCAGGCTTGGTGACTGATAGTTGCGAATCAGACGTGTCTGTACAGTGATTAGCAATTATCATGGGGGGCATTGTGTATTTTCACAATACATAACAATTGGCGACGAGGCTTAAAGTGAATCCAACTTACGCAGTCATTGGTCATAAGGCGTAAAACATAACAGATCTTTAAATTATTTAGATTTTATAATTTTCATTGTGATATGAGAAAAAGAAACAATGATTACATCCACTAAGTGAAATATTCTCATTTCAGTGAATTTATTTCTTCATAGTTGTTCAATCAAGAATGTACATACATATACATTTATAGCAATAATCATTTCTATTAGTTAATGATAATAAACAAGTGAACACAACAACAGTAGAAGGAATCTCGTAGTGTAGTTTTGTTGAAGTAGTTTTATAGAGGCTAATACTTAACTTCATTGTTTGTATTTGTTACAGATTGATCTCTATTGAATACAGTTTTATTAGTTCATTAGTGATTTAAGTAAACATGTCTCTCAAGTAATAGTGTGATGTTGTAATTGGTGGGTGCAGTTCAGATATGTCATAAGTGAGAATTTTATCATCAATTAAATTTACTAATAGTTTTAATATTATCACAAATTCATTGAATTGATAATGCTATCACTCGACACCTGTTCACCAGTGTCTACGGTTAACAGTTCACTGTGAAACTTGAAGATTCTGGGTTTGATTTCTTTATAAGATCGACAGTATCCACTGTTGAGAAGTTTCAAACTAGAACGGAACGATTGTTCAATGTCCCTCGATTAACAATAGTATCCAATAGAAATCAATCTTTGATGAAAATATAGTTGCCATGTTGATGAGTATTCATCGAAATGTCATAGAAGTGGAAAAACTTGTTCATTGCGATGAAATGAGACCTTTTAAAACTGAGTTGTGTTCAGATATAGACATGCAGACGAAAACAGAAATAAATTGGTTTGGAGTAAAACGTCACTATGGAAAGAGAGAGGATACTAATGGTTGTTAAAGAAAAAGAAAACTTAAGTTTAAGGCCGTGGCAAAAGTAAGAGTAGAATATGTGTCAATTGGATTCACAGTTCCGCTTATAACAGATGTATAACAAAGGCTTCAGCAATATTACGTGGATGAAAGTCTACTGTCCTTGGCAGGTTTCTTTTTACCTTTCAGATGACTTTTGAATGCAGAGTCACTGTGGATAAAGTGATCTGTATTCATCAGATAGTTCAATAATGATCTTCTTATATATCCATTACTACTTCTTTTCAACCAGGGTGGATAATGTTCTTGAACCCTTTTAGATTAAACATCCATCGAACTACCTATATAATACTCTCCACAGGAGTAAGTGAATTGATAAGCAGACATTCAAGTAATCACATGTAGTAGTTTTTGTCTTAGATAAGCCGACTGGAGAATAGTAACCTTAAGATCACATCAGTGAACACTATTTTGAACGAGTTATAAGTCTTTCTTTTCAACTTGCCTACAGATTTGTCACTTTTGAGATCAATATTCATGTAAATGTTTTCTTAGGTACAAAGATTATAGGTACCAGAACTACTTTACCAAAAGATATTTTATTAAATCTCAACTTTATCTTGTTCTTAAAATCGAGTTTTCTCTCTCAATAATAATTACTATTCCCTCCTTCCTCTACTTTTATTTTTTTCTTTATTGATCTATTACATAGAATCGAATTGTTTTTTTTTAATTTCTATACCTATTCTTAAATGCATTTTCAGTTTCTTATAAGTAATGTTTTTATTGTTGTTGCTATGTTCACTTATAGTCATTAACAAACATTATTGATTATTATTGGGTAAATGTAGACATTCACGATTGTAGAGCTTTGAAATGAAACTATTCGCTGAAATATCATCTTGTTTTCTTATGATGTATCTTATAAACTGTTAACTTAACAACTGTAAGATCAATAAGTTGTGAAGAATAAAATGAATTAATTCTACCTCACTTTGTTACTATATCCTGAGTTTTTCAGTCACCTCGTTTATACTTCATTATGCTTTGAAGTACGACAAATTACAAGATATGGAATAACGATCTAGTTAAAATCAATACAGCATCCAATAATAACATGACTATCCTATGTCTGTAGGTTTGCCTTGACACTGCTAGTCTTAAGGTGGTTAGGACACTGATACCGTAACATGGATAATAATGATGAGAAAAATGGATACCCAATGCACAATTAAACTTCAGTAATTGATGAACGGGAAATGATAAAACAATACTTAATTAATCAATTAAGAGGTTAGGATAAGATGAATGTGTCAATAAGGAAAACATAATGTTCATTACAATAATGATCAAGATAATCTTCCGCAAAATAATCCTTGAAGTTTAGTTATTTATCAAAACTCTTCCTCAGTAACACTTTTATTTTTGTGTTTATATCAGAATTTTGAATTTATTTTAACAAACGTATAAATATAAAAAACAGTGCAAACCCTCGATGTTAATAACTAATGAAATCAAGGATTTTCTTTTAATCTGGATTGTGACTGGCAAGTGGAATCCAGGACGCGCGTTTTCGTCCTATTTGGGACTCATCGGCTGGATGTACCTGCGTCCCAATGTTGATGTTCACGGTGGGATTCGAACGATTTTCTGTTTTCACAGTGAACGCTTAACCACCATGATGATAGATAGTTTATTAGTGACTAACTTCATTACTGTCGAAGTTTTAATATAAAGTTGTGACTGGTGCAGTTAAGAAAAAGAGGGAGTATGATAGTTATTATAAATGGCGTTGGACTATCGTCAATCTGGTTAGAGTAAGAAATTTTCCAGTGGATGCCGGCGGATTCACTTTGTGTAGGCAATTAAGCGTTCACCTTGCAGATCTAGAGTTTTACGCTTCGACTACTGGGTACAATTATTGATTCCAATATGGGTCAAATGAACTTCCTGTGAACCCTTGATTTTCAGGAGGTACTCAACCGTGACCATTCTGTGAAGATAGTAGACAAACCACTTAAAAGTAATATATTCAAAATCATTTCACCTTAAACATGATAGTAAAGTTGATTGGCATTTATTTGAAAAATACATCAACGCAGTGTAATAATTAATATACATCATATAAAATAAGACTTTAATACATCAATTAAGATTATCGCAAGATCAGAATGAAGTTACAGCTTAATAAAGTAATGAAATGCAAAGTTACCAACAATTCAGAATGATATCAATTATGATCAGTTTCTTGAAGAAATGATAATAGACAAAGATGTAAGATAATCATGATGATGATGATGATGATGTGATAGAATGAATTACATTTGAATGTTAAGTTAATAAAATGACAGTAACAGTTACTAAGGTAAAGTAAAATTGAAAATAGCGCCATTTTTTCGGATATACAAATAAAGTTTTCAGCATTTCATGGAAATAATTTCTTAGAGTTTTAATAGATTAGATAATTTTAACTTATTAAACATTTTGAATGATTTCAGTAGTAAATCCATCTGTTGTTATGTCATTGATATGCATGCCTTCAGAACTCACTGTAGAAAGTTTCTATTGCGCCAGTAATCAAAGACTTTCTTTTTAATCAATGAATAGTATTTTGTGAGTAGTTTATAAAAACTAAATGGACTAAAATGAATTCATCTTATTCTATTCAATTTGTTCGTTAAAAGTTTAGAAAAATAAATAACTACTACTATTTGAATTCGATATCATTAAGTGACCTTGCCTAGATATTAGTTGAAAACTGTTATGTATTGTGAAAATACACAATGCCCTCCCATGATGATTGCTAATCACTGTACAGATACGTCTGCTTCGCGACTACCAGTTCCCAACGCCAAGCTGAAATGAAGAAACACAACGATGGATTATGCCTTTATATATACACAAAATCAGAACACACAGCGAACCGATTAGGAAACTAACATTAATACAGAACTAAGGAAATAGTGGTAGTGAATAGGAACAACTTGTACACGACTAATTAACTATAGTCCATAATAAGAGACAATATAATAACAGCAAATATGCTAAACAAGAGGATAGAGTAAGAGGAACGAAAACAATGATAGAAATGTAATGTTTACACTACTTACGATCAGAATAAATGCGTTAGTTCTCTAAAACACAGTTCTGGAAGTTTCTCACTCTTCTTTAGTGGTTCGACATAACTAAACCTAGAAATCATAGGAAAACTATTCTATTTAGTTACCGGTCTCCTTATTAGTGCATACCTTCGACCACACTAGGCAGTTTAAACATAAAAACTTCAAGTTTAATACTAAACCATTGAGTAGTTATCCAGTTATCAAATGCCATTTTTAACTAACTGTCTCACATTCGATATAATTGTACTACACTGACTATTTCTTCTTACTAAAATCCTAGGCATTATCTCTTTATGTTAGTCATTAATGAGATGATACTGATTGTTACTGTATGTTGTAGAAACTGATGAACTCGAGATGACTTAAATTAGACAATAGAGGTTTTTCAAATATTATGTATGCTACTAATTAATGGGAAGTAATATACGACTACAAGTAGATTTGTTTCGATCTCTTAGTAGTTGTTCTCACATTACTGGATTGTCAAATAATGTAACTAATAAAGTTGAAGAAATCACTACATTAATGAGTTTGACTTGACTACGAATATGTTCAGTGTAACTCTATACCTTTAACACGTAAGTTTCATTGAAAAGAAACTCAAATGAACTTGAAACTAGCAAAACTTTAGCATATTTTGAAACGTTTGTCAAATTCACATTGATCAATAGATCCGAGATTACAAGGACTATGGAACAGTCCTTACACATGGTTTAAGGAAAACCATGTATGATAATATTAACTATGACAATAAAATCTGTAGTTTCTTTTATTGTCATACAAATATATTTACGTTCATAGTAAGTATGTGTAATATGAGAAGACAACAATCTGGCATTAGATGGTTTTAGGAAATCAGCAGAAAACCCTGAATTCCAGTTTGATATTACTTACTACTTGTCTACTAGACAATATACAGTCTTATTGGTATTCGAATACGTGTCACATTGTTATTACTACGGGATGTCACTGCTGGTCGATAAGGGTTGTAATTGACATTCCTTAGGACTGAGACATTCACACTGATTGATCACCTGGGTAGTGAACGAGTATCAGGGTAGCCAAGTTATGTTTAGTAATTTTCCAAATATCCTAATTAAGTTACAATGTGATCACTTATTTAAGTGACCTGATATTGCTTTTGCTTATGTTTCGGTGTTAGGGGTTTGGAACTATTTATCTGGAAACTCTGATTAACCTTGGTTTCGGGGTTAATTTGTACATAATTAGGCCACACATCAATGTGTATCTGCAAGTTCATTTGCTTATATCGAGTATTAAACACTGGTTGTATTAAATGTAGTCGTAGGAAACAAATATCTGTGAATTACTCAAAATGGTGATCTAAAAACGAATATAAATCTGTGAATGGTGTTGCTGTCGAATATCTATTCAGTTCTAGTTGGCCTTCATGAATTCTTATCCAATAATATCCACGAAGTCAGATTAGCTGCTTTCAAAAGTTTAATAGAATAGAAAACTGTGTGTAGCGGAGACCTCAATAAACAGTCACTTCAAACTAAGTTTTTGTGTTCAGAGGTAGTATATTTATTCACCTACTTTACCATGGCCGCAACACCTGTATTTTTAATTTTGTAAATTATTATTGAAATGTATTCACCTTCTTTTCATTTTCGTCAAGTAGACAATTATCTTTCACTCTATTACCCCCCCTCTTATTTGTTGCTGCTGGGACGACTCCTGGAAATCTCAACGAAGCCTCCAGAACCCTTGAGAGAGCCGGAAATATTCTATCTAATCATTGATCGACAGAACCTTCCAGAATCTCAGTGTGGTGCATTTTGACTGGGTACTTGTTAAAACTTCTTAGTTCGGGTTGGATGGATTATAATACTGGTTTTGTTGATTCAGAAAACGATAAATAAACGATTATTTTGTACATAACTCACTCTCTGTCTCACTGGAATTAAGTTCTTGTCTACTTGTTTTCTGTCTTCTAAATTTGTGACTAGAAGGTTTCAAGGCATTCGAGTACTTAAGTTGTCTGCGGCTAGTTAAGCTATCAAGTACGAAATATAACAGTCAAGTAACTTGTGTTGAATACGTGAAAACATTTTAACTATAGATATATAAGTTATTTTATTGCTAGATTGTCTTTATTTTGATCTTTTAAGAAGCTGGTTCCTGTTATTACAATGAAAATTCTGTCGGAAGTTTACAGAGACGAAGTCGTCTAGAATATCGATAGAATCTTCCCAACTAAACTATTTAGTTCAGTGAATGCAATTTAACCACTTCTAGACAAGCATATTACGTTAGGATATTTCTCAACAACTGACATACCTGTATTGAGTACTAGGAAGAATTAAAGATAGGACACCAAAAATAAAAGCCACCCATTCATCTATGTCATTAGATATTGTATATCTAGAAGGATTAACAGTGGAATTACATATAACGATATGAGAATTAAAACCATGTATACTTTGCAAAAGTTGGATTGTACTTAAAATTTATATTAGTGAAACTATACCGATGAAACTGAACTGAGTTATAGTGTCATGATCGGATTTTAACCATATAAATGCTTATTCTTACAGCTAGTTCTTTTTAATTCAAGTATTAAAAATCACTGAAGTTAGCTTGTGAAATGGATTCCTACATCAATCACCAGTTATCATTGCACGTCGAGATTGGCATCTATTGGATATGTATAACACATGATTACATCATTTCAACTTATGATTATTAACAATCATCTTCGACAAGTAACCAGTATGTGATCACAGCATTGTTCACTCGGTCGTTTCACTATTTGTCAATAAGGCTAATAAGACACCTATAATCGAATAATTATAATATCACGATGTTTCCTGCATTTAGAGATTGCATTTAGCCTCTGTACAGATTGTACAATTGTTCAATCGATTACTTTCTTGTTAGAAAGACACAAACGTTATGTTTCACGACTTATGACAAATGAATGCGTAAGTTGGATTCACTTTAAGCCTCGTCGCCAATTGTTATGTATTGTGAAAATACACAATGCCCCCATGATGATTGCTAATCACTGTACAGATACGTCCTGCTTCGCAACTATCAGTCACCAAGCCGGAATAGAGGAAAACAACCATTGATGAGCCAAACAAACAGAATCCAATCAGCATCAGATCAGATCGAGTCGAATTATATTTCAGTCATGCCTTTATATATACACAAAATCAGATTATATAGCGAATCAATTAGGAAACTAACATTAATACAGAACTAAGGGAATAGTGGTAGTGAATAGGAGCAACTTGTACACAACTAATTGACTGTAGTCCATAATAAGAGACAATATAATAACAGTAATTATGCTAAACGGGAGGATAGGGCAAGCGGAGCGTAACACTAATAGAAACAAAAGCGTTCACATTGCAGACAGTTCGAATAAATGAAATAGTGTTCGGAAACACAGTTCTGAAAGATTGTTACGCTTCTTTGTGGTCCGACCTAACAATTTCATCATTACATTATCAACATTTCCCATTTCATAAGAATTCTGATATAAACCAGATGATATAGATAATCATTAAAATTATGTTATTCTAATGATATCAACAACATTTGAAATTATCTTATTATATTTTACCATAGAAACATGAATAATCCAACAATTCCGTTTCATAATAACCATAATAGTAGTATAAACTCTGTTGTTAAGTAAATGTTTAGTCTCATTGAATAATTAAATTCTAATGACAGGAAATAAATAATAATAAAATGTTTAATTGGAATCATTAATTGGATACATTAATTTCTACTAAATCCCCTACTCCCGTCCTTATAGATGTGTATCATGTTTTGCAATTAATTTGATAATATGAATCTGTCGGGATTGGACAACTATTGATCACTTAGATGCTCTAAACTGCTGTTTCATTCTAGTATAGGACTCTTCAACAGTACACAAGCATGACTCCACCGGGGATCTAATCCAGGACACTCTGGCTCCATGGTGAACACTTGACCATCAGACTATTGAACCGGCTTTCAACGGTTGATATTTTGTAATTTAGTCATTTTGTGACATATATTTACACGACCTCATCCATTGCCATCGGTGGGTAACTGATTCAGACCCGACACAGTTGAACTTCACTGGTCACGTTTTCAAAAATGAAATCAACATAAGTAATGAATTATTTTAAGTATTCACTGTATTTTAATATGTTTTTTTTTAAATTTAAGTTACTGTAATGGATTTCAAAACTCTTTCGATTACCAGTTTGAATTGCCAGATTATCGCTGTTCCGTGGTTGTATTATTCCTTATTTTGATTAATTTCTTCTGATGTACTTGCTGAGTTGTCGGCTAACTCCTTAATTATTTCTCTTTCAGGTTTTTTTTATGCACATAATCTTGTAATCTCCGGAATATAAAGTACCTTCCGGATAGACGTAAACTATCTCAATGCTCAGTAAGTAATGTATATAACAATGCAAATTTCATTGCAGATTTCATTCTAAATGTTTGTAGTTATTCACAATTGTTCATAATGGTCATGTCAATGTAGGATAAGAGATACAATACAAATGCTGAAAAGACTAAGAAGAGTTATTTATGTAAAAAAAGATGACAATTCATTTGATTTTGTTTGATTTTCATCAGTCTCACATAACCTACAATATCACAAAGTGTAACACACTTATGATAGTAACTTCGGTTGGAATTTAAGTGAAAAGAGTCAGAGCATGGTGTAATAAATATCCAAAGATGATTAAGCGTTTGCCTTTACACCTAAGTATTCCTGAGTTTGATTCTCCCACTGTTAAATCAAAAATACACACTGCATTGATAGCTGTCCTAGTACTCCATGGTTTCGAGTAGTATCCAACCAACAATAATCTGTGACTATTACAATCAACTAAACCACCTCAATTTAAATCCAAATAAAGTTAAGAAGATAAACAGAATAATCCAAGTATGTACGCAAAATAGAAATGAAGATTCAAGAGAAGTAATCAATGAAGTAAGGTAAGTAATTACAAAAGAGAAGTGAAGTTATTTCGTTATACACTAAATGGCTGATAAAGTAAGTTGAAATTAGAATTAGTAAAAGTTATGTTACTTTATTCAACCTTAGACAGAAACACAAAATGATGACGTAATAAAATGAAATTAAAGTAAATGATGTAATGAAATAAAAGACAGTAGACAGCCGACAGAATTTATTGAAAAATGTCAACATACTGAAGATAAGAAGTTCAATAGAACTACAGTTGATAAAAGTTAGTTTTAATTCATTTTACTTTCTAAGGGATTGATGCTACAGTAACAAGTAGGGTGACTGAACACAATATCAATCGATAAGAATGTACCCTCCAAATAAACTAATTATGTTATACAGAACCATATCTTATCTGAATCAACGTCAGATTGATAAATACCTTCTAATGTTTCTACCAACTGTTTATGCAAATTCACTTGCATTTTCTAACTGGTAGAACCTAAAGAAGAGTCTATCTTGACTTCAACAAGCATGTTCCAAAAAGTCTTCGTTTAAAGGTAACGAAAAACTTTAACATCTCAATCTCAATACGTCAAAGTGATACAGGTATTAAGGTTGATAACTTTAAACTTTCTATGGTGTTTAATGAATAAATAACATCTGATCACTTAAAATTTGTCAAAACTTGTTGTTGTTAAACGCTTTGAACCTGATTCATGTTTCCAAAAGGAAATGGTTACCAGCCTTTCTTTAATTTGACTGATTAATAGAATATCATATCACAAAACGGCTATCTTTATTGATCAGCTAACAGTTCATTTTTACAACTAGATCCTTAGTGTAACATCATAATCACTTATTCATTAAGTTAACATTCATTTATTAAACATCTCATTATTCTTTATATCATTTAGACTGAAGTGGCCTAGATTTTAGTTTACAATACTCGATTCAAGTAAAAACCTGGTTATTTAGTCAATATTAAGCATCCGTTTTTGGTTTATGTATGATAGAGACCAGTCCGTAATTAAGTAACTTAGAAAACCAATAATCATTAGTCCTAGTTCAAAGATTTTCAACATTATGCACCTCAAATTAAATATAGCAATAAGCTTATAAGTGACTTATTTCAAGACTATTGAAGTTCCAATATGAAGTCATTATTAATTTAGTTTGAACAAGCAATGAATGGGACAGTTATAACCAATGGTAGTGAATAAACGTCGGGTCGAATGAAAGTAGAAATAGGGTCAGTGAACTCCAACTAGTACAGTAGTGCCAATAGTTAAGCGTTTGTCATAGGACATGACTGGTCGTAAGTGCAAACTGTTTAAGAGTCGTGTACTAGGAAAAAATCAGCTATCACGTGTTCTTTAGTTTTTGATTAAATTCAACCTATATCACTTTATGTGAAGTATAAACAGAATATTAAAACTAATCTCTACAAACTGCATGATCTGAGAAAAGATTAATGTCAGTTACGAATTTCGTTAAGCATCACAGCGTAGATCGAATGCAGTAAAGCAAATTACAGTCATGATCAAATTGGGTAAATTTATAGAAAAGAAAAAAAAAACAATGGCCAAACTTTGCTTAATTTTATATAAGCCCACTAATTTGGTAGTCATAATTTATTGCTTATAAGGAGAATTTAAAAGGTGTTGTGTGTTCTCTAAATCGAATGTTTAACTTGCTAACTATTCGTCGACTTCCTAGTCGACATTGTCCATTTGTTCATTACAGCTGTTAACAACCGGACCAATATGCTTTGAAAGAAAAACGTTTCCAACATCACAAACATAATATTAAGGTTCGTAGGAATAAGTGTAACTCACAAACACACTCAATTCCGAAGATGAATATTACGCAAATCGAACTATATAGCGGTGAATAAACATGAAACAAACATCATCTATAAAACCAATTGCCACAACTTTGGAAAATATTATATCCAACAATCTGATTATCCTCTTCGTCTATATCCACATTAACATCGAATAGCTACTAACAGTTATCATAAGGTTTCCTTGATATTATTGGATATGAACAATCAAAGACATCAATTCAACTGAAAAATACCAAAAATAATGAACAGACGAAACACAAGTAAATCAGTGAACATTTAAAAGTCTCTCACTCAGGTCAATCATCAAGCAACAAGCATATTGAAATTGACACAAATAAGTTCAATGATTAACAAACAGAAGATCACAACAGAGGTCAGGTCTGATCAGGTCTATTGGATGTGCGGTGTAAAATATTAGAATACATTGACACTTGATGACAACACAATTATGCACACCAACATCTGATGAATAGAGCAAGTGGTTATTCAATTATCGAGAGCTACAATAAGCTCACTTCACTCTGAAGTACTTGTAGAACATGTTGGCTAGTAAGTTGACGAAAACATCACTACCAAACAACCCAACTCAAAGAGCATAACATCTTTTTAGAAGTCATCTTCTATCATCACATTCCGTTGGCATCATTTACAACCTCACAAAGTATACACCCTTGATCAGTTGAGTACGTTTAGTCACTGTTAAGTTTATAAAGAGAACCAACTGTAAGAAAGTTAATAGATATTGAAATTTATTTATTAGTTGATTTGGCCAAATCTTGTACCATTCAACCAATTAATACCTGTTACTCCTCGTAAAGCATAGGCCGCCAATCAGCATTCTCTAACTAACTCTGTCCTCGACTCTGCCTATCAGTTTTTTGTTAATACTATTCATTATTTTCATGTCTACCTTCAATTCTTGGAGTAATGGGTTCTTTGGTCTTCCTCTTTTTCCGTAGCCTTAAGAATTCCAAATAAGTACTTGATTTGTGAGGCAGTTTGATGATTTCATCAGTGTATGTCTTATTCCTCCAGCACCATTTCCTAATTTTTTTCTCAGCTGGAAGTTGATTTGTTCTCTGCCATAGAAGGTTGTTACTGATGATGTCTAGCCAAAGGAGCCGAAGTATCCTGTCTAAACAACTGTTTACAAATACCTATATTCTTTGAATGATGGTTCTCGTAGTTCCCCAAGTTCCAGCTCCATACAACAGAACTGTTTTCACGTTTGTATTGGAAATTCTGACTTTGATGTTGGCCGATAGTCGGTTCGATTTGCAGAAATTTTTTTAAACTATAAAAATGCTGCCATTGATTCGTAAATGCGTGCACTCAATTCTGCATCAGATCAGATCCTCGTAGTTTATCGACGATTCTGCCCAGTAATGTAAAAGTTTCCACACTCCTAAGAGAGGTGATTAAGTGTAATTAGGTCGGTGCTCGTTGTTCTGTATTTAAAGATCCTACTTTTCCTATGTGAACGCTGCTGGCCTACCACTGGCTGTTAAGGCTGACGCTGCTCTGTTCGTCCTCACCTACATTTGTTGTTGTACGTGTGATAGAAGAGTTAGACCATCAGTGAAATTGCCTCCATTCCCCCCTAGGGTTATTACCTTTTTAAAGCCTGGATATAGGTGGAGGGTTGGACACGAAGTCAGCAACCCCATACCGTCAAAAAACGACCGTTCTAAAGAAAAGTAGAAAAAAACATTTAAACTCAAATGTTAGAAACATTCAGGAACATCCAGCCGACGAGTCCTCAAGTAGGATGAAACGCACGTCCTAGATTTCACTTGCCTAGTCACAATTCAACTTAAATTAGAAACACTTCATTTATGTAATGTGTAGTGATACTTATCTAGTGAAATAATTTTCTTTACTAATTGACATAAAATGATGAACCGAACATTAGTGAACAGTGTATTAGCATAGTTTAAAGCTTTCACAATTTCACACTCATACGTCAACACATATATTGAATCCAGTATTGTCAAGTACTGAATTAGATACTGCATTTACCGAGTCAAGCTCCAGGAATTTTGTATTTCATAGCTTCCATCAATTGTTGCGAAATTACTTCACAATCAATCTTCGTATTTCAATCATTGTAACTGTTAGTGATAAGTGTTTAGAATGTCTAAGTTTTTATGAGGATAAATATTTATTTAACATATGCTTTAACCTTACAGATTAATACAGTTGACAGTTGTCTACTTTCATTTGTCCACCTGGAATTTATTTGTTTATGATGACATCAAAGAAGGTCATTCCGACTTCATATTGTTATCTATTGTCAAAATTAGTAATGACTTCAACATGTTACTTCTATTCGGAGTCTTCATACATCAGCAAAACTGACTATTTTCTTACCATAATTTACTTACATTCAAAGTCCAGTATTAACAGAACAGTTATTATTTGGTACAAAGTTGATTGAAAGCAACAAGTTATGAGGAATGGTGTTATTCACAACGCTACCAATTTCTAAGAGGTGTGTTAAATCTTGCGCTTCCAGGTTATTTTCTCATTTATTCAATAAATAATTACGGCAGATTAAAGTTTCCAGCTGCAAGTGCTGTAGTTAGCTTCGCCTAATCTCTATGAATTATGTCAGTGTAATACAGTTTACATGTTAGATTAAAAACTTGAATGTAATGAAAGTTAGGGTTGTATGTGGAATCTTTAATACATATTTTATTAATAAGTAATATTGCTCGCTCATTAAATAAAGGGGAAAATCACACAAAGCCCTGATTACAGCATATCTATTGCATTTGTAGACATTGACGATAAAGAAATCATCAGATTACTTTGAACGAGTATCTATGATTCGCTTATCCAGTTTATTGAGTATAACAGATTAGCATAATCTACTCTCCTACTTTACCAACTGTGTATATTTTTGAAATCAGACTGACTAAATACTGTAGAATGTATAGTAAGCTATAGCACTGAACAATCATAATAGTTAACTAAACTTTATTTCAAGGGTGCATCATCGATGAACAATGAGGATCCGATGCGGATGTAAGGGCAACGATTAGCAAAGCAAGGGCAGCATTTCTACAGCTGAAAAAATATATGGGACTCCAAACAACTATCTACCAACCTCAAAGTCAGACTCTTCAATTCAAACGTCAAGACAGCTCTGCTGTATGGAGCTGAAACGTGAAGAACTACTTCAAACATCCTCGGGAAGGATACACGTATTTAATTAACAATTGTCCTACGTATAATATTGAATGTCTGTTGGCCGGAAACCATCAGCAACAGCCTACTATGGAAGAGAACAAACCAACTACCAGCTGAAGAGGAAATCAGGAAACGACGTTGGAAATGGATAGGACATACATTGCGGCAAATCATCAGACTGTATCACGAGACAAGCACTAACTTGGAATCCTGTTGGAAAACGGAAAACAGGAAGGCCAAAGAACACACTGCGTCGAGAACTGGAAGCAGACATTAAAAGGATGAACAGTAACTGGAGATAGCTGGAAAGAATTGCTCAGGACAGAGTTGAATGTAGAATACTGGTGAGCGGCCTATGCTCCTCCGAGAGGGGTAACAGGCGTAAGTAAAATAAACTTTATTTCAAGGTAATATAGAACAATCAAATGAATACTAACAAGTATATTGACAATTTGATTTGAATAATGAATTAGCATTTATAAGCTTATACCGAAACCTACAATAACTTACCTTATAGTTTTAGTGTATCACATGTTCATAGCAAGCTTATATTTGATCACAAGATAATACAAGCTTATATCATAATAGTAACAGTATTAAATCTATCTATTGTAATTTCATAAATTACCAATTTATCTAACAGTCTTAGTAGAAGTACAAGTACAGAGATGAACTAATCAGATTAGAGTTGTTCTGAAGATACCTGAAAATCACTAAGAAATGTTAATTTATGTTACTATAGTGTAAAACTTTTAATACTAAACGTAATGAATGTTCTATAACTTCGTAAGTAGACAGTGAACAACTCCAAAACCTGAATACTAATTCAAAACTCATAATGACAATTCTAACTATTGTAACTTTGGATGTCAGCTTAGAAGAAATATCCTAACTATAAACCTTAAATCTTAACTGTTCACCTCTGTTACTATACCTCAATCTCTAAACAATACAACTTAGAATTGAATTTATGTGATTTTGTGAAGAGAAGAATCAAGTTTAATTGTTTGTATTTGTCACAGATGAATATCGGTTAAGTAATACTGAAAACCATGGAACACTGGACAATTGTTTCGTCCTAGTATGGGATTACTCAAAAAGTGTGTATCATCTCCCGCCCCTATCATCCCACCTCAGGAAACGGAATTCAGGGTCTTCAGATTGATAAACATCTAACTCTCTGCATCACTGGACAAACAAATGTCTATTGATAGCACTCCTACTTTTATTAATTTGTGATATAATATGACGATTATTCAATGTTATTCATAATAACTATTTCGTTCGTGGCATGCCTGAACTTCATCAGTCATAACTTCTCACTTAGAACATGTTTGTAGTAGATTATTTCATGAAACAACATAATAAATAAACTATAACTTTATTTGTTATAATAGATTTAACAATAGACAAATAAAACTATATAACAATACAATCTTCCCACTTTCCATATTCATGAAATGAACGAATCAAAATTCAGTGTAATTAATCCACCTACTAACATTCTTGCCTATTAACTGACTAATTTTCAGATAAATTTTCTTTTATTAAGATTAATTCGATTAATTTCATGTTTTATTTTTAGAATGAATTGTATTAGTTTACTTAATAATAGTAAACATAAGGAATTAAAGTAGCTAAAGAAAATTTAAAAATTCGAAATATAGATTGACTATAATCAGTGATATAGTGAATTGATTGAAGTTAGAAATATCAACTAATGAATGTTGAGTAGCTCAGTGATTAAATACTTTAACGTTTATGAAAAAGGACTGATGGTTTTAGGCTTGATTCATGAAGGAGGGGAAGGGATGCGATAGTGAATGTGTATTACTGAAGAGTTTCAATACTGGTTGTAACTTATTGCCTAATTTAGATCGATTAGTAGTATCAAATTAGCATTTTTGTTGGTTATTGTAAGCTTGGAATATATATTCAACATGTTACTTAGGTATCTCAACATAAATGGAATTTATTTTTAGACATTTCTTAACTCGATACACACAAATAGCTTAACAACGTTTTGAATATCTAAAGCATGTAACCATGAATTGCAACCTCAGTCTTATCATAAATAATAAACATAACTTTGACTTAACTGTAACAATAGTTATAAATGTCATATCATGCGATTCATAAAGGGCAACTTATTTTTCAGACTGTTTCTCAGAAGACTACTTTATTTGTTTTGAGTATGTGTAGATCAATTATTCCGTTTCTATTATTGTCATATTCTCATAATCCTAACCTTCCATGAAACTCATAAACTTTGATCGTATCGTTTTTCATTCCGGAACTATGGTCAACTAATTATGTATCTGTATCCTCCCCCACATAGTCTCCTATCATAATTGTTCCCGTTATGTATAAATGTTATTCTTTTTATTGGTAAGCTACGTGATCAGGTTTTACATGTTTATAAATGGATGAATGGTTGGCTCAGTTATCTTGTGTTCTTCATTTCGACTTGAGGATAAGTAGTCACGGGGCAAAGGTGCGCGCTCACTGATTAGTGTTGTCAAAGTCACTGCTTCCATTTATTGTGATTGCTCAATTTTCCAAAATATAAAAGTAGACATTTATCTTAACCCTAAAGTAACCCAAATTCTAATTCAAACCCTAGTGCTAAAACTGTAATCTTAGACTTTAACCTTATTCTAATCCAAACTATAAGCATAATTCAGTCATTAACCCCAAGTTCTAATCTTAATTTAAACAGATAAACTAAACTCTTAACTTAACTCCTCTCTTAAGCATTCGCCCTAATACTTAATACAATCCTAAACTCTTGCCATATATCCTAGTACTAACTGTAATTTAAAACCCTAACATAAAACCATAATTAACAAGTTTAGCTTAACATTAATCTTGAGCTCTAAGCATAGCCAGAAACCATGATTGTGAATTTTCGTACTATCCTTAGTCTCTAATCCCGGCCCATCTTAAGTTCATTAAAGCTTAAACTGAATCACTCAACAATATCACAGTAATACTACTAATTTAGTGATTAGATTAGTGAAATGAAAGTTCTGGATTCGACACCTAGTGACGGGAGGGTGGAGAAGGGTCATTTATGCTGACTACTTAAATTCTCAAACTAGGAGAAATCAGTAGTCAAGTGCTTCCTACTTTCAACGGTTGATAGTATTCCTCAGTCAGTACAACCAACAAATTAAACCAGTTCATACAATGAATGACTATTGATCAATGACTAATGTTGTGTTTGCATGGACATCTTTTAGTCATGAACAAATTATATTGATTAAATTACAGCGTAATCAGTAGTCAAAGTGACTATTGTGTGCACTATTTCGTCAATCTTAGCTAGTAGGTGGTAGAATTTGATAGGAGCATAAGTAGTATTAGACAAAAATAACGTTGTTTCACTACACGCTGATCAATCAATACTTATTTCTCAGTCATGTCAAATATCTCAGTATCAAAGATTTTAGGTATACCATAACAACATGGCATGAAACCTAAATTGTATGGAGTCTCCTGAATGACCATATCAAATCAAAGAAGTTTTCTTACCTCAATTCTATCACTTGCTGTCTTTTATTTAGTGAATATCTTTAAAAACATCATATATCTTTCTAATCAGGAGATTTCAACAGTTCTAAAGTAAAGTCTAGAAAGAATATATGTTTGTACGTAGATTTCATGTTGTGAAAAATTCCGGTGATATAGTAGAGTAATTGATAATTATTTGGAGACAAACAACTCACCCTTTTTATTGCATTTAAGAAAATGAAGTTCTAGGACTATTCTTCTTACTTTGACTCTCTTCTAATGAAGACATTCAATGCTTGACTTTATACAGTGAGATTAAACAGATAACAATGCCAAGAAACTTATTAACGACATCGTTTTTCAATCAGGAATTTAAAGGAAAACCATTTGTCTACAGAGATTAAGATGTCAACTAACTTTTAGGAAATTATTCTTTTTATCCATGTAGGATAGGCTCTAACTTCTGGTTGCCTTTATTAAGAATTATTGTGGATCAAGGAATATAGTACACTAGTCAGTATTCACCTTCATCTTGATTACTAGTACATTTTGCAGTATGGTTCTGTTAGGTTAATATAAACGTAGTTGGTATTGTGAGTGATGATTAATCTAGGAGGTAGAAGCTTTCAAAGCTAGTCTACAGATGTTGTAGTTATGTATGTGGATTGGATACCTGTTTATTATTCTGTTATTATTGTCATTAGCATTACACTACCCTAGTTCCCAGGCATAAATTATTGCTGTAGTGTTTCTTATGAATAAACTAGAGTAGATTATTCGTGGACCTCATACTCCGTTCTCTGTTCTAAATGTCGTCGTCTGTTAACATTATTATTCTAATTGGTCTGTTGCGAGGTCTGGTTGTGTTCATATATATATTTATTTATAGATATATCTTGAGCTGGTGAATCAATAGTCTTCTGTGTTCTCACTCTATTCCGTCGGTTTGCTAGCTAGTATCTGCTCGACCGTTCAGTATAGGATTGCAGTCTCATAGTTAACAATTTGTGTGTATAGGGACTTAACAATGACTGTTATTTTCCATACGTCCACGATTAGTCAAGAGCGGAAATTCACAATTAGAAATTATGTTTTGGAATATTTAATGAGTTAATTTTAAGATTATAGAATTCATCTAGATCTTTCTAGATTTCATCGTATTCATCCCCCCCCCCCAAAAAGATAGTGAAAACTCATAGTATTCATAGAATGATACGGAAAATGTGTCACTATTTACTCAAAAAGTCTTCTTTGATGTATCTTGAATTCGATTAACACAATCTTATTGGCTTTTACAAATGCAATCACAAAATGATGGTGTACTGTTATTTATAAGATTGTTTAATGCAGCTTTCAATCAATCTACCAATGGAGCTGATACTAGGTCAACTCAGTAACTATAATCAGTAGTCATTTATATCAGTTCACGTAATAAGTATCGTGATAAATTATGTGGTTAGACATTTCATGGTAGTCTCCATTCAAACGGTAGGTGAGTGAGCAGGTTATAGGAGGAAATGGACTATATTCATAGTTAAAGCAAGTGTTCATGTCGTTATTTAGTTGGAGTGGACAACTTAGTTAATATTCACTACCAAATAATTAATCTTTTTAACGAAGCCTACCTATTCAGTTTTCCCATCTATCCTTTCTATGTTGATCAAGCCAACCGTGAATGTGCTTATCGTAATCAACTTCGGATCACATATTCAATTTAGAATACCTGATTTGTAATGTGCACAGTATCGCTGATCTACACAAGGATACTTAAATTGGGGGATTGACTGGGGGTGGGGGCACTATTTATTTTCATCCAATCACATGCTGCTCACTATGTAAAGATCACCAAGTGTCGAATTCGGTTATCCAGTACGTTTTAAAGTAACTTAAGCTTATTTAGGAATCCATTTGAACTACAATTCTGATATTTTCAACTTAATACATTCAAAGTGATTAGCAACAAGTCAGATAAGTATAATTTTAATGCCTGCCCATTTATCACCATGGCCATTGTTATCTGGTGAGTTACAGAGTAGTTTATAGATAATAAGAACTAAGCGCTCTATAATCACTATGCTCTATTAGGTTAGAAGCGTTCTGAATATCCAACGACCTACAATATATCACCTAGTCCTCCTACTTAGAATTTAGGTTTTTCTTTCTATAATTACGTTGTTTTACTAACACTACACGTACCACAAGGGCAAACATATGCATTCAATCTCATGGGAAAAACATAAAACACTGTACTGAAACAAGACGATTACTGAGCTTATACTTTTGCATAAACAGACCTACCGAATAAAGTACGTTTCATTTTCCTTTACATAACATCTGTTATATACATAAACGAATAGTTTTTTGTCGGGAAAAAAAGGATATTTTGACAAAATAAACATAAATTATCCGTCGCCAGAACAAGTTTATTTCTAAGTTATTATTTCTTTTTTGTCAAATCGTCTGTCTAAGTTGGCTCTGTTTTATTGATGCATGTATATTCAATTAGGAAACAGTTGGCAATTTGTTAGCTGCAGTTATACACGAATTAACCTTTAAAAGATGTTAAATATCATACATTAAAGAATACGGTTAGGTAAATGTTGTTATGATGATAAAGAGAAGGAATAAAATACAAATCTAACAGTCTTGTTGCACCAGAATCTCATGATTCAATGAACTATGTAATATAGAAAAGTAGACTGTGATCAGTGACTTTGGAGAGGGGTATAGTTTATGAAATAATGCTACAGTCTATATCTCTTACTTTGATTAAGTCGAAGGGTTTCCATTAATTTAATGAAATAGATGTTTTGTTCCCTCTGGCTTTCACAAGATTACTTAGCAACTGTAAACAATCGAAATTTAAAGAGGGTAATACAAGATGTCATAAATTTGTGTAGCATAATTGAAAAGTAATTATAGTGAGCAGTGTTATCATGTTCTACTTATCAATAAGCCAAGTAAAAATAAAAATCCACGTGATTATAAAAGAATTAAAATAGGTGATTACGTAATTAATCGATAAGACTGAAACAAAAGCCAGTTTAGTTTGTGAAGACTGGATAGTAAGTGCGTTTTTAGAACTAAGGGAAATTGATGCCAGATGTTTGGAAGTGACTTCAAAAGCTTTAGAGATGTTCATTATGTAAACAAGTACCTAATGATTCCAGTTATGAGGAATTCACTGACTTCCAGACAGCAGGAAGGTGGATCAGGAAATCTCGAGGAAGCCTCTTCCTTGATCCTACCAATACACTTGACATCATAGTGATAAGCAACTGCTGAGTATTGGTTCAGTTTGTATAGTCTAAGAAGTATCTGGTAGTATTTGAAGTAAAAAGATTATTATTTCCATTTCTACGCTAATTTTCTCATCAATTCATCCAGAGATCTTACTGCGCCCATAGCATACTAGTCGAACGACAACAAGGACAATTGAAGATAATCATTTTCATACACAGAAAAACCTTTTACAACTATTAAGTATTCCTTTAAAGTTTATTAGTAATCTTTAACCTTACTCCTCTATCTACTTAACAGTTTTTCAATATTCAATTTTCTATCCTTTTTTTATGACATTATATGTATCTACCGCTTTGAAGTATTTGAATACGATCAATTACACTATTTCTGTTCTATCTTGTATAGGAGAATTCATAGACTTATTATTTAAATTATTCATTATGCATTGATACAACAAAATGAGAAACTTTATTCAGGAGTTGATTGTTAAACTTATGTTACTGATATTGTGAAGCATTTATCTAGTGAATATTCTATATCTTTATTAGCGTAGTCACTCCTGATATCACGAATTGATCTGAATCAGACAACATTTGATTACCTGGAAGCACTGGACAGCTATTTCGTCCTAGCATGGAACTCTTCAGTAGTGCTCATTCACGACCCTATCAGTAATCGAACCCAGGACCCTCTGGCTCTGTAGTGAACGCTTTACCATTGAATCACTAAGTCTGCTCCTTATGGTTGATATTTTTAATTTCAGTCAAATTGTGATGAAGTTTGCACGACTTCATTCCATTGTCATCGGTGGGTAACTGCCTTCACACCCGACACGGATTGAACTCCACCGGTCACATCTCCACACTAGAACTCCAGGAATTACCTTAAGGAGCTAGTCACTAGTGAGCTGATATTTAGTTACTATTGGGGGGGGGGTTGTAGAGATAGTTAATTTTAATCTTGATATTACGAATTGATTTGAATCAGACAACCATTGATCATCTGGAATCACTGGACAGCTGTTTAGTTCTAGTATGGGAATAGAATAGGCACTTTACTAGAAAGCTAGTTAATATATTTCTATACTAGGTATCTTTTCATTTGAATGATCTGACGAAAATCAGTAACAGAATATTAACTATAAGAAGAAGTATTTAAGAAGCCTCATAAAATAGGACTAAGATATACCAATGTAATTTTCAAGAGTATAATGTCGGTTAAAAGTTTAAAGTTAGTATGATAATACAACGTTTATTCTGTACTGAGTTCATCAGTTTTCTAAGGACATTTTTACACTATTCACAACATACTATTATCACTTTCAGTTGTTGTATACTTTGTTCTACAGATTGTTGAATATGAAGTTACACACTATGGATTAACTGTACGTGGATATTAATTAAAATTCAAGAATGAAATGACCACATTTCATTCCTAGAATTGAAACTCCAGCAGTGAGCACTGATGTGACCATAAGGAATCATGAAGGACGTAAACATTTCAGCATTCACTAGAACTAGCTGAAATTGATTTACGGTCTAGTGCTTTTCATTTCTGAGAAATCAACTTCTAGCCGACGAAGAAATTATGAAAAGACGCTGGAGGTGGATAGAAGACACACTGAGGAAACCTAAAAATTGTGTCACAAGAGAAGCACTAACATGGAACCCTGGAGGTCAAAGAAATAGGGGGAGACCAATAATACATTGCGTCGGAAACTGGAGTCAGACATGAAGAGACTGAACTGCACTTGGTAAGGACTGGAAAGGAAAGCTTAGGACAGAGTTGGTTGGAGAAGGCTTGTCGGCGGCCTATGCTCCACATGGGGTAACAGGCATCGATTAATTGATTGGTTTAATTTTAATTAATAATTCAATGAAACTAACTTACAATCAACCAGTATAATTGGTGATTTATTGTTTTAATGTATACGGTTTTTCTTTAGAACTCCAAAAAAATAGGTGTTCAAACTCATCTTTGCTGTTACTATACTTATCTAATTGAAATGAATCTACAATGTAAATTCAACATTATGAAATTCTTTTAGTGGATAGATTTACTAGAGAAATGGAAATTCTTCGAAAACAACTTTAAGATACCTATCATTATTATTCGAGTTATTTTTAATGTGGCACAAAAATTAATTAAGGTAGTTTGTAGAGATTGAAATAAAGTTTTAGTTGATTGAGTTCGTCACAAATTGATGTTGGTAAGATACCATTGAAAACTAGGGAGAATTGTACAGCTGTTTTAGCATAGTATGGGACTCCTAATCAAAGTGTACGCTAGATTCAGCCTCATAGACTCATGGCTGGCCAACGCCTAATTTTCTACACCAATAAGTCGGCATCCAATGATAAAATTCCCAATACCATCAATTTGGGATATAACGCGACAATCATTCAATGTCATCGGTAATAACTATCTCACTCCTAATAAGTTTGAACTCCACCAATGTTAAGAAGCTTCATATTATGACAGAAAAGCTGTCCATTACTCCCTAATTTTCCACTAATACCCTACCAACACTAATATATAACGAATTCAATCAACTAAGACAAAAAAAATACTCAGAAACAATCTATAATGCATAAATCATAATAAGAACTTTAGAATAGGCTTGTATCATCCCGTTGATTTGTAATGGACTGAAACTGATCAGCCTCTGTTGCCATATGTGCATCCTGAGCGGATTGCCTCTATATAGCGGTAGTATACAAATTATATTTAAGTTGAATTGTGACTGCAAAGTGGAATCCAGGACGCGCGTTTCGTCCTATTTGGAACTCATCTGCTGGATGTACCTGCATCCCAAAGTTGATGTTCACACTGGGATTCAAACTCAGCCACCGCGTTCACCACTAGGCCTATTCTAAATTGCATATGTACCCGTTGCACAAGTGTGACTGTCTGGACACAGTAGACTAGTGGTGAACTCGGTGGCGTTTGACACGAAGCGGACTGAGTTCGAATCCAAGTGTGAACATCAACATTGGGATGCAGGTACATCCAACCGATGAGTCACAAATAAGACGAAACGCGCATCCTGGATTCCACTTGCCAGTCACAATCCAACTTAATTATAATAAGAACTTATTAATGAATGCATTACTTTTAAAGTATTTAATATATACATTGATATAACTGAAGAATATTGTTATTTTATGATTGATTTTCACATGTATCATGAAATGTTGATTGTAATGTTATGTGAAAATGTGAATATTTAATAAGGTGACAGTTTTCACTGATACGTTTAGATATCAATTGATATGTAAATTTAGAAATTGGATTATATAATTATGTTTATCAATCGATTCTATCAAAATATGTTACCGGATATCACATGATTTCAGTTTAGTAGGTTAACATAGTAATATATGACTAATTACAATTAATTAGTATTCTTAATAATGATTTTATTCTATAGAATATAATAACAGATTGATGTTGGTAGGGTACCATTAAAAACTAGGGAACACGAGACAGCTGTTTTGTTCTAGTGTGGAACTTGTCAACAGTGCATACCACAGATTCCGTCCTATGGGCTTCAAGTTAGCGATTTTATTTGTAATTTATAACTCAAGCGAAACATTTGTTTCACTTTATCATTTAGGCATACTTGTTTCATCCGAATGTCACTGTTGCTATTCGCTGACAAAAGGCGATGTCGTCAATCGAAGTGCTGTTTCTATAATGTATGCTTGATGACTTATATAAAATTATTTATTGCATGATAAAAACAACAGTAGTATTCCAGTTTTAATATGTGGGGATACAACTTTGCTTCGTTGTTAAATGGAAAGATGACTTTGTTAGCCATGAGATGGACATAAGACCCTGTTGGGACAATTATTTTTTAATAAAGTTAAGAACAAACAATTTGATATCATAAATTACTCTACAATAAACAACCCCTGATCACCTTAATGCACTGAAAAGCTGTTTGATCTTAGTATGGAATTCTTCAGCTGTGTCAAACCATGATTCCACCAGGGATCAGACGTAAGGACCATCTAGCTTCGCGGTTAACGCTTTACCATCAAATTGTTGAGCGGGTTCCCGACGGGTAATATTTCGAATTAGTTCATTAGTGATACATTTGCGCAAATTTATCCATTCCCTTCGGTGGGTGAGTGGATCACTGTCGATATAGCTGAACTCCACTGGTCATATATCACTAGGACTTTTGGAATTACTAGTGAGTTGATATTGATTGCAATTGGGTGTTATTGGCATACAACAATCTCCATATTATCTAATTAAGAATAGACACTTTAAACGATCCATTTAAGTTTCGCAAAAAACTTTAAACACTGAAAATGACGTCTTCAATAAACAACTTCAATAAATGATCAAAAGTCCTGAATACAACGAACCTACTGAACACTGAAAACGTTACAATAACTTCAGTCACTATTAACGAAAATAATTCTTAAATAAAGTGATATTCTGTTACAATGTTTATTAGAGTAGAAAATCAATCAAAAGCGATTCTTATTCCTGTCACATGACATAGAGTCAGTCATAAACGTGATATTTCGGGGATTGTTGTGTTTAAATTTATATAAACGAGTCGATTTGGGTTAAGAACCCAATAAAATTAAAAAGCACTTGATAACATTATATTTGTTTTAGTAACGAGCTAGGCAATAATGCAAACAAAAGTTCTCATCTGGGATCCATCGCAGGACATTTAATCTTCAGAGTGACTGTCTAACTACGACAACCGAGTTGACATTTAATGGTTGATATTTCTAATTTTAATCATTTCACGGTATACATTACTTGACCTCATCTATTGAAATTGGTGGCTAATCCATAGATACAAGATATGACTTAACTCCATTTATCATGTTTTCTCACTAGAGTCCAGGAATTATTTTCTGAATTTAATTACTAGTATGCTCATGTTGATTACAATTGAATGTTGTAAGAATCATCAAATTCGAGTTTAATACCACAAATTGAATTGATTAATAGAAGTAAAAGTTGTAACCATAAATGCTTTGACACATATATCCAAACTAATGGTATGATTGCTACCGTCTAATGGAAACAATGAAATGAATGAAACTGTAACATACACAAGGATGTTTAACATACAGAGAATAAACTAAGTTAAATGAATGAATTGTATGTATATCTAACTGTACTTATATTTTACGAAGTTCCTAAAGGTGCAATACCAGGCAGTCATATCGTCAACATAATTAATCAAGTTAGACGATTTTCCTTATAAATATATTGAAAAATACTTTCATCTAGAGCTTTAAGAGTTCAGGATCAGAAAAATGATTAATGATCTAGAAAAATTGACTAATAACAAGAAAACTCATGTATGCTACTTTATGAGGTCATTTTAAAGACTATTAAAGTCCTCTAATATACTTATGATTAACCAGATGAAGTTATACACAATGTTTTTAATCTTTATTAAGTATGTTAAATTCAGCGCTTTAGTCCTCTGTTCCATACATTCAGTGGATGACACCTATATATTGGTACATAATGTTCATAAAAAATTTGTATTTCAATGCCTAACTTGTTTGTTTTCTGTTAGCATGTTAACCTACACTTTACTGGTTTACTCATAGTAGACAACTGGGAATATCTCTTAGATTGTGAAGTCATAATGAATATCATTAAAATTCACTCAATAAATAAATGAAAACTTGACCAAAAGCTGTGGGTACGGTGTATTTAGGGAATATTGAGAAACTTTGACGATATACTTAAAGATACCAGATAATTTTTGCCTGATCACTTGACAACAGTCATAAAATATTACATCAGTCCATTTAATGACTGAGTCCAAATTAATTACAATTCAATATTTTATAAAGATCTGAATATAATCTCGTTTCAGTTGAAGAAGTTGAGGATTATTAAGTTAAGTATTTTAAAGGATATCAGAAATTGCAATGAAATGTTTCTTGGGCACCAGAACATTCAAATAGAACGAGACGCACATCCTAAATTCCACTGTTATTTTAATGATATTCATTATGACTTCACAATCTAAAGATATTCCCAGTTGTCTACTAATAAGTAAACCATTAAAGTGTAGGTTAGCATGCCTAACAGATAACAAATTTAGTAAGAATTAAGCATTAAAATACAAATTTTTTAAGTAAATTATATACCAATATATTTGTATCACCTACTGAATGTATGGAACAGAGGACTGAAGCGATAAATTTAACATACTTAATGAAGATTATAAACATTGTGGATAACTCCATCTTGTAAGTCATAAGTATACTAGAAGTTGGTAACGGCATTACTCGCGACATCGCTGGTTACGTATTTTCACTAGAACTACAGGAATTACCTCTAGAAGTTAGTCACTAGTGAACTACTGATCACAACTAACTTTCAACGACGTCCATTAACATCCAATTAGAATATGAGTTGTATTCAATATTTATTGTCATTTTTCTGTTCATTTAGTATACGTTTCTTCTAGGGATTTCATTTAATGCGTCTGGAAATATTTGAAGTCGATTTCTGTGAACATTTTCAACAATTGTTCATTACAATAATTTAGATGGTAAACAAAGCGGTCAGTGAAAATTAAGGACTCAATGAGAACTACACCCTAAAATATAGCATTCATCTTATTGAATGGATGGAAAAAATGACTGAATTCGTTAAACACAGAGAATGTTTTGGACAAGTTCAGATAATACTTAGCGTAAATCTTGTTTGAACTTAATTCATAATCCATTAACATTATTAGTGATCAAACTCAACAAAATTAAAATTATACCACTAGACAAAGGCACATATTGAGCGTTTTCTGTTAAACATGGAGACGGTGGGTTCGATACCTCTGTTGAATCATGAGTGTACACTGCTGATAAGTTTCATAGTACGATGAAATAATTATTCAGTTCTTCCTTGTATTCCATGGTACCTAACAATGACTAATTCAGGACGAATACAAACAATAAATTACAGCCGAGCAATTCAATATTTTATAAAGGATCTGAATATAATCTCGTTTCAGTTGAAGAAGTTGGGGATTATTAAGTTAAGTATTTTAAAGGATATCAGAAATTGCAATGAAATGTTTCTTGGGCACCAGAACATTCAAATAGAACGAGATGCACATCCTGAATTCCACTGTTATTCACATTCAATCTTTGACAAAATTTCACATAAATCAATAAAGACTAATTAAATAAAATCCACGATGTCAACAATGGAACATTCAAACCTGTACATATTGAAATTCCACTTTATCTATAATATAAAGTGATTATCAAAAACCATGATTTGAATATGATATCACGAATTAGTTTCGGTTAAAAGAGCTATCTAAAGCTTGGAAGTAATAGATCGTATTGAATAGTATCGGAAACCCTTAAACTCAGTTTTCTTAGAAAACTGTTAGTCATTAGATTTTTTGTTAAATTATCCATCTAAATGCTACAATATATCTAATTTGATTGGCAGGATCTAAGTTGATGCTTAGGCTTAGACTAAGTTACGCCATATAAGTAAATTGGTAATTATATACGTGTCTATGCTAAATCCTTCATATATCTTAATGTAATCTTGAATTTACAACATTATAACTTGCTGGAGGTAACAGTAACATCATTATTTGAAATAATAAATCTAATGAAATGAATAAAAGAATACAAATTTAGTTTGGATGCTTTATACAGATTGGTTTTAATTTATTGGAATACCCTTAAAAACTGAGAAATGTTGACTAGCTGTTTCATCCTAGTTCGAATCTATGACTCTATCAGTAATTGAACTCAGGATCATTTAGGTCTGGTGGTGAACTGCCTCAGCTTTACTGTAATAATTCAACTCTCTAGTGACTAATTTAAGTCTTGAGATATCTTGAATAATGAAGTTCAGACAAGCAAGGAGTAAGATGCCTATTACCAATCGAGATTCATTATTATCGCAATTTATTGAAAACTGATTGAAACAACAATCCAACTAATGCACACCTTCCTACCTATTAATCCTGATGGTTAAGTATTAGCAGCAAATTTTGAAGATTCTGCGTTCAATGTGTGTTAGAAATGTGAGTGGACATTACTAAAAAGTTCCATACTAGATCAAAACAGTTGTCTTTTATTCCTTAGTTTTCAGCTATAACAAATTGAGATTTATCTTTGACTAATGTAAAAAATGAATTAATACAAATTCGTAACGAATATTTAGTTACTTTAAAGTATAAGGTCATTGATAATCTACGAAAGCTATTTCCAAATGGCTAATTTGAGATGACACAATGAAGATTGGCTGTAATTTATTGTTTGTATTCGTCCTGAATTAGTCACTGTTAGGTACCATGGAATACAAGGAAGAACTGAATAATTATTTCATCGTACTATGAAACTTATCAGCAGTGCGCGCTCATGATTCAACAGAGGTATCGAACCCACCGTCTCCATGTTTCACAAAGATCGCTCAATATGTGCGTTTGTCCAGTGGTATAATTTTAATTTTGTTGAGTTTGATCACTAATAATCTTAATGGATTATGATTAAAGTTCAAACTAGTTTTCCGCTAAGTATTATCTGAACTTGTCCAAAACATTCTCTGTGTTTAACGAATTCAGTCATTTTTTCCATCCATTCAATAAGATGAATGCTATATTTTAGGGTATAGTTCTCATTGAGTCCTTAATTTTCACTGATCGCTTTGTTTACCATCTAAATTATTGTAATGAACAATTGTTGAAAATGTTCACAGAAATCGACTTCAAATATTTCCAGACGCATTAAATGAAATCCCTAGAAGAAACGTATACTAAATGAACAGAAAAATGACAATAAATATTGAATACAACTCATATTCTAATTGGATGTAATGGACGTTGTTGAAAGTTAGTTGTGATCAGTAGTTCACTAGTGAGTAACTTCCAGAGGTAATTCCTGTAGTTCTGGTGAAAATACGTAATTAGCCATGTCGCGAGTAAAGCCGTTACCAACCAATGTCAATGGATGGGTTTTTGTGAATGCATTACGAAAGGACTGAGTTAGAAATATCACCCATTAGGAACCGGCTCAGTAATTTGATTATCCAGATGGTCCTGAATCTGATCCCTGGTGAGATCGTGGGTTTGCGCTGCTGAAGAATCTCATACAAGTAGTAAACAGTTATTCAGGGCTTCCTTTTTATCAATGGTTATCTAATTAAGACTAATTTGTGGTAGTTCATTAAACCAGTTTCTGTTTGCATATTCAATAATAGATGTTACTGACTAGAAAATGAGAAAGATCAATTTCTCCAGTTATTTGTACAAATTACTGAGATCTATAGAAACAGTAAAATCTATAAAATTCACTGAATGATGGCTGAGTAGTGGTACTTTACAACATAGTAAACATTCAACGATTGGTAAATGACATTAAATCTAGCAATATAACTACCTAAAGGTTAAATAGTTCAGTAGATTAACTACACATTTTGGAATGTATCGTATATGTTCAAGACTCCATGAAGTAATTTGATTAAAGTTTAGGATCATCATGTCAAACAACCAAGCTGAATACTCGTCATTATTTACTTTCATCATGTATCATTACTTTACTGCTCATGAGTAATATAACTTAGCTTGTAATATTCATATGATTTGTGTTAAGATCTCGAGTGAAATATAGTGTTAGTGACTAACCAATGATATTTGAGAAAATTGTTTCAAGGTCATAGCGCATAAATCAAATGGACGTGTTAATTGTAAATGAAAATGTATACTAATTCTAATAAAAGAAGATGTAAGAAAAACGTGTTTATAAGAAAATGACAACCCTGAATGTTCACTTTATAATATTTTGATGAGAAAATGAATCTTGTAGAACAGTTTCTGTTGGTACTTAAAGTTAGTATTTAAGTTTAAGGTTTACAATCATACTTAAGAATTAAGATATATGATTAGATTAGATCTAGGGTTATTGATAAAATTTAGGTTTAAGTTAAGGTTAGAAGTACGATTAGGATTAGATTGGATTTAGGGTACCATCAAAATTAAAATTATTTCTTTGAAGTCAATATAGCATGATACTATTAATCTTGTGTCAATTCATACATTGATACCAATATTAAGTATTAGTTCTTATATGTTCTTTTTACTTTCAACTATTTTCATAACTTCTTTATTGATTAGCAATAGTTATCTGTAGGTCATATTTTAAGTAGCTCAACTTCGGGTACCCCGCTTCAGTTGTATTGAATTTATTCTGTGAGGACAATACACATCCACTAGTCATATGTTAATATAAAGCAGTATGTATCAATATAAATCATAACAATCAAAGTATTGGATCATTTAAACATATACATCATTGACCAGCAGAGGTCATTTATGACGTCAGTAATAATCATTCTTACTTAGTATGATGGATTAGTAAAGTAACCTAACATAGAATAAATATGTCCATTTATTTATTTGAGCTAAATATAATATCATGGATTATTTAGTTAAGTGGTTATATTTATGCAAAATATGTATACACTAATAATAATAGAGTGGCATTTTCTAAATCTCAGACTATTTATTGTCATATTTGTAAAAGTTTCTATCTTTCAGTTGTTCATATTAAAAAACAACTGGCATAAGTTTAATTCAACTTGTAACTAAAAGTCAAGATATGCTTTCCATCCTATTTAGAACTTGTCAATTGTATGTTTCTACATTAAGTCAACCTCTTAAATACTAGTATACTAGTATATTCAATAAATAAAGTGTTACAAAATCTATTTCTATATTATGAACAGAAACCTATTGACTGTATTATTACCTCTTATGTACTCATATTCTACGAAGTTCATAGTTATGCAATAATAAAGACTAAAAACTTTGTAATCAAGTTATACTTCTATCTTACAATAAAATTTAACCATTGATAACATTTAACCTGAATGAATCTACCTTTAATGTCTATGCCTTTCTGCAGGATTGTGAAATTTTCAACTTTATCTTATAATTATTATACAATCTATATCTATAATTATTATTCTTAGGTTTTGTAGGATGAATTTGTTTATTCAGTCTATAACAAATCAGTCGGAATATACAAATTCGTCCTACTACTGATTCGCTCATAGCACAAACGTGACTGTCTGGACTCAATAGTCTAGTGGTGTACGCGGTGGCGTTGTCACGAAGCGGACTGAGTTCAAATCTCAGTGTGAATATCAACATTGGGATGCAGGTACATCCAGCCGATGAGTCCCAAATAGGGCGAAACGTGCGTTCTGAATTCCACTTGCCAGTCACAATCCAAATTAAATGATATTTTTAGTTTAATTTCTATAACATTTTTATTTCAATACTGATTCAACAATTTCATATTTCTATCTTTTAATGTTACATTATTAACTAACTTTAATAAGACAATTATTAAACACTAGTAAAGCATTGATTAGCTATTTTGTCTGTGTAGAAGTTATTATTAGTAGATACATTGTAAGCCTAACACACTGAACTTTTAGACTTAACCTAATTGAGTTAGCATCCATTGCATAATCATCATGTAATTCCACTGGTATATATCTGTTATGCATTTGAAGTGATTGGGTGTAATTCATTTTGGCCTTTACATGAAAGTTATGGAATTATAACTCTAAATTGGCTACTAGTAAATATATATATACTAATCACTATTATAGTATTTTATGGAGATTAAGAAGCCGCAACAAGCTGAGTACACCTATATCTGATATGAGACAGTTACCCGCAGGTGATATTGGTTGAAGTCATACTATGAGGATTGCTGACTGACTGTAGTTAAGAAATATTAGCCAGTAGATATCGCCACTGCAGTGTTTTTAACTGTTAAGCGGCCTGATGAAGACTCTGATGGCTTTAGTTTGAATCCTTAATAAGGCCTAAAATATACACAACTAAGTAGAATATGTGAAACAAACACCTGCCAGATGTTCTAATTTATTATCTAAGTAACATCAATTCGTGACTCAAAGCTTAAAGTTCAACACATTTCATAATACTGATTCACATTTCATGTTAATGACAGAATACATAAATCATGTACAGTTCAATCAGAAGTGATTTATAAATTACCAGGATGTGTGTATAAAAAATCATATGTTGCAATATTAAATGGTAAGTAAATCTAAACCTAAATAATCCTTGCAATTACAGCGGAAAAGCAAGCAACTGGAGTTTTTACTATGACTACAACCTGATACACTTGAAAACTATGATCAGTTGGTACGATTTCTGAGTGATTAAATATTTACTCAGAATTAGTGTAGGTGAATGAGAGTTAAGGACCTCATTTACTAGGTAACATCAATTACACTTATATATCATAAACTGGATCAGCTGGTAACATAAAATACAAAATACAATTGTGAAAGTTATGCACATGGTTCAAGATAATAGGATTATAATAAAGTAGTAATAATTCGAGAAGGAAAACACATGACAATCATTAAGGAGTCTGTAAGAAGCTGAAAATATGAACAATGTAAGTGTTATATTGACTGTATGTTTGATTAAATATAGCTTAGTCGTAAAAGTGTTGATAACACTAAGAATAGACTCGTTAGATTGGGTCTTTCGATACTTTGTCCCAAAACACGATAAATATTACTGTTCATGATTTTGTGTTTATCATTCTACCTATACTCTCTAACTATTGTTCATAAAGATTGGTTAAAAAGATATACCTATAAGTGAATCTAAATGAAGTAAGGTTATCTGTAGCATATATCATCTTCAGTAAGTAACGTACATTGAATGTTTCAGTACATATCTTCGCTTATTTAATGAATGAATGTCACATATGCGTCTATGATTTTCATGAAATAATTCATTTCAGCTGTTCTAAGTTTATGTCTTACTTACTTACATACTTACTTCCATTACCCCTCTCAGAAGAGCATAAGCTACTTACCAGTATTATCTATTGAACTCTGTCCTGAGTAATCCTTTTCAGCTGTTTCCAATCGCTGCTCATCCTTTCAATATCTGCTTCCCATCTTTGACGTAGTGTATTTTTTAGCCTTTTTATTTTCCGTTTCTTAACAAGATTCCAAGTTAATGCTTATCTCGTGATGCAGTCTGATGATTTCCAGAATGTATGTCCAATCGAGTTTTAAAATATTTTGTTAATTTCCTCATCGGCTGGCTTGTTCTCTCCGATAGTAGGCTGTTGCTGATGGTTTCCGGCCAATGGACATTGAGTATTTTAAGTAGATAGTTGTTTATAAATGCTTGTACCCTCCTGATGATGTTTGAAGTAGTTCTCTACGTTTCAGTCACCATACACTAGAACTATCTTGACGTTCGAATCGATCAGTGTGAGTTTGAGGTTTGTTAAGCGAATTGCTTAGATATTGCGATAGTATACAAGTAATGTCTAAGTTAAATTGTGATTGTTAAGTGGAATTTTGTACGTGTGTTTCATTCCTATTTAAGACTTATCGGTTAGATTTACCTCCATCACAATCTTGATGTTCCCACTGAAATTTGAATTTAATCCGCTTTGTGTCAAACGCTACCACCTACCAGTCCCAATTCAATTTAAACAATACTTTATGCATATTTTATTATTAATAGGTTATTATCATACTGTATCTTAAACTATTTGTCCTTTTGTTTATCCATACTAAATATATTACAATGAAATGATTTGTAATTATCTAGATGTTTATTAAATGTGTATATTGTCAGTAAATTAGGTTGTAGAGTAAACTTGAATTGATATGCTTTGTATTTTCTGTGACAAAGAACCATCTTTAGATGAATATGGTTCATGATTGATTAAATCAATGGTAAAATAGTCTTGATAGGAATTCATTGTTGTTGTTGTTGTTATAAAAGAAACAATACTGAATCATTGACTTGAATCAACTATTTCCAAGGTAGCTAACATATAAAGTTTGTAACAAAGAACTAAATTTAATCAAAGATTTAATGGTATTAAGGTTTCAGTTTACAATAAGCCTATTCAACTAAGACATATTTATGATAAATGTATATATTTGAATTATGGTGCTTTTGTGGAGATAGGTAGTAAGTTTAGTTGTCAGTGTTCATCAAAGATTGGTGTAAGTTAGGTGTCAATGAAAACTCTGAAACACTGGATAGTTGTTTCTCAAAAGTGTGAACTATCTCCCGCCTCTATCATCCCACACTAGTAAGCTGAATTTAGGGTCATCAAATTACTTACTTACTTACTTACACCTGTTACCCCTCTCGGTAGAGCATAGGCCGCTCACCAGTATTCTACATTCAACTCTGTCCTCACCAATCCTTTCCAGCTATCTCCAGTTACTGTTCATCCTTTTTATGTCTGCTTCCAGTTCTCGACACAGTGTGTTCGTTGGCCTTCCTCTTTTCCGTTTTCCAACAGGATTCCAAGTTAGTGCTTGTCTCGTGATACAGTCTGATGATTTGTGCAATGTATGTCCCACCCATTTCCAACGTCTTCTCTTAATTTCCTCTTCAGCTGGAAGTTGGTTTGCACTCTCGGATAGTAGGCTGTTGCTGATGGTTTCCGGCCAACAGATATTCAATATTCTGCGTAGACAATTGTTTTTAGATACCTGTATCCTCCTGAGGACGTTTGAAGTAGTTCTTCACGTTTCAGCTTCATACCGAAGAACTGTCTTGACGTTCGAATTGAAGTGTCTAACTTTGAGGTTAGTTGACAGTTGTTTGGAGTCCCATATATTTTTCAACTGTAGAAATGCTGTCCTTGCTTTGCCGATCCTTGCCCTTACATCTGCATCGGATCCTCCTTGTTCATCGATGATGCTCCCCAGGTATGTAACGGTATCCACTTCTTCCAGAGTTTCACCATCAAGTTCAATTGGGTCAGTGCTCTCTGTGTTGAATTTGAGGATCTTGCTCTTTCCCTTATGTATGTTCAGGCCTATTGATGCTGAGGTTGCTGCTACGTTGCTTGTCTTTACTTGCATTCGCTGTTGTGTATGGGATCACCCAGATAGCAGCAGAAATGAAGAGATACAATTTAACTGTGCTCGGGATCAGCGAAACACATTGGACTCAAACTGCACAGAAAACATTAGCCACGGGAGAGATGCTACTATATTCCGGGCACTAAGAGGTCATCAGATTGTCGAACATTTAACTTTCTGCATCACTCGAGAGACAAGTGTCGATTGAAAGAATTCCAACTTTGATTATTTTTTGAAATAGTATAACGATTATTCAATGTTATTCATAATAACTTTTTTGTTCGTGACATGCTTGAATTTCATTAGTCATGACTTATCATTAGAACTTCAGGAACATCTTAAAATTAATCACTAATGAGATGATCATTGCTACTGAAGCAGCTGTTTAGTTCTCCTTGGTCTTCAATGGTACTTAACTAATATCAATCTGTGACGAAAGATAACAACTAAAATGTATAGATTATTATATTGATCATATTCAGTAGTGTATTCTGATCAGTCAATATTGTCATATGTACATCCTGAGTAAAATATCTAAATATAGCCTGTTGCTAGTAGAGATTAAGTACTTTAGTGAGATTGTTTAATTGATACTATTTTATCAGCTCTACTGATAGAATGATTTCATGAAGATCTAATTTGACTATTTAAAGAAAGTGAAACCTGTAACAAGGTTTCCGTAGGTGAACCTATGAAAGAATTATTAAAATAACCTATTAACACCTAACTAATATAAACACATAATCAATCGCTATGAAACCTATTAGTCTTCATTAAGTATAATAATGATAAGGTTTTCTTTACTAACTACATAGCCAGTGGATTTATAGTAGATTACAAACTAGGATGTCAGTATATTCACTTGTCTAGCATAAGGATAATATGGAAATGTATATCATGAAACTTTAGTCAACTTATATTTCATATCGACTATTATTTAACCATTTTATATTCATAATACATAACACAATGAGTTTAATTTCACTTTAGTAGATTTGTATGTAACTATGAATTAACAATAACAACAACATGAATGAATATTAAACATTTAATCAATTCAATCACCTGCTAAGTACCAAACAATTGAAATAAAAGAAACATGTGAATAAGTTTTAATAAAATGAAATGAGAGAAATTTTCATATTGTTAAATAGCCCAAAATTTACCATGTGGTGCTTAAAGTAGTATTCTATGTGTAGTAATAAGTTGATAAACATAGAATCATAGAATAGAATCATTTTTAGATTATTTTATTTTAACACAGGTTTAATTTGGATTGTAATTGGTAAGTGGAAGCCATGATGTGCTTTCCATTCTATTTGGAATTCGTTGGCTGGATGTATCTACATCCCAGTGTTGATGTCCGCACAAGGATTTGAACTTAGTCCGTTTCATGCCAAACGCCACCACGTTCACCACCAAACTACTGAGTTTAGACAATTATACTTGGGGAAGAGGAGTATACGTAGTTAGGATGGAGTTGTACCTTTCCGTTAATCTGTTATGAATTGAAGATAGTCAGTCTCTGTGTGTGAACATAAACATTAGGATGCAAGTACATCAAGCCAGCGAGTTCTAAATAGGATGAAACGCTACTCCTGGATGCCGCTAACCGGTCACAATCCAACTTAAACAGTACTTGTCATTTATCGTTACATCAAGGCAGTTCGCTCAGGAGACATATATAACAATAGACACTGACCAGTTTCATTCCATTACAAATCAACAAGAAGAAACAAGTCAATCCTAAGTACATATGTATACTATATCAACTATAAATTAATTTACTTTTAGGGTTAAAAATAATTATTTTAGTCTAATAACACTATTATGCCATAGATTGATTATGTTTGGAAGATAACAAACCAACTTCCAGCTGAAGAGGAAATCAGGAAACGACGTTGGACATGGATAGGACATACATTGCGGAAATCATCAGACTGTATCACGAGACAAGCACTAACTTGGAATCCTGTTGGAAAACGGAAAACAGGAAGGCCACAGAACACCATGCGTCGAGAACTGGAAGCAGACATTATAAGGATGAACAGTAACTGGAGACAGCTGGGAAGGATTGGTGAGGACAGAGTTGAATGTAGAATACTAGTGAGCGGCCTATGCTCCTCCGAGAGGGGTAACAGGCGTAAGTAAGTAAATAAGTAAGTAATATAATCCAGAAGGTATATTTTACTTTGTATGAGACTAATGAATAAGTAAAACCTTAATCTCATTTTTAATATTTATATCCAATGGATAAATTCTAAATAGAACAAAACTCATTTCCTGGACTCAACTGCTTGTCATAATGTATCACTTTTAAAAATACTTGTTTAAAAAAACGTATCTAGACTGAAGTAGAACACCTAAAACGTAACCATTCCAAGAAGCACTGATCATAAATCGATTAATGAAGAAATGTTTGTTTACAAATCAAATGCTTTGATAAGTGAATTGGTAGCCTAATGATTAAAACGTATGGCTTAACAATACTAAGCTCCAGATTCGAACTCTTACCAATTCGCTTTAATGTGAAACATTGTTAATTATCATAGGCCTATGTACTATACACTCCAAAGTGTATACGCAAATCATCTTTACAAAACAAGAACTGACTGAAACATGCTTCGCAGACCAATAAAATCCCCTGCTTACATACTTAAGAGTTCACCATTACCATCACTGTATGAAATAGTAAGCAACGGTTATCAAAGATTCTGAGTAGGATAGGTAACCTCGTAATTGTCATGGTTTCGCTGGTGATATCAATTATTAAAATATAATTGTTATAACGAGCGATTTAGATGGGATAACTAACCTACAAAACTGTGTTTTCGGAGGTTATTTTAATTGTTTTGGTTGTGTACAAAGTGAACATTTTATCTCCCTAATTGTTTTATCTCTCTCACTCTATTCTCCCGTTTAATCTATTGATTGTTAGTATATCATTTCTCATTTATGAATTATAGCTAATTGATTGTGTATACGTTAAAACAATTCACTACCACATTCTCCTCTTATTATGTATTGATAATTATTTCCTGATGGGTTGACTACATTGTCAGGTTTTATACACATATATAAAGCAGTACTTGAAATACAGTATAATTGCTTGATAGATTCATTTGCTTGTATTTCTTCTATTCCTGTTTAGAATTAAGTGGGTAGCAGATGGGAAGTGCAGAAACACTTTCATTGGCATTTTGTCACCCTAATTCCGTACATACAAAATGGTCACATCAAATAATTGGTCATATGCATCAATCATTAGTAATTTTTAATATCATAATAATAATTGAAAGTTTTCCCATTATGTTTTATATTTCAATGGTTATATAGATATTGTATCTGATATGTTGAACTGGAATAACTATTTATGATATTGAAGAAATGAAATAGGAGTTCATAACTACACTGTAATACTTGAAAGTATTCATCTATGAAATTATTAAAAGAATAACTGATATTAATCAATACAATATACTTAGTAAACAGTAAAAAAAAGCAATACGAAAGAATTCAGTAATATATTAGTGTTATGTTTTACAACTAATGACTGCCTAAGTTGGATTCACTTTAAGCCTTGTCGCCAATTGTTATGTATTGTGAAAATACACAATGCCTATGATGATTGCTAATCGCTGTAAAGACACGTCCGCTTCGCAACTACCAGTCACCAACCAGGAATAGAGGATAACAACGATTGATGAGCCAAACAAACAGAATCCAATCAGATCAGATCAGATCGAGTCGAATTATATTTCAATCATGCCTTTATATATACACAAAATCAGAACATACAGCGAACCAATTAGGAAACTAACATTAATACAGAAATAAGGAAATAGTGGTAGTGAATAGGAACAACTTGTACACAACTAATTAAATGTAGTCCATAATAAGAGACAATATACTAAGAGTAAATATGCTAAACAAGAGGACACGGTAAGAGTAACGTAACAATAATAGAAATGTAATGTTTACACTACTCACGATCAGAATAAATGAATTAGTTCTCTAAAACACAATTCTGGAAGTTTCTCACTCTTCTTTAATGGTCCGACATAACAATTAGGCATTAAATTTCTTAGATATTACTAGATTATTTAATTCATTTTAATTTCTGTTGACTTAACACATCATCTTTTACAATAAATTTCATAAGTTATTCAATGTACATCATCTTACTTTTGTCATGAAAATTATAATGATAATATTAATGATTAATTTCAATGCATAATTCCATAGATCCAGTATAACGTAACCTATGAAATTCAACTAATGAAAATATGCAATCCAATGAGATTATCCTGAATTCAGTCAATCAATCAATGTCTGTTACCCCATGTAAAGCATAGGCTGACAACCAGCCTTCTTCAACCAACTCTGTCCTGAGCTTACCTTATCAGTCCTTTCCAAGTGCTCTTCATTCTCTTCATGTCTGTCTCCACTTCCCGACGCAGTGTATTCTTAAATCTCCCACTTTTCCTTTGGTCTTGCATGTTAATGCTTGTCATGTAACACAATTTCGTGGTTTCCTCAATGTATGTCGTATCCACCTCCAGCGTCTTTTCCTAATTTCTTCGTCAGCTGGAAGTTGATTTGTTCTGTGACATAGGAGATTGTTGTTGATGGTATCCGGCAGACGGATCTGAAGTATTCTACACAGACAATTGGTGAGGGCTATGAAGGTGAATTTGGTAGGGATGGCAGGGGTTCAAATCTTAGGGTAAGCAAGCATGAACCACCAAGAAGTAAACGAAGAGAATTACATAAAAATAACACCGCTTGAAACCCCTCTATGGTTACTGCCAGTCCCCATCCCATAAAACTATAACCTTGCTAAAAACCCGCTAATCAATAAAAACCTTTAAAATTATCCTGAATTGATTGAAGTTCATTCATATCAATCATCTACTAGTGATTCACAGTAATCTCGGATTAAAGCTTTTATCACAATATCTAAAGATCATCATAGACTTAATCTCTAATGTAAACATCAGATAATCATCTACAGTACTTTTCTTAATTTTTGACACTTTCTCGATCTCTCAATCTCACTTTCATTCATTCACTTTCATTATTATTATTATTACTATTAGTTTTTTTCTCATTAAAACAATACTTCACTTGAAACTATCATTACTATTTTCTAGACAATTTTATTTTTCTTCAATTCATTTTCTTCTTTTATTAAAAAATAAACATTGAAAAACTAAATAAAAAAACAATTTTTTTTGTACTTCATTTTAGACAATCAAATTATAATGAAAAAATTATCATTTAAAAGAAGTAGTAAACTAATTAATAGAAAAACATTTTGTTAATGTGTACACATGTTAAAGTTTTATTCAATTAGTTACTATGATCAATTGAGTTAGTAACTAAAAGTATCATCATGTAAAGTTCTATTGATTGGCGTCTTTTTTTTTTAAAAAAATACAATCAATAATAAATTATGGTGTTATTTATAAGTTTGTTTTATAAGTTGAATGGTGATTACCAAGTGAAATTCAGAATATCCGTTTTGTCCTATTTGGGACTCCTCAGCTGGATGTACCTGCAACAAAGGTTAACCAGTTTCAGTCCATTATAAAACAACGAGAAGATACAAGCTTATTCTAATTATATTGTTTTTCTTCTTTTTTGTTGTTTATTAAAAACATTTTTAAATTGAAAAAAAAATAGAATAAAAATATTAATTATGTAATCAGTAAAATTCATAGGTTAATCAATATTAGTTCATAGGCATAGATACAATGATAAATATTATGATTAGATTCATAATCTGTAACTAAATCATATGATTAGGCAATTGTGGATATGACTAATCGATCTAAATCGGTCAACCACTTATCATCTGGATTGATATGAATCTCTTAAGTATCACTTACATAAAATAAAGTTTTGTTAAGTCAGACCACTAAAAAAATAGCAACAAACTCTCAGTACTGTGTTGTAAGAACATTATTTCATTTATTCTAACTGTCTGTAATGTAAAAATTTCGATTCTATGATTGTTACGTTCCTCTTACCTTATCCTACCGATCAACATATTTGCTGTCATTATATTGTGTCTTATTATGGACTACAGTTAATCAGTTGTGTACAACTTGTCCTTATTCACTGTCACTATTTCTTTAGCTCTGTATTAATGTTAGTTTCCTAATTGGTTGGCTGTGTGGTCAGGTTTTATGTATATATGATGAAGTTTATGAAATATAATTCGATTCTGTTCGGTTAGTCTATCTGCTTGTGTTCTTCTTATTCTGGCCTTGGACTCAATGGATATAGGTCAGACGCGTAATTTTCAACTACGCACATCTAATTAGCATTCGGTTACCCCGCCGAAAATTTCAAGTGTCACAACTAGTTCATAGATTAATCATGTTGTAAATTAAAGATGAATTTAATTTTTAGAAAAAAAAATTTATTAATAAAAGAATGTAGTTGATAGCTGTTTTATAGAAGATTAAGATACAAATATAATATACATTCATGATCTTATCTTGAGACTGTACTTGTAAATTTAGAGTGAACTATTATTAATTTAATCCTTAAATCATTGAATATACATTTAACAGGATACATTTCAACCTCATAACGCATCTCTAGAAACTATATCTCGGACATTAAAGAAATATCACCGTTGACAATAGATATTTATTATGCAGTATCATCAAATGAAATGTAACTCAACTCTTATCAACTTAGTCGTCTGAAGAATAAGCGAATTCTTGGTGGCTTGAATGTTTGTCGTTTATTAATAAGATAGAATCTTGGATGTACACTATTGATTTCAATGTTGGTGTTGTCAACTTACAAAATGAATCTTATAAGTTAATTTCTTAGGGAACTTAAAGAAATAATCAAATGGTAAACTATGCTGTTAATATTAACAATCTAATCCTAAATTACATCATTCATATAAACAGTAAACAGCTATAAAATCATATATAATGTATTCTTTTGGTTGATGTAGAGTTCATTTTCAATAGTATCTATCAAAGATGACAAATTTTTTTCTAATTAGGATGAATTTGTATATTTCCATTGATTTATTATAGACTGAAGCTGGTTAGTCACTAATACCAATATGCCCATTACATAAGTGTAACTGTCTGAACTCAGTAATCTTGTGGTGAAAGCAGTAACATTTCACACGAAACAGACTGAGTTTGAATCCCACTGTGAACATAAACATTAAGATGCAGATACATCCAGCTGACGAGTCCCAAATAGGATGAAAATCATGGATTTCACTTGCCAGTCACAATCCAACTTGTTTCTTTATACTCATTATCTGTTTAATTGACTAAAACAAAAATAAATACAAAGTATTCACCATTGTAAATTTATACAATTTTCAAATTAACACGTTGTTGTTCTGCAATGAAGACTGTACTAATGATATACATAGATTATAAGCAGAATAACTTGATATAGCAATTTATTGCATGTTACTCATTGAACAGGTTAATGGTTATAAGAACTAAAAAAGATAAATGGATGATGCATCAACAATCGAAGAATTAAGTAACAGGCTACAGTCTTGGTGTAAACAATGTAATGATTTGTTTATACATCAATAGAGGAGGTTAATCATCAACAATAAAAAATTAGCCTGAAAATAGTAGTATTATACAAACATAAAACTTTATTTTTATGATAAATGAATTTAATTCATGTAAGAAGCTTAGTTAATTCGATTCGTCACAGATTGATATTGACAGGGTATTACTGACAAAATAAGCATAATACACTGGATAGCTGTTACGTTCTAGTATGAGACTCCTCTGAAGTGTGCATCCTAGATTCAGTCCCTGGGGTTCCTAATTGGCAAACATCTAACCTTCTGCATCATTTGGCTGTCACCCAATGGTGGAATTTTTCTACTCCCATCAGTTTATGATATAGTGTGACAATCATCGATTGTAATTGGTGATAACTGTTTTACTCCCGATAAGTTTGAACTCCACTACGGTTAAGGAGCTCCATACAAAGACGGAATAACTATCCAGTGTCCCATTGTTTTTAAATATTAACTCACTAATATCAATCTGTGAAGAATACAATCAACTAAATTTAATATCAATCGCCACAAACCATTTCAGTTCAGGTTCTATACTCCATCTCGTTGAAAATAATTTATGTTGGTTACTTCATCCACCTGAAACTTCATAGTTTCAAATACAGTTTATAAATAGAAGACAGGTCTTATTTATCCAATTCGAAAAGAAACACTGAAAGCACGGTACGATCTACAAAGGATACTTAAAACAAAGTTAATGTTCTAACGGTTTTTGCACAGCCAGTTGTTTTGAGGAAGGTGTCAACCCTCATATCAATGTAACACTTTGAAAATTTACCCACAAATTATAACTAACAATCTTTTCAGCATAGATACTCATCGATACATACGCTAACACCATAGTCCAAGAGGTTATGAAGGAAGTTATTGAGCTTAGATAGTCACCAACTTATTCAACAAATACGAAGGTATTATTAACAACACAAAATTATCAATTATCAAAACATTACAGTAATAAAATTCCCTTATATTAACTTTGTTTAATCAAACAATAACTTAATAACGTCAATAATAATACTAAACTACTCCTTATTATGATTTGGAAACAATAGGATCTAGAAATCCACAGAGTGACACATCATACGTTATACTACTGATATATACACTATCAGTATCCACAAATCGACTTTATACTGTACATCATTTCGGAAATCTACAATCACACTTCATTATTTTAAATCTAATAGCGTTTATGTAAGTAGTTCCACTATCAATAATTCTTTATTCTATGATCTTACATGAATCATTATGAAGTGATGAAATGTTTAATAACACTGTCCAGTAGTATGGGTTCCAATTTCTATTTGATCAGACTGTTCATTGACATAACTAGTATTTTCCACTGAATTACTGTAAGTAATCGTGAAATAAAAATGTATTCATTAAATATTCATGTTTAAATCATACAACTGGAGAGATGTGATGTATCAGAATATAAGAAAACCAACGATCTAGACTTGAAAATATTTTCCATTTTATGAACTGAAATATGAATTACTTAACATCGACTAAACGTACTCAACTGATCAAGGGTGTGTAATTTGTGAGGTTGTAAATGATGCTAACGGAATGTGATGATAGAGGATGACTTATAAACAGGTGTTGTATTTCCTGAGTTAGGTTGTTTGGTTGTGGTATTTTCATCAACTTACTAGACAACATGTTCCACAAGTACTTCAGAGTGAAGTGAGCTAATCGTAAATCTCGATAATTGAATAGCCACTCGCTCTATTCATCAGATGTTGGTGTGCATAATTGTGTTGTCATCAAGTGTCAATGTATTCTAATATTTTACACCGCACATCCAACAGACCCGACCAGACCTGACCTTTGTTGTAATCTTCTGTTTGTTAGTTGTTGGGCTTATTTGTGTTAATTTCAATATGCTTGTTGATTGATGATTGACCTGAGTGAGAGACTTCTAAATGTTCACTGATTTACTTGTGTTTCCTCTGTTCATTATTCTGATATTTTTCCAGTTGAATTGATGTCATTGATTGTTCATATCTATTAATATCAGGGAAACCTTATGATAACTGCTAGTAGCTATTTGGTGTTAATGTGGATATGGCCAAAGTGGATAATCAGATTGCATGATGTAATATTTTCCGAGGTTGTGGCAATTGGTATTATAGATGATGTTTGTTTCATGTTTATTCACCGTTATATAATTCGGTTTGTGTAATATTCATTTCCGGAATTGAGTGTGTTTGTGAGTTACACTTATTCCTACGAACCTTAATATTATGTTTGTGATGTTGGAAACGTTTTTCGTTTAAAGCATATTGGTCCGGTTGTTAACAGCTGTAATGAACAAATGGAAAATGTAAACTAGGAAGTCGATGAATAGTTAGCAAGTTAAACATTCGATTTAGAGAATACAACACGTCTTAAATTCTCCATTTTTGCCACGATTTTACATATCAAATTAAGGGTTTTGTCTAAAACTAAGCGAAGTTTGATTACTGTTTTCTACTGTGGATATATTTAATCTATATACTTACCCGGAAGAAGATTTACATGTTTTTGTAGGCGAATTCGGTTTTATATTATTTGACTGTCATAATCAGAGAATTCTTGAAATCTTGAGTCAATTCATATCTTTTAATTGATTTAATCCTACGATCTTCGATCTTACGCCTGTTACTCCTCTCGTAAAAGCACAGGCCGTTCACCAGTATTCTACATTCAACTCTGTCCCCACCAATCCTTTCCAGCTGTCTCCAGTTACTGTTCATCCTTTTTATGTCTGCTTCCAGTTCTCAACGCAGTGTGTTCTTTGGCCTTCCTCTTTTTCGTTTTCCAACAGGATTCCAAGTTAGTGCTTGTCTCGTGATACAGTCTGATGATTTGCGCAATGTATGTCCTATCCATTTCCAACGTCGTTTCCTGATTTCCTCTTCAGCTGGAAGTTGGTTTGTTCTCTTCCAAAGTAGGCTGTTGCTGATGGTTTCCGGCCAACAGACATTCGATATTCTGCGTAGACAGTTGTTAATAAATACCTGTATCCTCCTGAGGATGTTTGCAGTAGTTCTTCATGTGTCAGCTCCATACCGAAGAACTGTCTTGACGTTCGAATTGAAGAGTGTAACTTTGAGATTGGTAGACAGTTGTTTGGACTCCCATATATTTTTCAACTGTAGGAATGCTGCCTTTGCTTTGCCGATCCTTGCCCTTACATCTGCATCGGATACTCCTTGTTCATCGATGATGCTCCTCAGGTATGTGAAGGTATCGACTTCTTCCAGAGTTTTACCATCAAATTCAATTGGGTCAGTGCTCTCTGTGTTGAATTTGAGGATCTTGCTCTTTCCCTTATGCATGTTCAGGCCTATTGATGCTGAGGTTGCTGCTACACTGGTCGCCTTCACTTACATTAGTTGGTGTGTATAGGCTAGAAGAGCTAGATCATCCGTGAAGACGAAATCATCGAGTTGTATTCTACTCGTCTATTGTATTCCATGCTTCCACTCAGACGTGGAGGTTTTCATGATCCAATCAACTATTAGAAGGAAGAGAGGAGGCAAGAGTAATCAGCCTTGTCTGACATCGGTCCTCCCTGGTAATGTATTTGTCAGCTGTCCTCCATGCACGATTTTGCACTATAGTCCGTCGTAAGAATTCTGGATGATGTTGACGAGTTTCTCTGGTATACCGTGGTGTCGAAGAAGTTTCCATAGCGAACTCCTGTCTACGCTGTTAAACGCCTCCTCATAGTCAATGAGGTTGATGTACAATGACGAGTTTCATTCAATTGATTGTTCAACGATGATCCGTAGTGTTGCGATTTGATTCTACGATGCTTTCATTATAATTTTTGTGCTGTTGTCATTTATTTATTAAGTCATTTGCTCCCCATTTTTTCTTGACAGTATGAAAGTAGTTTCAAATCAGTGAGACTTGTATTCATTTAAAATAACAATTGTAAGACGTCAATCTGTATTATAAAAGACCAAAAAATTATTGTGGAAAAGAAAGAATTAAAATCCCCTCCCGGGAAATCATGGAAGATATAGAATTTTGCAGCCGACGTTTAAGCATTAAAACAGATTTCTTACTAGTTGACTAAGATTAAATACACAAACTATTGAATGCCGTCTTAGTAGCCTAGCAGTTAAGCTTTCACTACAAAGTAAGGGTGTTAGGCTTGACTTGCCGACACAGTCGTGGTTGTCCACTACTGAACAGTTTCATATTAGGACTAAATAATTGTCCACTTAATGATCTCGAATTCTTTCATTGATTCTTCTATTCAGTTTTTGCTTATACATTACTATTCTTCAGATCATTAAGTTTGTTATTAACTAAGTGAAACTTATTCAGTCAGTTTTATTCTTATTCACCATTAGAATTTATTCATTACATAAGCACATATTTCTTGTACTTTGTATATTGCTACAGTCAGAATTTCAGGATAATCTGCAATATTTCATTCTGTTACTTAACTATAATTACGTCTTTTCTGTTGTCATTGAATATCAATAACAGTTTTCAACTGAATTCTGGCTTGTAAGTATGCTTAAATCTCTTTATAATTTCCTGATTATGAAATATTCTGAATTGTAAACAGCTAGAAATGATCCAGTGAAATAAAATTAATACACCGAGTTTTCAATCCTGATATCACGAATTGATTTGAATCAGACAACCAGTGATCACCTAGAAGCACTGGACAGCTGTTACGTCCTAGTATGGGACTCTTCAGCAGTGTGCATCCATGACCCCTTCCGGTGTTGGACTCAGGACCCTTTGGTTCCGCAGCAAACGCTTTACCATTAGACCACTGAATGAGTTCTTAACGATTGAAATTTTAAATTCAGTCAATTCGTGATACGTTTGCCCGACTTAATCCATTGTCATCGGTGGGTAACTGTCTCACACCCGACATGATTGAACTTCACCGGTCACGTCTTCACACTAGAACTCTAGGAATTACCTTAAGGAGTTAGTCACTATTGAGCTGATATTAGTTACAGTTCGTGGTAGGGGGAGGTTGTGAAGATAGTTAACTGTCAATGATTATCATATTTTAATTAAAATGTTTGTTCTTGCTCTATATGAATAAAGAAAAGGAAACTACGTGTATAAAATTGATCATTCATGTTACATTATGGTCATTAATCTACATGATTATGCAATCACTGTATAGTGCTATTTAAAATTCTGTAAGATATATTAGTTCATTTAAAATTGCAAGAGTACCATTTTTAGCAAGAAACATAGATCACACAAGGTTCCTTAACGACTGTTTTCAATAGCTAATTATGGTGTATGTTAAGTCCCCCCTTCCCCCGGTTAGACTAGTGGCTACATTATAACTTGATTGATAGAATTTAATGGATTATGTATGGTATGGCATGATGTATAAATAGCAAGTTCATCTTCTAATTCTTTTTTTTTTGACTGTCATGATGAGAGTTATAATAGTATCTCACTAGCTATGTCGAATGTCTAGCTTAATTATTTAATCCTTTAAGTAACTGATCAATGTTACTATGTAGGTTTCATTTTGAAATAGTTACTAATCTACGCTTAAATATCATTTATTTTTTCATAGAATTCTGAATCCTGTATAAAAACGTGGTTAAGGAAAACATTTCAATTAATTAGTGCATTTTTAAAATGTTTCTAGTCTTTAAATGGTATTTAATTTGTATATTTTACATTCTTGATTGTAAACCATTTAGTTATGATTGTAATCATAGTTACTTAGTATCCATATACTTTCTTCACTGATTACTGCTAAAATATACATCGTACTCTTAATAGTTTACTCTTAAGTTCAATGCATATTCTTAACTACCTACTAGATTATGATTAATTTTATTGATATTGACGTAGCATAATTTCTTGATTGTATTTCAGGACATAGACAACTCCATTTTAATTTAATTGGAATATTTCAACATAAAAATACCATTAACTATTTAGAATAGGCTTGTACATACAGCCGATGAGTCCCATATAGGACTAAACGCGCGTCTTGGATTCCACTTGCCAGTCACAATCCAACTTAAATATAATCATTAACTATGTCTGTCTCGGATGAATTTACAAAACTCTATGTATCACAGGAATTTGAGAGGATAAAAATTTTGTTTTGTTATAGACAGAAGGTCAACGCAGCTGGCTTAACGTCTATAATGATCTCTTTTTCAACGTATTTGTATTGATTGAATTAAGGTGGTTTTGTAGAAATTAGTATTTAATGTATTGTTTGTAACTGTTACAGACTGTACTTCGTTGGGTATCAGTGTTCCGTTTTTCAACAACATTCAATCGAGTACAATTTATGCTAAATATTGCATGATAACAAATAGTTGAATTGATTTGTTTTATTATCAATAGTCTATACAACTTAACATCATAATGTATATTATTTGACACCAATTACAGGTTTCCAAATTCTTTTTCGACTGTAAGTCATGGTATACTGTTAATCACCATAAGATAGTAACTCACTTTCAAAGATAAAAACATTAACGATGATAGATTTCAGTTGATTGATTGAGGCATAAGAGCTTCCGTTCACTAGCAACAAGTATCCTATTAAAGTATATATCATACACCCAGAGATTAGAATTTTTGGATATGAAAAGGCAACTATTAAGTATCACAACAATTAGCAACATATATTCATAATAGTGTAAAGTGCGGATAAATCTTATAATTTGTTTTAATAATCAAAAATTGAGTTGTAGAAGCATCCCTGATTGCAAGATCATGTAGTTAGATCATCTGATGAAGTCGATATTATTCAGCTGAGAGTAAGAGAGATAATTGTTACGTGGTTAAATTATTCCCTTGACAGTGTGAACAGGAGCACATTATGAAGTCTTCTTCTACACTATGGTTTACCAGAAGAATATAATCAATATCATACCTAATTCTTATGACGGACTACATTGTAAAATCATGCATGGACGGCAGCTCATAAATTCATTCCAAATAAAAACCGGTGTTAGACAGGAGATTGCTAGTCAAGCGGCCTACGCTTCCCGGTGGAGCAACAAACATTGACTGGATTGATTATATTATTCAGTTTGTGATAATCAGTAGTGTAAAATTAACTTAAATTATGAATTAAAATGTTAAAATCCATTTCAAATTTTGATATAAAATAGATTTCTCATGTACGCATGCGTTGATATTCATTTCGTACTTGAATATAAAGTATTCATATGAGCTCACATTCTTTCACTAACCTCAAAAATTGATTCATTTGACAACAACTAAAGTACTTTTTGAACCGATCCAGTAGTGTCTATCTGTTTAACATTAGTCAATACTGATAGAGTTATTTCAGATTAAGAGAGAGATAGTAACTAATAATCGAAAAGGATTGAATAATGATTCTTTACATTTTAAGATTGCTCATTAGTACCTATATGCTAAGGGATATTCAACTATAGACAAAACAAAGAGTCAATAAGTAAGTGATCCTTAGTAGTGTTTTGTTTAAATCTATCCTTAAACTGAACGAAAATTCACAAATAGTTGATTTTAACAAAATGGATTGGCTAAAAATATAAGGTTCCATAGTAGCTACATTATGAGTCAAAAGTAACAGTTTTAGATTTGATCCAATCTGATTTGATTATTTGAATAATTAAAGTATTATAAACTCATTGATTAACTCAAGATTGGAATGATACTAAGTTGAATTGATTGAGTTCGTCATAAATTGATATTAGCAGGTTACCAGTGAAAATCGGGAAGCATTGGACAGTTGTTTCATTCTAATATGGGACTCCTAAATAGTGCCAATCAGTTTTCAATGGTACCCTGTCAATATCAATTCATGACAAATTCAATCAACTAAACTTAATACCAATCTCCACAAGCCATCTCATTTCAATTAAATATGATATTAGTTATTGTTCTATTATTGACTATTGTATATAGTTTATGTTTATGAAGGCTTCTATACACAATTCAATACTTAGTAGTAGTACAACTGTTTAATTACAAAAGCATCCCCTTGATGTAGTAGGATGAATTTGTATATTTCCATTGATTTGTTATAGACTGAAGCTGGTCAGTCTCTATTGCTATATGTGCATCCTGAGTGGATTGCCTCGATATAGCGAATATTCACAAGTATCATTTAATTTGGATTGTGACTGGCAATCTGGAATCCAGGACGCGCAGTTTCGTCCTATTTGGGACTCATCGGCTGGATGTACCTGCATCACAATGCTGATGTTCACAAGTGGGATTCGAACTCAGTCCTGTTTCGTGTCAAACGCCACCGCGTACACCAGTAGACTACTGAGTCTAGACAGTCACGTTTGTGCAATGGGCGAATTGATAGTAGGATGAATTTGTATATCCCCTTGATGTTTTATTGTTTAATAAATGAAGTGTTATATGTCTAGTGAATTTTCCAGCCACTTATTGATTGAATAATGTATATTAGAGTGTAATTTACTTTAAAGACATTAGTTAAAACCTTAAATTTCATTATTATAATGTTTTCTTCATCAAAGTGGTCATCTTGGCTTCTGTGATATATTCCACATGAGTCAATTGTAAATACCCCATACTGGTAAATATGAAAGCATTAATTGTAAATTACATTCTAATCTAAAGTATACACATACACTAAATAATTTTGAAGAAAAATGATTAAAAGTAATGAACAGTATCCATTAATTGAATAAGTTGAATGATGTGAATAGTCTATTGATCACTAACTTGTATCATAGAAATTCAAAGACATTGGCTACAATAGACATGAAGATGATCTCAATTCATATGTGTTAAAAGGGTGAAATATATCAAAGATCATTTCATATTGGCAAATATGATTATGTTATTATTGAAACCGATCAATTGAATGGTGTCAATATTATTTACTATTGTAATATACAAAACATTTATGCATGACTGAATGTTTTCAATTAGCATTGATTGGCATTGATTTCATTAACCTATTCAAGTAATGATTTCAAGTCAACACACACTTCTCCATGTCAACTATGCAAATGTGACAAAATATAATACTGACAATAATTTACAACAATCATTGTCTTTTGTAATGACGTAAATTACTTGTAACCAAATAGTAGAAAAACAAATCGATGGTTAGCACAATTAAAATGGCTGCTCCTAATACCATTGTTAATTTTCTTATCACTACTATTACTATTGTTATTACTATTACTAATACTACTACTACTACTATCATCATTACTATTACTACCACTATTACTAATACTATTACTACTACTACTACTACTACTACTACTACTACTACTACTACTACTACTACTACTACTACTACTACTACTACTACTACTATTAGTACGGCTACTACTACTACTATTACTGCTAGTTACAGTAGTAGTTGCTGTTATTGTAGTCACTTATTTATTATATAAACGCATAAGATCCGGTACTAAAAATATATGAGCCACACAATTTTAAACATAATATTATAAAGAATAAGTGACAGATGATGATCTTATACAATGAACCATCAATTAGCTTTAATTATTAAACAATACTTATTGCCGTCTACCAATCTCAAAGTTAGACTTTTCAACTCAAACGTCAAGTCAGTTCTTCTGTATGGAGCTGAAACGTGAAGAACTATTGCAAACATCCTCAGGAGAGTTCAGGTATTTATCAACAACTGTCTACGTAGAATATCGAATATCTGTTGGCCGGAAACCATCAGCAACAGCCTACTTTGGAAGAGAACAAACCAACTTCCAGCTGAAGAGGAAATCAGGAAACGACGTTGGAAATGGATAGGACATACATTGCGCAAATCATCAGACTGTATCACGAGACAAGCACTAACTTGGAATCCTGTTGGAAAACGGAAAAGAGGAAGGCCAAAGAACACCCTGGGTCGAGAACTGGAAGCAGACATAAAAAGGATGAACAGTAACTGGAGACAGTTGGAAAGGATCGGTGAGCGCAGAGTTGAATGTAGAATACTGGTGAGCGGCCTATGCTCCTCCGAGAGGGGTAACAGGCGTAAGTAAGTTAGTAAGTAGGTACTTATTGCCACTGTGTTTGTAGTCAAGTCTCAAACTATCTGAATATTACAGTACTTACTATAGTAATAAAGAAATAGCCAATAATTCTTGCAGTTGAATAAAGTCATTAGGCATGCAGTATTCTTGACTAACTCTACAATATTTACATTGTACTTGATTTTTATAATTACATAAAGTTTAACATCTAACATTGAGGTCATATAAACAATCAATTCAGTTAAGTTTAAAGGGATTTCAACATTCAGGAACTATTCAATAATAATCAAACTAATATAAACTAAGGCATTGTAGTTTATAGAATATTGTTAATGCAAGTAAATAACGTACAATATTTCTTAGTGATGCTCACAATGTTTTACGTCACTTACTTGCATTAACAATATTCTATACTACAATGCCTTAGTTTATATTAGTTTGATTATTATTGAATAGTTCCTGAATGTTGAAATCCCTTTTAACTTAACTGAACTGATTGTTTACATGACCTTACTGCTAGATGTTAAACTTTATGTAATTATGAAAATCAAGTACAATGTAAATATTGTAGAGTTAGTCAAGAATACTGCATGCATGGTTCATTGATACGACTCCCATCTGATTTACTTTATACCTTGTAGAAACAAGATAAAATATGTTCTCGTGTTGTAATTTAACTATGTCTACATCCTATATATCTTATTCTAAGGGAGAATTAATGGAATAGTACTCAGAGAACAAACTCTCCTAATTGTTCTCCTTCCGTCACTATTGTATTATCTGAACTGTAGCCTTCATGCTAGTTTTCAGAATTTGACTTTCATTCATAATTTAATCACTGAAATTAACATTTATGTCTAGTTAGATAGTTACTGGTGTTTTCAATAAATAGGATGACAGAACTAATTAAAACCTAATTCTAAAACTTCATGTAAGTTCCAACGGATACTACAATATAAATCATCGTGTGAAATGTGACCCAAACGACTTTATTAGAACAATAAAGGATTTTATGGGACAAAAACTTGAAAAACAAAAAGCCCTATTTTATTTTTAACTGGCAGAGGAGGAGTGGTGATGTATTAGTGGCTGATAAATATTTTGTGATCTAGTTCGATACCACTGTGATGTTTGGTTGCTTAGACACAATTTCTGTAAAAGTTTCTAATATTTTGAATGAATCAATACTTAATGACTTTACATAAGTATTAGTATCAACGATTCCGAAATTATTCAGTCGTTAATGTTCCCACACAGTATCTTAAAAGAATTGAAGTGATATAGACAGTGTGTCATAGGTTTTCTGAATATTCCGTTAGTGACTAGTCAGTAATCACTTTTTATCTGTTTTCAGTCTTCTTAGGTAAATGTACCCAAATCTCAAACCTCGAATAAAGTACCTATTACAAAACAAACGTTTAATACATTATCAATGATCATTTTAATAGCTTACTGGACTTATTAACCCAGTGCATAATGTATCAAACATTTAAGGAAAATGCTATTGAGTTCATATTTGAAAGTGACTATCATCTATTAGATGGTAGTAGTATTCAGTTGATTTGTTCTCATTAAGGTGTAGGATAGGTCTTTGATTTCGCTATTATCTATAGTCCTTTTATAGAAAAACTTTATGTGATCTTAGTATTGACGAAGATTATAAAACTAGAATCAAAGAATGACAGTTTTAGTAATTCCTAATTCTCGTAATCTTTTATAAAGTTTAATACTTTATATATGAATATATTAGGAATTCGAGATGAATAACTTTTAGTTGCTAACCAATAACTGAATACAATCTACATAGATAATAGATCTCACAAAGAAGTTAATATGCAAAGTAACTAACTAATAAATTCTTATTAAGTAATTCAATTATACAGACTTCTTAGATAAAATATAATTAAATGAAGCCTAGAATTTACTACACAGTGTATTGTAATCATTAGTGAAGAATTCATAAATGGAATACTATTGAATGTAATCAGCTAAACAGATTAACATTTTTGTTTCTTATTATTTATATTTTTAATTAATTATAATCAATGAATTAGCATATGCTACTGAATTAATGAAAAAGCTGTTCATCCTTATTACTTAATATGTGCTATTGAACTTTGTTTGTTTAATCTGGTTAGCGCTTTTATTTTAGCAAGCAAGACAACCAAAGTAGCAGCAACCTCAGAATCAGTAGGCCTGAATACACATAAGTGGAAGAGCGACATTTTCAAATTCAGCACAGAGAGCACTGACCCAAATGAAGCTGATTGAGAAACTCTGGAAGAAGTAAATACCTTCACGTACCTGGAAAGCATCATTAATGAACAAGGAAGATCAAATGCAGATGTAGAGGCAAGAATTGGCAAAGTAAGGGCAGCATTTCTACAGTTGAGCAACATATGACACTCAAAACAATTCTCAACCAACCTCAAACTCACACTCTTCAATTCGAACGTCAGGACAGTTCTAGTGTATGAAGCTGAAACGTGGAGAACTACTTCAAACATCCTTACGAGGATTTAGGCATTTATAAACAACTGTCTACGCAGCATACTCAATATCCGTTGGCCGGAAACCATTAGCAACAGCCTACTATCAGAGAGTACAAACCAACTTCCAGTCTAAGAAGAAATCAGGAAACGACGTTGTAAATGAATAGGACATACATTGCGGAAATCATAAGACTGCATCACGAGACAAACACTAACTGGAAACAGCTGGAAAGAATTGCTCAGGACAGAGTTGAATGCACAATACTGGTGAACGACCTGTGCTCTTTCGAGAGGGGTAACAGGCGTAAGTAAGTAAGTAATTAAACTTTGTAAATACAATTCGCGATGTAACACAGCAAAACAAGTTATTCACTTATAAAATGTTTCTGTGTTTAAGATTAAACTTGTATAAAAGCTGAAAATAGGATCGTTTAAAAGGCTTACTTCATTTTAATAGAGAGGCAAGAAAGTTATATCATACTGTTAAACATCAGAATGACTTAAAATTAGTGTATCACCTAAGAAGTTATAGTAATAGTTGTGGTAGTAATGAAAGTACTACTAGTACTATAATTTCTTTTGAAAAAAGAAACACTGGTAAAAACTTTGTTCTATTGATTTAGTCTGTAGTTATCGATTAGTTGACTGTCTGATTACTGCTACTGACGTCAAAAACTAATTTACTGTTTCTGAAGCCTTTTATTCCGTTTAAAACTGACCTCGTTCAGTATTCGTACTCTGATGTAGGTTAGACAACAAATATGTTTGGGTATGTCTTTGTAAAGTCAGGACATCGATGTTTGTTGTATCTCGGAGACTCATATTTAAAACTTTATTAAATTACTACAAATTTGCTCAGAATTTGTGGATTTAAAGAATGTGCTAAACATGCACTAATCTATGGATTGTGTAGAATCAGCACCCTATTCTCCTGGCGTTACCATCCTACTAAGCGCTAGTATAAAGGCTGAATTCATTTTAAAAGTTGCTACTGTGCTGTTAAATCAGGAGGTACCTGCTGATATATTATAATTTGTACTCAGGCAACGGTGGTTCCAACACCGACTAGTTTGTTTCATGAAAGCTCATGTGACAGAAATTGCAGGACTAGCTGGAGATTCGAATACACAAGTCGGACGTCTTGGTAGAGAGAAAAATCTTTGAAGCCATCAAAAGAAACTTCATAGTCTTAGGTCAGTGACCTTATTTTATAGCTTTACTTAGATGACAACCTTATTCTGTCTAGCACCAACTACTGAAACAGCCATCGCTATTAAACATCCTCCTTCTCCAACCCAGGGCTGAATTCAGGTTGATCATATCGAAATCAGTTACCACTGGCGTGTTTAATATTGATGTTTGTTTTGAAACACCTATCTGGACGTTGATCATAGTTCCATTTCCTCCAAGGTAAGCCTGTTCTAGAGGGACCATCAAACGTCAGACAAGACTAAATTGGCTGAAGCTTCTGTTACATTCTAATTCAAAGACGTGACGAAGAAGTGACGGTAGTGGCTGCATTTGACAACTTGTCGGAAGCTCCTTCATTTCTTCCATGCCACTGGTAGCAGGAAGTTTGTGTCAGTGAAGTAATTTTTGTAGTTGATTGTACGCCTGTTATTAAAACCGTAGATCATCATAGACATTTGGCTGAATACATCGAGAGTTACTTCAGCTAATCTGTTGACCTAGTACCTTCAATCACATTGTCTAGCCCTTCTTGGTTGGCGACGACCAATCCCCCTAACAAAGACGAGGTTAGCAGGAAACTCCAACTTCTGAATCGTAACAAATCACATGGTTCAGATGACTTGTATTACCCACCCCAACACATTTTAAGGACGGAAGAGAACTCTAGGTATGGGAATCGACAAGGTTGTCTGTAAAAGTTTGAGAAGCTGAGAGCGTTTCACAATCATGGAGACAGTCGATTGTCAATCTTGATATCACGAATCGGTCTGAATTAGACAACCAATGACCACCTAAAAGCACTAGACGGCTGTATCGTCCTTGTCTGGAACTCTTCGGCAGTGCGGACTCACGACTCCAAGAGTAATTGAACCTAGGACCCTCTGACCCTGCAGTGAACGCTTTATCATTAGACTACTCAGTTGGCTCCTAAAGGTTGATATTTCCAATTAAGTCAATTTGTGATACATTTGTGAGACCTCATTCACTGCCATTGGTTGGTAATTGCCTTACACCTGATACGGTTGAACTCACGTCTACTGTGAAGACCCTGAGTACGTGGATGATATTACCTTAGTGTGAAAAACCTTACATGCCATCCAAATAGCTTGTGATCGGTTAGTTGTTAATATTTACATAAATGGTACGTACTTTGAATCTCTTAAGTGAAAAGTACTTATTCAGGAGACTATACCTACACTAACGTTTGTAGAGGGCATTTCGGAGTAGTTAAAATGTTAGTGCATCTGTTTAGTTAGGTGAGTGATGATGGTGGCTTGAAAGGTAAGACTATTTTACGCATAATGAAAGTAGGATGGGTTAATGCCAACCTAAGTAATCTTTTGCAACGTTGTGATGTGAAACTAACTGTAAAAGTTCGAAGTTACAAATGCCTCAGTGGGATCACTCCTTTCCTAAGCTCATGAGACATTTTTTGAAGGTGGGAATTTTCAGCATCTCCTTTTATTTGATAGTTGTTGTCTCCATAGAATTATTGTATCCCGGTGGTAAAAACACGTTAGTAATGCGGAAGTTAGGCAGCATGTATCCGAGTGAGGTAATTACAACTCAGTTGATGTCACAATATTAAAACACCGGCTTCATGGGCTGGGTAATATTTTACGAATGGCTCGTGCATTATTTACTGATAGGATGGGGTGGTTGGAAAAGGTAGAAACGGGGTTAGTTTATGGTATTGTATCGTAAAAGATATGTAGGACTTGTTTTTTAATTTATTTTGATCTCCTGGTTGAAAGGGCGTAAATCAGTGACATGAGATGTTATCAACCAAATTTCAGAATAGAAGCTATTTGTCATCTTGTCGTCAATAAAATCTTCATATAAGTTTGATTCATTATTTCCAAATAAAAATGAAATCTTTGTTCTCTGTATCTCTATCCTGACTATATTTTCTGACGGTGCATTATGTGTCTGAACTCAGTAGTTTAGTGATGAACGCGGTGGCACTTGACATGAAACGGAATGAGTTCGAATCTCACTGTGAATATTAACATTGTGAGGAAGGTACATCCAGCCGACGAGTCTCAAGTAGGACACAATGCATGTCCTGAATTCCACTTGCTAGTCACCGTCCAACTTAAATAATGCTTGTGAATTATAGCTATATCAAAGCGATCCGCTCAGGGTGCACATATAGCAACAAAAACTGATCAGCTTCAGTCTATAACAAATCAATAGAAATATACAAATTCATCCTAATACCAATACGCACATCGCACAAGTGTGACTGTCTGGATTCAGTAATCTATTGGTGAACGCAGTGGCGTTTGACACAAAGCAAATTGAATTCGGATCCCATTGTGAACATCATCACTAGGATGTAGGTACACCCAACCAATAAGTCCTGAATAGGACTAAAGCAGCTTTCTGTATTTCACTTGCCAGTCACAATCCAACTTAAATAATATTAGATCTTACAGGTTTTCGGACACTTCGTAAGATAACATGATTTATCTACCACTGAATTTAGAAACGCTCTTGTCACATTACACATATTCTAATTGATTCTACACACAGAGCTTTTTCGATGAATAGAAGGTAATCATTTCTATTAAATAAACTTTGAATAAAGTTTTATTTCAGAAAAATATAGACATAGTGAAATGGTTGTGTAAATATTCAATATGCAAGTAAATGGTTCATAATTTTAACAAATAAATCAATCATGTTTGGAATCAACCGAATGTTTGAGTCAGTTGTAGTAAGACTAACCTGATTATTCCATAAGACGTCTTATCTACCAGATTTGACTAGTACAAAATGTAGATAAATTCGGCTTTATCTTCAAGAACATGATGTATGTGGTTGTGAGTCGTTGACATTTATCACTATGTTTGAACTTGATCAACATAATCTACTAAATTATAAATATTTATTTAGATATGACGACATTGATGATATTCATGCAATGATGATTCACAGAGAATCGTAGTGAAGTAGTGGTTAATTGAATGTGAAGATTGTTATTGAGTTGACACGGATAGTTGACATCTATCTATCTATCTATCTATCTATCTATCTATCTATCTATCTATGTATCTATCTATCTATCTATCTATCTATCTATCTATCTATCTATCTATCTATCTATCTATCTATCTATCTATCTATCTATCTATCTATCTATCTATCATCTATCTATCTATCTATCTATCTATCTATCTATCTATCTATCTATCTATCTATCTATCTATCTTCTATCTATCTATCTATCTATCTATCTATCTATCTATCTATCTATCTATCTATCTATCTATCTATCTATCTATCTATCTATCTATCTATCTATCATCTATCTATCTATCTATCTATCTATCATCTATCTATCTATCTATCTATCTATCTATCTATCTATCTATCTATCTATCTATCTATCTATCTATCTATCTATCTATCTATCTATCTATCTATCTATCTATCTATCTATCTATCTATCTATCTATCTATCTATCTATCTATCTATCTATCTATCTATCTATCTATCTATCTATCTATCTATCTATCTATCTATCTATCTATCTATCTATCTATCTATCTATCTATCTATCTATCTATCTATCTATCTATCTATCTATCTATCTATCTATCTATCTATCTATCTATCTATCTATCTATCTATCTATCTATCTATCTATCTATCTATCTATCTATCTATCTATCTATCTATCTATCTATCTATCTATCTATCTATCTATCTATCTATCTATCTATCTATCTATCTATCTATCTATCTAATCTATCTATCTATCTATCTATCTATCTATCTATCTATCTATCTATCTATCTATCTATCTATCTATCTATCATTCTATTTATCTGTTTATCTATGCTTGATGTACTTATCTATCTATTAATAATCTATCTATTAATAATAATCTATCTATAATAACACCAGTGATGTATTTGTTTCTATGATAAACATTAATTTATCAATATTTATGTACAGATTATTAGGTTCATAACACATTATATATTTATTTTCTTATTGATTCATTTCCATTTGATTATAAATTATTATTGATTTTCTGAAACAATATTGATTACTTACCACTTATGATTTAGTAATATTGAACATATTCAATATTAATTGAACATTTAATGTACACAATGAATAAATGTAGTTTGCACTAAATCAATTCTATTCTTTCGATGATTGATTAAACTGATAAAGCGGTTAACTAGTACAATCAGTATAGTAATGAATGATAGTGAATCGGTTAACTAGTTGGTAATTATAAGTAGTGAATAATCAGTTAATATTCAATTGATATCATCATATGGAAAGAAGAAATTAAAATGGATAGATTTTCTGCCACCCTATAATGATATTAGTTTAAGCAGACTTTTAGCTCTTACATTTTTTATTTCACATATTTGATGACTCCAATAACTTTAATAACACTTTGTGTACTACCGCTATATAGAGGCAATCCGCTCAGGATACATATATGGCAAAAGAGGCTGACCAGTTTTAGTCCATTACGAATCAACCGGATGATACAAGACTATTTTAAATTACACTTCTGTTTAGTTTACTTATACTACACTATAAATATCTTAAGAATTATGGATACACTTGTAAGCTACTCAGATCATTAGCCCATAATAAGAGTCTAATCAAACTATAATATAAAGTCGTCAAACATAATTTATTGCACCTAATAAGAAATACTAAAATGTATGTCATTAATTCCACTCAGAAGAAACAAAGCAAAGAAGAACTGCCTTGTTTTGAGAAATTAATAAAATAACATAAACTTTTAAATGTTGCCAATAGGCTTATAGAAGTTGATAATGGAATGTTAAGTATAGAATAGTCGTTTAGACTTCATGACCTTAAAGTAAATTACTCATCTATGATTGGTTTACTACATTAAGTCAGATTTGATTTAACATTATTGCATGATAAATTTTCGTAGATGTTGTATTTTTCACGTTTCTTTTATAAAATCTTCATCAAAGAAGGTTTTCAATAGATCAGTTTATTGTAATAAGCAATATTGTGTTAACTGATGACAAATAATAATTTATGCTCTCCATTCGGATTCATTTACGTTAGCAACGTTATGTTAGCAACGTTATCGACCAACTAAAAGATGAGTATGTCCTATAACAGTCTGTTTTTGCATAAACTTATGGCTATGAATCATGGATTATGATAGTAGAATAAATGTATAGGCTAATCACAAATCTATTTTAAGTTGTCTCTAGCATATTCTCTGAATAATAAAGTAAGGCTTAAAGTACTAGACAAGTATAAATAATCAATTGATGAGGCTCTAATCTTCATCGACTAAAGTTTTTAAGATATGAATTATATCGTTAAATCTATTTCATTAATGTTAAAATAGCTAACTGAATACTTTAACAAGTTGTTTATGTATTATATTGATTGAATAATGACAGAAATACAATGAAGTAGTAAACAATGATGTACTAGTACTACTACTACTACTGAAAGTGTTGAATTACTTTCTACAAATGATCTGATTGATTAAAACTTATTTCTTCTAGATTTCCTGTAGTCAGTTAGTTAGTTATAATTTATTTATTTAATATTAAATAAATTGACTTGAAAGTAAATGTGACAATTTGTAAGGGCGTTAAACATTGTACTTATAATCAAAGAACCATTGTCTGTACATTAGGAATCATTATCTACTGAAGTATAAAGTTATATCTAAAGTTATCTTTTCTTTGATTATAAATAGGATACAGATTATATACATTAAGTTTAATTGATGCTTCTTAGCTATTTTATACAGTACAAACATAATCAAGTTTAATATGAAACAACTAAATCTTTCATGAAAAAAAGAAAACAAAATTGTCAATTTCAATTCCTTCTTTGTTAAGTTGATGACTGATAAAACAACGGTACAGTTTACATAATACAATGCAATACAATACAATACAATACAATTACTTATCATTACAAATAATGAAGTAATGAGATGATAAAGATTATTTATTCTGTAGAATTATAGTGAAATAACTAATTAAATGATGTTGTTTGATCATAAAGCAATAACTGATATCATAGATATTAAACTTTCTTTAGTATCTATCAGATTAAATCAATCAATTTGTAATGCCTGTTAATAATTAAGATGAGTTCGTATTTTCCTATTATTATAAACTGAAGCTAGTCAGTCTTTGTAGCTGTATGTGCATCCTAAGTGGATTGCTTCTATATTAGCGATGAATAACAAGTAATGTTTAAGTTGAGTTGGATTAAGTTGGGTATGTGCATTAACATCGGAATGCAGGTTCATTTAGTTAACAATGTTCCGAATAAGATGATAAGAGCATCCTGGATTTCGCTTGCCAGTCATAAGTCAATATAAACAATTGTCACTAAAAGATTAAGTAGTTCACTATCGAGTCATCTAACGTAAGATGATCAGCAATGGCCATCAAAAATTTGTCATCCTTGGTTCTTAGGGTAGAAAATTCATCACGTTGATGAGTACTGACAAGTGCAAAGAATGGTCTATATCTGATAGCCTCCAACTAACTAACACTCCAGCTTAGTGTATACAATGTCTATACATTTAGATTAATCGATAAATGATCAAATAAATTTGATTGGCATTATAAAACTAAGCAAGCAAGACATTGTTCATTACTTGGTGATATAGTAATCGCAAAGGTATGTTATATTTTTTAGAGAATTCATTTTAGACAAACATAATTCGTAGATTAAATATGAAAATTGCTATTACAGTATACCACTTGAACATAATTGTTATGTACAATTCTTACTCTTAAGTCTTGAACAATTAAATAAACCTTATAAACGATAAAAATTATCACCGAAATAACTAGTGTTTAAATTCACTGTTCAGTCAAATTCTACCCTCCCCCCCCCCCATAAAACAGTAAATCTGCTAATCACTATGTTAGCAAGTCTAATTAAGATACATTAATTGTCAATATCATCAAGATAATTCATGATCTTCATGATTATTCTTTATGTATCAAAGGAATTCTTAGAATATCAAGAACTTTATAGACATTACAAAATAGATTCAATTGATTAACTCATACTAGAATGTTCAATCGAAATAACATAGACAAAAAGTTAACTAAACAAAACAATTCATAAGCCTATAAGAATACATGAAAACAATGAAGCCTATGAAAATAATCATCTTAAATAGAAATTCATAATGTAAACTGACTTTCTACTTATGAAATCATTAAATAACTAATTTCTACATAAAGTAAGCACTGATGAAATTGTCTATCATAACAACACTGAAGTATTCACAATCAACTCATTTGAATACATCATCACTAATGGCTTATATTCAAACTAGTAAATCTGTAAACTACTGATGAAGGACAGTTAAAAGTAGAAACACTTTTACATGGAAACAAATCTTTATGAATTATTTAACTGATTATTAATAAATCTTATATTTTATGCTCAATTCTAATACTTTAACAAAGTACTTTACTTCATTCGATAAATACATCTTTTATTCGAATACTCTATCATCTTTCATCTTATCTATGACAGTAGTATACTTACTCAACAAGTTATTTGATTGTTATTTCCTCTTCCTCTTTTATCTCTATTAAATTGTATTGAAATCGATTAATATAATTATGATGCTAGTAATGATGCATAAAATGTGACTACTTTTATGTTATTAAAACTGAACCTGATCAAACACACATTTAGTATCTATGTATCTATGGATTAATAATTGTATGTTATACTATCATATCCTCATTTAAACATATGATTATTATTATTTGTATATATTTCAGTATTTAAGTAATATAATAATCAGATGAAAAAATTTTCAGTAATCAACTAGATTAATCATTAAGTATTGTAATCAGTTACATAACAATGCATATATACACAGAAAAATACAACAAAAATTCACGTGATTAAGTAATAGTTAAAAGAAGGAATGATTATGTTATATAGTAGTCATTGTATCATTAAGAAATGAAAGTGATCATTTAGTATTGATTGATTGATTCATTGATTATAAAGTACTCAAACAATAAAATAAAAAAAAAGTGTATTTTCACTATTATCACTTGAAATTATAATTAAAGTAACCGGTAAACTGATTAGATTGTAAAGTGTGAATTACACATTTCATTTCAAACATTAATTAAAGTTACATAATCAATTAGAATAGTTGTGTATTAGTGAATTTACTAAAATTTAGAATAACGAACTTTGGACTTCATCTCAACCACTTAACCTTTTAATCAATGAGTTCTAGACTTTCAGTGATTATCATTTAATGTTAGTGGTAGGTAAATGCATCATATCCGATATGAATGAACTGTATGTATTACAACGTTCAACTACGACTCCAGAATTACCATCTGACGTCAGTCAGTAGTAAACATATGATGACTGTTATTATTCAGTGTTATTATGATTATTATGCCTGCTGTTTTATATTAATTATGTACTTTATTCCTGGTTTCAGTATTTGGTGGGGTCATAGAAATTCACTGCATAGAATTCCTGTACTGGGGGGTTCTTAGTTTTTGGAAATTGTAATTAAAACTTTATTTAAACATTTTCTGAATAATTATTGATTACAGAAATGAAAATGATTGAGTGTAGTAACCATCTTACGTAACCTGAAAATCATTTAGACCTGAGTAAATCACAACATTGAATTTCAAAAGATTCTTAGGTTTTACCAACTTATACAGAGAAGATGTCTGTCTACTAATAATACACATACATAACACCTGTAAAATCATCTTTATGTACCTGTATGAACGTAAAACATGAACGATGGATACTGAAGACATAAAAAAGGGCTGTAATTGTCTTTGATGTATTGCTCATGTATTTTATTACGACTAGAGAAGCTTTGGGGAGGTTAGGGATTAAGTAGTAAGTAAAAATAGTAAATCGATTGATTGATTTGTAGATTTTTATTGACTAATTTAGTTTGGACATAATTAGTTACTATACACTTTGATATATAATGCTGAGTAGTGTAGAAATTGGATGATAACTAGTACAAATTTGACGCTGTTAAATTTTACTAATGACATTATCTCACTTCTTTGTACATTGAGATTTATATCATTACTAGATATCTATATTATTTTACATTTTTTACATTTACGCCTGTTACCCCTCTCGGAGGAACATAGGTCGCTCACCAGTCTTCTCCATTCAACTCTGTCCTCACCAATCCTTTCCAGCTGTCTCCAGTTACTGTTCATTCTTTTTATGTCTGCTTCCAGTTCTCGACGCAGGGTGTTCTTTGGCCTTCCTCTTTTCCGTTGTCCAACAGGATTCCAAGTTAGTGCTTGTCTCGTGATACAGTCTGATGATTTGCGCAATGTATGTCCTATCCATTTCCAACGTCGTTTCCTGATTTCCTCTTCAGCTGGAAGTTGGTTTGTTCTCTTCCAAAGTAGGCTGTTGTTGATGGTTTCCGGCCAACAGACATTCAATATTCTACGTAGACAGTTGTTGATAAATACGTGTACTCTCCTGAGGATGTTTGCAGTAGTTCTCCACGTTTCAGCTCCATACAGAAGAATTGACTTGACGTTCGAGTTGAAGAGTCTAACTTTGAGATTGGTAGACAGTTGTTTGGAGTCCCATACATTTTTCAACTGTAGGAATGCTGCCCTTGCTTTGCCAATCCTTGCCCTTACATCTGCATCGGATACTCCTTGTTCATCGATGATGCTCCCCAGGTATGTAAAGGTATCCACTTCTTCCAGAGTTTCACCATCAAGTTCAATTAGGTCGGTGCTCTCATTGTTGAATTTGAGGATCTTGCTCTTTCCCTTATGTATGTTCAGGCCTATTGATGCTGAGGTTGCAGCTACTTTAGTTGTCTTTACTTGCATTTGCTGTTGTGTATGGGATAGGAGTGCTAGATCATCCGCGAAGTCCAGACCATCGAGTTGCATCCTACTTGTCCATTGAATCCCGTGCTTCTCCTCAGATGTAGAGGTTTTCATGATCCAATCGACCACTAGGAGGAAGAGGAAGGGCGAGAGCAGACAGCCTTGTCTGACACCGGTTCTTACTGAGAATGCATTTGTCAGTTGTCCTCCATGCACAATTTTGCACTGTTGTCCGTCGTAAGAATTCAGGATGATGTTGACGAGTTTCTCTGGTATACCGTAGTGTCGAAGAAGTTTCCATAATAATCTCCTGTCTACGCTGTCAAACGCCTTCTCATAGTCGATGAAGTTGATGTACAATGACGAGTTCCATTCAATTGATTGTTCAACGATGATGCGTAGTGTTGCAATTTGGTCTGTGCATGACCGATCCTTACGGAAACCAGCCTGTTGATCTCGAAGTTGAGCATCCACTGAGTTTTTCATTCTGTTCAATAACACTCTGTTGAAGACTTTCCCTGGTACTGACAATAGTGTGATCCCTCTGTAGTTCTCGCATTTGCTCAAATCCCCTTTCTTTGGTACCTTGATAAGGTATCCTTCCTTCCAGTCTGCCGGCACCTGTTCTTCCTCCCAGATCCTCTTGAATAAAACGTGGAGCATCCTCGCCGTTATGTCTATATCTGACTTAAGTGCTTCGGCTGGTATATTGTCCGGTCCTGCTGCTTTCCCACTTTTGATCTGTCTGATAGCTATCTTGATTTCTTCCATCGTTGGTGGATTGACATCAATCGGGAGGTCTGTAGATGCTGCTTCGATGTGTGGGGGGTTTGGTGGAGCTGGTCTATTCAAGAGTTCCTCGAAATGTTCTACCCATCTGTCTCTTTGTTCTTGAATCTCGGTGATTAGCTTGCCTCCTTTGTTCCTGACCGGTCGCTCTGGTTTACTATATTTCCCTGCCAGCTTCTTCGTTGTGTCGTATAGCTGTTTCATATTTCCTTCTCTTGCAGCTTTTTCCGCTGTCGTTGCAAGGCCTTCGATATACTTCCGTTTGTCGGCTCTAATGCTCTTTTTTACTTGTTTATTTGCTTCTGTGTATTCATTTTGTGCCTTGATTTTTTCTGCTCTAGTTCGGCTGTTGTTGATTTCTGCCTTCTTGTTCCTCCTTTGTTGAATTTTGCTCAGGGTCTCTGTGGAAATCCATTCCTTATGATGGTAGTTCTTGCAGCCCAGAGCCTCTTGACAAGTTGAAGTTAGTGCCTCTTTGATTCCTTTCCAGTTGTCCTCCATAGTGGTTTCTTCCTCGTTCAGCAGATCTTGTAAGGCTTGGAACCTGTTGTTGAGAATTATTTTGAATTCATTGAGTTTGTCAGTATCCCGAAGAGAGGCTGTATTGAACCGTTTTAATGCTGTTGCTCCAGTTATCCATTGCTTCTTTAGCTTCAGCTTCATTTTGGCAACCACTAGGTGGTGGTCTGAAGCTACATCAGCTCCTCTCCTGGTTCTCACATCTTCCATTGATCTTCTGAATTTTTTATTGATGCATATATGATCAATTTGATTCTCTGTACTATGATCTGGTGAGATCCATGTAGCCTTGTGTATGCGTTTGTGGAGGAATATTGTACCATCTATGACCATTTTGTTGAAAGCGCAAAGATTTGTAAATCTTTCACCATTTTCATTTCTTTCCCCCAGTCCTTGTCGTCCCATGGTGTCTTCGTAACCGGTGTTGTCCATTCCGACTTTGGCATTTAGGTCCCCCATCAGGATTGTCAGATCCTTTCCTGGACACTTCGCTATAATTGACTGAAGCCTATCATAAAACTGATCTTTGTCCTCGTCGTTGCCGTCGTTGGTGGGTGCATAACACTGGATGATATTCATTGTAATCCCCTTCTTCATTGTCTTAAAGATGCTTTGATGATCCTGGGTCCATGTGGTTCCCATCCTACAAGTGAATTGCGCGCTTTCTTAGACAGCATCAGAGCGACTCCTTGGGTGTGTGGGGCATTTTCCTCTTCGTGCCCGGAATATAGTAGCACTTCTCCCGTGGCTAATGTTTTCTGTCCAGTTTCAGTCCAATGCGTTTCGCTGATCCCGAGCACAGTTAAATTGTATCTCTTCATTTCTGCTGCTATCTGGCTGATCTTCCCTGTCTCCCACATTGTCCGAACATTCCATGTACCTATAAAAACTTTTGCTCTGGTCGTTAGAAGGGGTGGCATCGGCCTCATGACTCCCGAAGAATCTCGGCTTTCATCATGAAGCGTCATATAGGTTCCTTCTACTTCCAAGGCAGAGTTTAAATGGTTAGGTTTGTTTATTCTGGTTAGCGTTTTTTTTTAGCAAACTTGAGTTTTACGGGATAGGGGTGCTAGCCCTATGCCCAGCCCTCCTCCTTTACCCGGGCTTGGGACCGGCAACAACCCTAGAAGAGCTGCGGGGCGGAGTTATCTATATTATTTAGTATTGTATAAATTGTGGTTTATATTTGATGTTATAGCTTTGGTGAACTCTCAATCAATCAATCAATCAATCAATCAATCAATCAATCAATCAATCAATCAATCAATCAATCAATCAATCAATCAATCAATCAATCAATCAATCAATCAATCAATCAATCAATCAATCAATCAATTCCTGTTACCCCATATGGAGTATAGGCCGCCAACTAGCACTTTCCAACCAACTCTGTGCTTGACTTTAGTTCCCAGTTCTTCTGAAATGTTTTTCATTCTCTTTATGTTTGTCTCAAATATTCGATTTAATGTGTTCTAGAGTCAACCTCTTTAACTTTGACCTTTAAGATTTTAAGTTGTCTTGTGATACAATTTGATTCAATGAACTTTACATAGAAGTAATTATTGTAAATATTCAACAGATCAAATTTTTTTCAAAAGAAAAGTGTTTACTATCAATAAAACTTACTAAGATGATACAGATTATACAATTTATATGTTAATATAATGAACAAATATATACAATGAATAAGTTGACATCAGTTAGAAAAACTACATTCTTACTGAATTCCCATTGATAATCATCTCGAAGATTTAGTATCATCACTTTATAATAAGAAAGATATTAACATAAGAATCTAGTAATCAAGTAAATTTAGTTGAATAAAATAACCATCTACCTACTTCATAGTTGATTACTAACAATCATCTATAGAATATACACTTATCTTACAGTACTAACTATACAGTAGGCAAAACATTATTTGGAATATGCATGTTTTGACTGTTCTAATTGATTTATCTTGTTAGTTAAATACAATATGATATTAAAATAAGGACATTAACTTATAGTATAATATAATGTTCAATGTTAAATATAGAAATAAACTCTTTACATAGTAACAGTTAGTGCTAATTCGATTTAGTATTATTGATTCATAGATATTTGTCCTGGATACTGTACTGATAAAAATAAATTGAACTAACAATTATATATATATATATATATATATATATATATATATATATATATATATATATATATAGGAACAAATGATCAGATAGATCATAGTATTTGTTATTACGGCATTGAGAGAATTTATTTAATCCAAAGTATCACTGCTTCATGATTACTAATAAAAGTATATAGGCTATTGAAAACTATTTCATTGAAGTATGAAAATCTTAAGTATTGCTTAGTTATAATCTTTAAGATTTGTAGCCAATGTTTGGCCAACTCAATGATTGTATACATTACTAATAACGTTTTAAACTGGTAGGTGGGTTTCAGGCGGACGGACAGGTGTAGTAATAGCTTTTACAGCCAGTAGTAGACCGTAGGTATACACAAAGAGAAAAAGCAAGATCTTTAAGTACAGAACGATGATCAACGACCCAATTACATTTAATGAACAGTCATTAGAAGATGTGGGAACTTTTACATACCCTTGGCAACATCATCGATAAACAAGTAGGATCTGTTGCAAATAAGAGGACTCAAACTGACAAGGCAAGAGCGATATTTTTGTAATTGAAAAACATTTAGAATTCAAAATGACTGTCAGCCAGCATTAAAGTCAGAATTTTCAATATAAACGTTAAGACAGTTATGTTGTATGGAGCTGACACTTACGCAGGATACTTCGGATTATTTGGTAAGATACTATCAACAACAATCTTCTGTGTGAGAGAACAAATCAACTTCCAGCTGAGGAAGAAACTAGTAAATGAGGCTGGAGGTAAATAGTACACACTGATGAAATTATTAAACTGTGTCACAAATCAGATTCTAACTTGGAATTCTTAAGGATACAGGAAAAGAAGAAGATGAAAGAACACATTACTCTAGGAATTAAAGGTAGACATGGAAAGAATGGATAGTACTTGGGATGAAGTGGGAAGGAAAGCAGTGGACAGAGTTAGTTGGAGAATGCTGGTCGGTGGTCTATACTCCTCCAGAAGTAACAGGCAGTAACTGATTAATTGACTAAATTAAAAAACTAGTCGGTCAAACTCTTCATGATCGAAAATATCACCTATCACCTTCATATTACTTTAATACTTTATAGCATAATAATTTAAAACAAAGTGGAATCATATTGTGATTACCTTCATACACTACAAATGGAGTTATAATTGAAGTAATAAAATATACTATTAGTAGTATCATCAATGCACAACCATCTATGTTAATTAGACTAAGAAACTATTAAAATTATGATTTACAGATAATCTAAGAATACCAGTCAAATCACTAGATACATTGATCTAGATCATATTCAGGTAATCTACTCTTCAGAGGTCAGCCTATTCACATTGTTAGACATGAACCCAAAGAAGACACTTAACCTTGATTATATAAATTAAATGAAAACCTATAAAACCTATAAAACAATCAACCAATCACAAACAATGTCAACAGAATAAATGGATTCAACACTTGTAGAATTAATTGTAAAGTTTACTTCTACTCAAACTTGACATTGATAGGAATGTTATCCAGAAAAACAGTAGAAGTTTCACAATAATAACTAATTCGTTCAATGAATACAACGTAACCAATTTTGTAGGTCACTTCAAGAAAACTTTATACATTTCATTTGTATAAATGTCACCTTCTTTCATCAAACTAAAAAAAAATAATAGAAGTAGTATCATGAGTTATAGTTGCTTTGAATCAGTTGACCTTTTGAATGTAATTAACTGTATTGATTTGATTCTAATGAATTTTTACTATTCATTCGAATAGATAATTACTATTAGTTTATCATCATGAGACAAGAGTCACGAGAATTTTCTGTTCAACTTATCGAATATGACTAGATACTTTGTTTCAAATGTAAAAAGAAGCTGTAAATTGTATGAATGTAATTGTTTGCATTGTGATTAACAAGCGGAATCCAGGATGTGAATTTTGTCCGATTTTGAACTCAGCTACTGGATGTACCTGTACCATAATGTTGATGCTTACACCGGTATTCGAACTCAGTTCGTTTTGTGCTAATTCAAATAATACTTGTGTATCACCGATATATCGAGGCGATCCGCTAAGAATGTACATATGGTAACAGAGATTGACTAGTTTCAATCTATAACGAATCAACGAGAAGATCTAAATACATTCGAATTTATGAATGCAAGTAGGGAGAAATTGTAAATGTCATAATGAGTATGTAAGTTTTCAAATGTCTCTGTTAGGATTGAGTGAGTAGTCAGTAATAAATTTTTCTTAAAGCCGAAATGAATGGCTTTTATAACAAAAATTGTCAACTACTAGGTGGTCGATGGTCATTTATAAAGCATGTAGGCTTAAAACTCAAAAGAATACATGAAATATCTTGATAAATACATTGAAACATTCAGTATGTAATATCTAATATAGGCATCTGTACAGAATAGCAATTCACGACTTCCGTTGTAATGCTCAATAAATATCCATTACATACATTAGTGGAATGCATTAATTGTAGCATAGGAAATATATGATGCACCCCCCCCCCACACCCTTAAACAGTTTCCATTCAAGTTTTGATTAAAAAATATTGTTCAGAAAAGAAATATGGACAAGGCTGAACATAAACCACTATAGTTCCTATTCTGATAGTTACAAGTGCCTGTTTGATCATAATTCTATTTTTACAGAGTTACAATGTTGTGTTCAATAGATAAAATGAGAGAAGATTAAGAACTCATTCATATAGAATAAGAAAGCTCGATAAAAGAACAAAAGATCATTACTATTCAGTTTTCTACTGTGAGTTCCTATGTACTTTTAATAAAAAAAATATAAAGTCTATGGGTAACGGATTTCGAAAGATTTCTGAATATATTCCACAAAATCTTTACCTGAAGAGATATTCATTGTTGCCATCTGTAAACAATTAACGGACAATGAATATAAAGTCAATGTCATAAATATGTTGAAAGGAGTTACAGAATCATAAGTAAATCCTTCATTTCACTCAGATGAAAACAAGCTTTGACGAACTGATCTTTGTACATTGAAAGAATGAGTGGTTTGTTTGTTATTACCATGAAAAATAAAAAGGGTTGCATTGATGTGATTTAACCTGGTATGGTAAGATCATACAACCACTCATATATTAGAGTGTTTTTATGACTTCATTACCACGCCTTAAACACAAGTTCATTGACAAAGGCTGAAATATATTCAATTAATGATGACTTTGATTTGAAGTTTATATTGATTAAAGATTGATCATAGTTGAGTATCAATGAAAATCAATGAATAGTAAATGGTTATTTTATCATAGTATAGGAACTCCTTAGTGGCTACGATCACCTAAAACCACGCCCAACAACTCGATTTAGGGTCTTTGAGGTCGTGCGAAGAACGCTTAACCTTCAGTATCGTATGATTGACCAGATCGGAATAATAGGATTTCCAATCTGATCAATTATGTGATACAACGTTTTAGTTCTCAATCATTTACACTTAATCTTCACTAAATCACATCAATTCATTAGTGAGTACTATCAACAAGCTGTTAAACTGTTAGTGAAAAGTCATAGCTGATAGAATTCATTCATGCCAATTGAATTAATCAGTTGCATTAAATGAACTCCTAGCAAATACTTTAAGTTGGTTGAAGGTAAAACCTTAACACTAGACGATAGCTAAAAAGTTCCGTAAGAAAACGAAACGGTTGTTGAACATTCTTTGGATTTTAGTGACACTTCACTGAGCTCGTTATTTGGCAAATAAGTAAAATAACAAAAGCACCGATTTCCACAAATGTGAAACAACTTGATATGCAAACAAGTTAACTTGAAACTAGTTTATGTTATTGTTTACTGATAATTACTCGCACTTCGATTGTAATATGAGGATTCAACAACAGATATTCAAATATTCAATATGAAAGTAATTGTTTCATAGTTTAACAAACAAATAAATCATGCTTGAAATCAACCGATTGTTTGAGTCAGTTGTAGCAAGACTAACTTGATTATTTCAAAAAACGTCTTATCTACCAGATTCAACTAGTACAAAATTTGGCTTTATTTTCAAGAACATGATGTATGTGATTGTGAGTCGTTGACATTTATCACTGTATTTGAACTTGATCAACACAATCTACTCAATTATAAATATTCATTTAGATATGACGACATTGATGATATTCATGCAATGATGTGATTCACAGAGAATCGTAGTGAAGTAGTAATTTATTGAATGTGAAGATTGTTATTGAGCTGATATGGATAGTTAAAAGGTGGGTAGATTTATGTTTGGTAGATCTATGCAATAAGTTCGTTGAACTGTTTGATAGTATGTTCTGAGTGATTATAGATTGGAAAGGACACAGTTGACAAATACCGCGTGATTTGTTGATGTTGTTCTGTGACTTGATATGAATCGACATGATTTAAAACAAAGCGCACAAATTAGAAATTGTGATAAGACATATAGTTAGGCTTCCTAATTATTAAGCTCATTAGTTTTCTTATGTTTGGTTTTCCACTTAACGATAAGTGATTTAAAAGTAAAACACCTTCTACAAAACCTGCATGTTTTGCATTCAGTCCTTGGATATGCAGTGCTTAATAGTCTCAAAATGCGACGGATCAGCTCTTCAGTGATTACTTACTTTTCATTGACTGTCTAGTTCTAGTTACTTCATGTTGTTTCACCGAAAATTCAATGATTGTTATATTATCAGATAGCAGTAAATAAATAATTTTATATTTAAGTTGGATTCTGACTGGCAAGTGAAATGCGAAACGCGCGTTTTGTCCTGTTTGGGACTTGTCGACTGGATGTACCTGCATTTCAATGTTAATGTTCACAGTGGAATTCAAACTCAGTCCGTTTCGTAGTCAAATGTTACCGTGTTCACCACCAGATTACTGACTTCAGACAGTCACAATTGTGCTATTTCGAGGCAAACCTCTCAGGATGCACATATAGCAACAGAGACTAACCAGCTTCAGTTAATAATAAATCAATGGGAATATACAAAATCATCCTTATCAATTCTGTAGTTAGTTAGCTTAACATTACCATCTAACAGTTCTATAACAAACAATTCATTAAATTAAATTTAGATTAGAGCTAACAACCGAAATCTAGAATGAAACGTATATCCTGTATACCACTTGTCAACCACAATCTAAATCAACACATATTTTTGTGAACTCTTCACTTATATCAATGCAATCCATTCACAATGTACATATGACAACTAAAATGGATCATTTTCGATCTTTTTTTTCAAATTAACGGTCAAGCGGGGTCGGGGGGGGGGGTAATTCAAATACATTCAAGTTATAGTTCATTAAATTGTCTTATATCACTTATACATTGATCAAGTTAAATGTACATTAATTTAATGTTTGACATATTACTAATTGAATAATTATTGACATTTATATTGTCCTTTCATTTTTTTGTTTGTTTTAATTTTCTAATGAAGAATTGATTATAGGTCAAATCGATTACATGGATTAAGATAAGTGATAGCAATCCATATAAGTGGGAAATTCATTACAAAATAGTAATAATAATAATAATAGTAAGGTATAATTAATGGATATTTGTTTAAATTTGACTTCGTTTTATATCATTCAGTGTAATGGAGTTCTAGTATGAAGGCGTGACCGGTGGAGTTCAATCCTGTCGGGTGTGAGACAGTAACTCACCGATGACAATGGATGAAGTCGCGCAAACGTAACACGAATTGATTGAATTAGAAATATCAACCATTAGAAGCCGGTTCAGTGGTTCAATGGTAAAGCGCTCGTCGCGGAGCCAGAGGGTTCTAAGTTTGATCCCCAACAGGGTCGTGGATGCCGGCTGCTGAGGAGTCCTATACTAGGACGAACAGCTGTCTAGTGCTTCCAGATGATCAATGGTTGTCTGGTTCAGAGCAACTCGTGATATTAACATTGACAAATTCTTATTTAGTTATATTTTGTATAGTTAAGGCTACTGTAGTTATATGATATTTTGACTTAGATTCATTGTTATCACTCATTATACTTTGATCTCAGTTGGATACAGTCGAAAGTAAAGGAATATTGAATATCTGCTTTATCGTAATATATGACTTCAAAATGATAATGCCCATCTATGACTTCATGTGTAAGTAACACCTATAGTTATTTAGGTCTTGTAGGAATTGCTCAATCATTAGCACAACTTAGTCAACTAACATCCAATAGTAGGATTTTCAAGTAACTAAGAAAAGTTTGTGACTAATAAATACGCCAAAATTGTTTTGTAATGATGATTTGCAAGAATCCACTTATATTGTATATTGAATACCTTTGTAAATGTTTAGCAATCGCTCTGCACTGACAAACAGTCAATATAATCATAATGAATATTGTTGTTACTGTGTAATACTGCTTAATATAAATAATTATGTAATATAATTTTATGACTAATACATTGCAACATTGATAATCTCATTCCTGGCGATGTTAAGTGAAGAATAAATAAAATGTTTGACAGTTTTTTTTATCCTTTTTCCTGAGACTCATCGTCAGCATGCATCGATGATCATGTCACTGTACACGCGTATTCACACACACATATACACAAGTACGAATCCAATACTTTCAGAATTCTCAATCTATACAATATACTTCAGATACTTCTTTCAAAATCCAACTATCCATATTTACTATTGCAGGTCATTTATTGAATAACTTTACATCTATTCAGTTTTTGTCTCTAAGCTCTTGTTATACTTTAGAATCAAATCACTAGTGAACAAACCGACATAATCAGTAGAAATATAAATGAAATAGCAAATATGAAACATTCAGAGTTTACCAGTATTTATATCATAAGCACCATAATTTTATTTTGATTAAACTTTGGAGTAATGAATGACAATGAGTGAATTGATATGAAACTGGAATTTCAATTTAACTGTTAAAATGTCATTTTCATTTGTTAAAGTGTACTATTTATTTAAGAGGAATGTTGTTAAATGTAACAATCTCGTTAATCTATTCTTATACTTTTATCCCATTAGAACTCACTTTTATTGATGGTATGTTATGTAATATTATACCGAATGATGAGTGATGAAAATATCCCACAGTGTTACTGAGTATCTATTGAGAAATGCATTCATTACACTTTCTGTAACAGTTAATAATAGTAATAAATATTTCAATTTATGTGGTTTAGTGGAGATTCCTGTTTGACTTTGTGATTTGCTTACATCGCGAATTGAACTAAATTGGATATCAATGAAAACCATGCAAAACTGGATGGCTGCATGGACTTAATGTTGAACCTCGGAGCATAAGTACCGTCGGCTACATAAAGCAGTGGAATCCATGAACTTTAGGTGTAGCAACGAACACTAAACTATCAGCAGCAATGGGTAGAATAATAATAACAAACTTACTTAAGACTGAGTTCAACACATTTCTAAAGTTTTAGTGCAAAATCAAAACTAGTGAACTAGAACTTATGGGGAGTAAAACAGATATCGCAAATACCATTGGCTAATCAACGCGGTATATCACCAATAGATTAAAATGAAAATTCTACCATTTTACGACGGTCAAGTAATGTTGACAGGTAGGCGTTCTCCAAGAGATATAAAGGTTTTGGGATACATCATTTTGTGTGGTCGATGATATACACAACTGATGAGTCCTATGTGGCGAAGCTATTAATTAGTACTTCCCAGTTTTCAAAAGTACCCAAATAATAACAATCGTTGAAGAATATAAACAGCAAAATAACGAATATTATTATAAAATGAAGTGATATAGTAGATTTTCAATTAATTTGGATGCTTTCAATGTCATTGGATTGTCTGAACTAGATTCAGTTTATTTGTGAATCGTTTATTCACATTCCGGACACACCTATGTAGATGTAAATTATCTCCTCAAAAGTGTTATCGTTAGTAGGTTCTACCATTAACTACTTCAGATCCAAACTAATGATCAACTGTCCTATGATACAGGAATTAGCCAAACAAATTTTGGCGATTAATGAATTAGATGATTATATAACTTAATACGCAAATGTTAATTCCTTATCAATAACCAGGAAACAACATTAACTTAGATAGAAATAACATAATCACTTTTGAATATCATGGTATAGACTGCATATAATGAAATGGCTTAAATTTAGAAATAATTTATTTCCATATTAAATTTTAAATGTAGCGAAAAATGATGCATAAAGTTGACTTTTGACTATGAAGTAGTGAATACTTCCTACATTTCAGTCATTGGGTCATGAGGTATGAGTATACTTCACTTGCTTGTAGAATATACAATAAACTACATCTTTAGATAAATAATGAAATTTTAAGATATGTGAATTGATTAATAGACAGCTTGGGTTGAATAGCATTGAAAGAACATAGTTTAACAGTATAAAGTGTGAACTGTAAATGCAGTTTCTGGAGAAAAGGATATCTTACATTTACTTCAATTAACCTCACTAAATGGAGTCTAAAGGTGAAGCATAGTTTCATGAATATTGTACTTAATGTTACGTTAGCACTTAATGTCTAACATCTAGTTTTTTTGAATTACAGCTTCCTTAAATCACTCAAGCTACACAAAAGGGCAAATGAGAGACTTGACTCCAGTACAGAAATCCATGTTCCAACAGGTAAATTGAAAATTTTTCGATTACAGGTATCATCGATGCGTTTATTTTGAGTCAAAGTAGGTTGAAAGATAACTAAACGTAATTAAACTAGGGCATTATATAAATCCATTAAACTGATGTAAATTATGTTGTTAGGTTCAGATCAACTCGTGAGAGTAAGAAGTAACTAAGATCAGTTGTTAGTAGTCTAAAGTATTGTGTTGCTATCAATTACAAAATATCGATCATATCAAAACCAATACGACGATCGAGAGTTACAAGACTGTTATTCTCTGCTAATAGGTCTACGATACTACTAGTTCCAAATCAGGATAGGATGAACACAAGATTGATTGGTCAACCAGCCAAAGTCCTAAACAAATCTGTTTATATTTTAGGTATTCATTTATATACATACAAAATCTGACCTCATAGCTGAATAATGTCGAAAAATAAAATCAATACAAAACAAACACAATAATGACATAAAACTGAAGGGTAGGTGATAAATACTTATGCAACTTCTTAGTTATAATTCATAATTAGAAAATAACATAGCAACAGTTAATAGGTTAAACAGAAGACTTAAATCGAAGGAAATGTTTATTTCGTGAACCTTTCAATCTATCATAATAGTGAAATGTTACAAAATCAATTACATAAGCTTAGAATGTATACATTGTATATCTTTCAGTATACTATTATGATTTCTCAATGTTTAATTATTCCCATTCTAATTGTGTTAACATGATATGAAAACTTCAGTTAAAGTATACTTTGTTAGATTCTACGTAGATCCTAATATACAATGAATTATTTAAACTAAATGATGATGATAAACTTTGAGTTAGTAAAGTATAATTACATTACAATTTATAGTTTGATGATAATTAATAAATTACCATGATGAAACTTTGAAAGAATTTGTTGCTGACTGTTGTTGGTAGTGTACTACTAAAAATCATGAAAAACTCTTTTCTCTAGCATGGGACTACATATATCAGTAAGCATTCTAGATTAACCAACCCAGGAAATCGAATCCAAGAAGTTAAGGATTTCAAGGTAGACGCCTAACCCTCTTCACTACTGATCAAGCTGTCATCCACTCGTAGAATTTCTACTTCTATCAACTGATGATATAATACAACAGACATTCATTGTCATTCATAATAATTGTCTTACTTTCAAAAATATCTGAACTCTACTAGTCACAATTTCTCATTAAAACTTCAGAATAATCTTGTGTTAGGTCGGACCACAAAGACGCGTAACAAACTTTCAGAACTGTGTTTGAGAACACTATTTCATTTATTCTAACTGTCTGTAATGTAAACATTTTGTTTCTATTATTGTTACGCTCCACTTGCCCTATCCTCCCGTTTAGCATAATTACTGTTATTATATTGTCTCTTGTTATAGACTACAGTCAATTAGTTGTGTACAAGTTGTTCCTATTCACTAACACTATTCCCCTCGTTCTGTATTCATGTTAATTTTCTAATTGGTTTGCTGTGTGGTCTGATTCTATGTATATATAAAAGAATGCTTGAAATATAATAAGATTCGATTCGATTCTGTCTGGCTGACCTATTGGCTTGCATTCTTCTTATTTCGGCTTGGGACTAAGTGGGCACAGGGCAGAAGCGCACAATAACCAACTAGGCACCAGTCATTAGCATTCGGCCAACCCCACTCACCCCCCAATTCTCTCTCGTCATAACAACTAGTTACGATTTTCTCATTAAAACTTCAGAAAAATCTTATCACTTGGAAGATGATTCAAATTGAAGTATTTTATGATGATCTCTACAATAAACATTTCAACTCATTTAAAAAAATAATAAAATGGTTTATTTTTGTTAAACAAACAAACATACAGACAATTGAATAATTGATCTCTTGCATAATCTTTAAATCAATACATCAGTATTCTATTTGTTTCTATGATAAACATTAATTTATCAATATTTATGTACAGATTGTTAGGTTCATAACACATTATATATTTATTTTCTTATTGATTCATTTCTATTTAATTATAAATTATTATTGATTTTATCAAATAATATTGATCATTTACCACTTATGATTTAGTATATGGAGCAAATTCAATATTATTGAACATTTAATGTACACAATGAATGAATGTAGTTCGATGATTGAATAAAGCGATAAAGCGGTTAACTAGTACAATCAGTATGTAATGAATAGTAGTGAATACGGCTAATTAGTTGGTTTGTTGAATTTGTTACAGATTAATGTTAGTTAAGTACTAATTAAAACTAGAGAGTACTATAGACTTCTTATAGGTATGCACTTTTGATTGCTTTAAGGAATCGAACTTATGGGCTTGAGGTTGACACACGTATAGTTTTTTGTACGACGTCTGAGCCCAGTAGGCATCCATAGGTAGAATTCTGACTACCATCAATTTGTGATATAGTGTGATCATCATTCAGCCATCATTAACCGACATCAATCTGTGATGAATTCTAAACAATTGAATCTAATACCTATCTCTTCAAAATAAACTCAGTCCAATTACAATAATAAAACTATAAGAGACTAACTTTAAGATACAGTTCAAGTGAAAAGTCGTGACTAGCGAAGTTCAGACTTATCAGAAGTGAGACAGTTATCATGAATGGCAGTGGATGAAAGTAGAAATTCTTTCACTAATCACCGGCAGGTTTACAGATGCACAGGGTTAGGCTTTAGTCTTGTGATCTGAAGGTTCTTCTATTCACTTTCTGTAGATGATAGGTGGGGGGAAAGGGGTTGAAAAGTTCCATACTAATACGAAATAGCTGTCTAGTGTTCTTCAGTGTTCATCAGTACTCAAGTAAATTTAATGTATGACGAATTCAAAAGTTAAACTTGATACCTATTTTTATCAACCCATCTCAATTCATTTTGTTAACTTAATGAAAATCATAATGATTCTTTATAAATATTCAGTGAATTCCATTATTCTGAAATGATGAAATCATAATGGATATATTACCTTCTGTGTAATATCTTCAATATATAAATAAATATAAGTTCAAATGAATTTTGTGTTTTTTTCTTTCGAAAAACTTTAGTTTGATCTTGTATTGTGAAGATTGTTAAATTTTCATTTACACATAATAGATTTTTATTAGATAACTGTTAGGAACTAAATGTCACTGGATAGCTATTTTATCCTAGAAACATACTTTCAGATTGACTTATTTGCCTTATGATTATACTTTAACCTTTGAACCGCTGATCTGGTATTCAGTGATGTACACTTTAGTCAATTCATGATTTGCGCGATCATCATTCAGTGCTTCGATGAGATTAGTTGTCTGCTATTTTACATGGTTAAACAATAATCCTAATATTGACTGATAGTTGGTTTGAGTTCCAAATGTTTTTCAATTGTAAAAATGCTGCTCTTGCCTATTCAATTCATGCCATCACATTTTCATCAGACCCTCCTTCTTTATCGATGATGTTATTCAAGGATGTAAAGGTTTCTACATCTTTCAATCTTGCTTAAAATAACGCTAATCAGTAAAAACCTTTATAACCACTTGGCAACTACTAATTATCAACAATTTGATTCTTTCTGTTCAATACAAAAATTTTCTATACTTCATTTAAGTTTTGTTTTGTTATTCAATTTTACTACTTTGTAGATAACATTTTTCCTATTTTATCATTTTGTTTTTGATTACAGTTAAAATTGTAAAAATAAGATGTTCGGAGGAGAGGGTACTGATGAAAAAAAACAAAAAATAACCAATAAGATTTAACGCAATTAACTCTATTCATATTTAAGTTAAGATGTGACTGAAAAGTAAAATCTATGACATGCATTTCGTCCTATTCGGGACTCATCAGCTGGAGGTATCTGCATTCGAATGTTGATGTTCACACTGGGATTTGAACTTAGTCTACTTCATGCTAAACGCCCCCGCGTATGTCACTAGGCTACTGTGTTCAGACAGTCACCTGTGTACTATCACTATATCGAGGCAATTCCGCTCAGGAATCACATATAGCAACAGAAGGCTGATAAGTTTCAGTTCATTACAAATCAACAAGAAGATATAAGCTTATTCTAATCATTCTATTCAGTTTTATTTTGATATTCATTGTAATTAACAGTTATTTTAACAGATTATCATATTAACAATATTTGAATAAATCTTTTAATAGAAAGTATTAAAATCAAAGTGAAAATGATAATACTTCTATTGTCTATGCATTTGTAATACGTAATAATTTTTAAGAATGAACAGTGAACACCAAAACTGGAATGTAGGTATTTTCGGCTGATGAGTCTTAAATAGGATGAAATGCCTATCTACCTGGATTCCACTTGTCAGTCACAATCCAACTTAAATAATACATATTGCTTTTTGGTTTGTAAATGTTTCCTTTTAACTGGTTAACATAACTTATAGTGTGGATGAAGGAATGTTTAAATTGTGTAGTTAATCATAGACAAGTTATTGGTTTTAAAGTCATTTTGGATAATTAATTCATAGACTGGAAAGTGTTTGAATTAGACTGTGGCTAGCAAAAGGAATCCAAGACGCGAGTTTTATTTGTATTTTGGATGAAACTGCAACATAGACTGCTTATTCTCAGTCTATAACAAATCAACGGGAAGATCCAAATACGTTATAACTACACTTATACCCGTTGCACAAGTGTGGACTGCTTTATATTCAGTAGCCTAGTGGTGAACTCAGTGGCGTTTGACGCGAAACCAACTGAATTCAAGTTTAGGTGTAAACATTAACACTGGGATGCATATGCGGCTAGTTGATAAATCCCGATTATGACCAAACACCTGTCTTGGATTTCACTTGCTAGCCTCAATCTAACTCAAACAATATTTGAGGAATCTTTATTGGTTATACGTTAGTATCACATTTTGAAACAAGCTATATTCTATTATTTTTATTGAAATAGTTCAGCAAACATAAAAGATATAGCGTGTTTAGCTTTATGAATAAATTGTAAAGTTCCTGAAAAGATTGATACCATTGTAAATTCATGACTGGTGGAGTATAAACTTATAGGGAGTGAGACTATTATCACGAATGACAATCGATGAAATTGGAAATTCTACTAATGGATGCCAGATGGTTCATTGATGCAGAAGATCATAGATTGTCCTTGTGATATGAAAGTCCTTGTTTTGACTTCCTGTGGAGATAGGAGGTAATCGAGTGTGCTCACTGCTGACGAATCCCTTACTATGACGAAGCAGTTGTCCAACGCCCCCCTAGTTTTCAATAGTATTCTAAAAAAACATTAAACTATGATAAGTTCAGTAACCAAATACTTTATTTATTAGCTACTTTAATTAAAACACATGTCATATAATGTGATGCATAAAACGTGTAGAAGATGTCTAATCAAAAGTGATTTCATGTTAATGTTCATTAATTTTGATGAAGTATATGTTACAGTGAATAAGTTTTGCGACTATTATCTTCTCATGATTATGTAATACTTGATTAACATAGATAAGACTATTTTATAATCATAATGTCATGTATAATTTATGATTAATAAATGTTTCACTTCTACCTTAGAAGATCCATTATTGATTTAATCTATTTATAAATTCAGTTATTTCTGTAGAGGAAGTTATATATGATGTGCTACTTGACAACTAAACCAATGAGTTAACAAATATCTATGGTCCCGACTAAATTATTATCTAATCCCATTCAATCACACATAGTTAATAGTAGTCTTATAATAGATAGATTTCTAACTTTTAGAATTGTTTATCAAATACTATTAAGTGTTTTTTAAATTAAGTTCATTCTTATTGTCTATTACATATACCAAGATCTATTAGGATTCGAACTATTGAATATAGTTTTAATGTTTTGAAGAACTTTGTAACATCCTTGTCTCTAACTTATTAAAAGATGATTTTGTTTAGTTTACTTCATACCTCCGATATCACTTCACTAATTATATGTTCACTATGATCATTCACATACCTTTCATTGCATGATTCTTCTCAAATTTGTGGTCTTATTTCTAATGTGGAAATAATTAGTAATGCTGTTTCTACTATTATTATCTCTTCTAATACACTTACCGTCTTACTATCAATTTGTACTTTTCACTAATTTTAATTATCTATGTTATGATAGGAGAAATTTTCGGGTTGGTTGATCAAATGCCAATTAGGTGTACTTAGTCGATTAATTGCGCGTCTGCCCTATGCCCACTAAGTTTCCAAAGCAGAATAAGGAAGAACACAAGCCGATAGACTAACCAAACAAAATCGAATTATGTTTCATACATTCCTTTGTATACACATAAAACCAGACCACACAGTGGACCAATTAGGAAACTAACATTAAAACAGAACTAAAGAATGAATGGTAGGGAATAGGGACAACTTGTATACAACTGGCTAACTGTAGTCCATAATAAGACACAATATAATAACAGTAAATATGCTAATCGGGAGGACAAGGTAAGAGGAACGTAACAATCATAGAAACGAAATGTTTACATTATCCACAGTTAGAATAATTGAAATAGTGTTCTAAAACACAGTACTGAGAGTTTGTTACTTTTCTTTAGTGGTCCGACATAATAATCTATGAAATTTATTTCATTATCATTATTAGCTTACAAGTTACCTTGATTACTTCAACATAATATTTTCTAGATTTGCATATAAATACTACTATTAAATATGAATAAGGTCTGATGAATAAGTATTTAAAAACAACACTGTATTGAAATGTTATGAAGATTGGTAAATTCGGTGTCACGAAGAACTGGCAATAAACAGAATTTTTGTCCTTGCATGGGACTAATTGATGCATATCCATGATTTCACCATAGGAACATTTAACAGTTAAACCATTGAATGCAAAGTCTAATATTTTTATTTGTGTACGGTTACGGAGTTACATACTAAGAAGAAACAGTTAACCAGTTCTAATACTTAGTTTTCAATGATTATCTAACTTAAACTATTTCTAGATTATGTTTGATTATGTTCATTGTTTTAATCTGTATGATCACTTGAGTTTAGCGTGATTATTTGCACTTATTCTTTATTCAGTAGTAAGCTCCAAACATTGATATTAATCTTTAATTTAAGACTTTAGGAGACTCTGTATTGCGATTAGTCTGTCTTGAATGAATTAAGTTTCTAAAAGTGGAATCTATACAGGTGATATTATCTGATAGGACTAATGAATCATACTCAGCTATGTAATTGACTGTTTGATCTGTATTAATGATAGGCAACGGCATTGTTTTACATAAAAGTAGATGAAAGACGAACAATCAGGATCACCTGATTTTATAGTTAAATGTCTCAAATCATAGCATTGAGATAGCGATTCTAGTCAACTTTTAAGATTATTCTAGAAAGGAAACCTAGATGTTTGATATTAAGTTAAGAAGGCTGTGTAATGATTATTGTGTATATCGGATTGCACTTCTAGATGCATTTTGGTTTAAAAGATTGAATTTAGTTTAATTTCCAACTATTATGATATACTAAGTCCTGGATTAATACATTTCAATATAATCAATTCCAAAATTGTTTTAAGTAGTGGGGCACTGAACGAATTCCTTATTGCAGATACTTCATAATAGAAGACTTCTGTTTTAGTATTTGCTGTGCATAATATAATAAAAGACGTGAGTTATTATTTTACTAGTAACTCTGTAGACAACAACAGGAAATTAAGCGTACCTTAATTGACTGAATGGAAAGAATTTCCATAAAGGAAACATTTTAGAAGTATCTAAGTTATAACTCAATCATTTGGAAGTATCTTAAAGTTTATAGCATCGTCTCAACTAAAATAAGTGTTAGTGAAGTAATCATTTTTGTTTCTATGATTACTTAGCCCTGATTCCCACGTAACGCCATACAAATCGACTTTATGTGAGCCCTATTTCTAATATTACTTCGTATGCAGATGAAAAACAAACAAATCTGCCTTAAGATTATCAGGAAACAGAATAGTTTACTTTCTGATATTTCATATATCATTTATATATCTGAAACAGTATCTTGTGTTGCACTGCTTGTAAGTGAAAGAGGATCTCATAGCAGAGAATTCAACTGCTTATAATCATTGATTAAGGAAAGTATTCAACTACTCAAGCAAGGAATCTTCAGTCCTAGATGATTTGAGTCGGCCTATTAAAGGCCGCTATTTAAACCTCTTGTCACGATGATTCACTAATAATGCAAATATAGTGAAAGATGCTGATCAATACAGCTTTTAACAACGTCAGCAAGAAGATTATATATATATATATATGTACTCATGGTATAAATATAAGTGCCTGGACTCAGTAGCTCGTGGGATAAAGAATTCGCGTTTCTCATAAAGGAATTGAGTTCGAGTTTCGACGTGAACATTACTCTTGGATGGCAGGTACATCTAACAATTAGTTTCAAACAGCACAAGAGGAGTGTTTGGAATTGCACCTGACTTGAACAATCCAATTTTAATTAGATTGTAGCAGCCACTCATAACTTTGACATAATATTCAACTTATTGTACATTCTTATCTCGGTATGCATATTATCGTATTAGTGAACAGCGTGTGTTACCTTACTCGTGATTTCTGGCTTTGATTATCTCGTACTAACTAATCTTTTACCATTCATATTACTCATGAAACCTCGTAGTCTAATAAAAAACGTTTAGTCGATGATAGTTGTTGAGTTATACGGGTGTATTTCATTTAATGAATGAAATAGATGTCAAGCATTATGTAGTCATTGAGTTGAATAGAAAACTCATATAAATGTTTCATTAATTCAACTTTCGTCGGAATCATACCATTTTTTACTAATACCTCTATCCAGAGGAAAGGCTTGAGTTATCTTCAACTTTTTCAAAGTTCTCTGTGTCATATCTATCACTTTTGGTTGTTCTGTATTTTCTTAACCGATAGGCCTTGTATATTAAAATTTAGAGTAATTCCTGAGTGTGTATGAATACAGTGAACATAATGAAAGTTAATGTACCCATCTAATAAATTGATACAAAAATGACTAAAAATGACAAGTAAATACTCATTGAAGAGTGACGAAGTTGTGGATAATCCACAGTAAAGTACTTCTAAACAGTTTTAGTAAAAGTAATCAATAATTGTATATGAAATAAATTGATACTGTTCTAGTTATTTTGTGACCCCAAAACACACTGCGTCAGTAATTGGAGAGAGACTATGAAGAGAATAAGAAATGTGAAGACATTTCTGTTGTATGGAACTGAAAACTTGAAGAACTACGAAAAGCATCCTTCAGAAGATACAAATACTTATAAACAGCTATCCTACAGTAGGATACTTCGAATCTGTTGGCCAGATACCATCAATAAAAACCTCCTATGGCGAAAGAACGAATCAACTTTCAAGTCTATGAAAAAATTAGGAAAAGACGCCTGGAAGTGGATAGGAACACATATTGAAGAAACCACTAAATTGTGTCACAAGCCAAGCACTAACTTGGAATCCTGAAGGTCAGAAGAAAAGAGGAAGACCAAAGAACACGTTGCATCGGGAACTGGAGACAGACATGAAGAGAATAAAGAGCTCTTGGGGAGAGCTGGAAAGGAAAACCTAGGACAGAGTTGGTTGGAGAATGCTCGTAGGTGGCTTATACTTCACATGGGGTAACAGGCATTGATTGATTGATTGATAGTTACTCTGTAAGATCTTGTAACCTTAAAAAAGTTTCTGTCTTATCTGCTTTGGAGGTAGTTTAATAAAACAAACTATCTAATTTATGTAAAAATGAAAATTAATCTCATAACAACGTTCTTGTTTTCTTTTTTTTATCACTAAGTCAATTAAAGATTAGCAATAAACTCTATTGAAACATAAACTTCACGTTTTAAGCTGCTTATACCTTTAGGCTAAGTAACTTTGTATAAAGTTAATATGGTTATGTTGAATTTACACATGATGTCCATCTCATATTTAATTTCTAGCCTCCTCTTAATTGAAAGTGTTTAAGTACATATACATTGAAACAAATGAATATCTACTATCTTCTATCTAACTAATGTTTCTGTTTTAATGTGTACTTGTAAATTCTTCTATGAAAAATGGATTCCATATGAATAGTTTAAGTTATCTATGCTTATTAAGTAGTAGGTGTTTAGGAAAAATGAATAAAATGCCTAACGGTTTCATCATATTTCTGTAACTAATGTCATTCTTTCTTTGTTTGGAATTGAACATAAGTGATATCTAAACGTGTAACTTTTAAGTTTAATATCTTGCTACTGATTGTAAACAGATTAATGAAGAGATTAAAGAAGATCTTCCCTCTACACATCGATACTACACTGATAAATGTAACGAAAACGATTACCAATGTTTCATTGCTTTCTCCTCCTCCTCCCACTACTACTACTACTAATACTAATTCTACTACTACTACTACTACTACCACTACGTCTATTACTACTACTACTACTACTACTACTACGACTACTACTACTACTACTACTACTACTACTACCTACTACTACTACTACTACTACTACTACTACTACTACTACTACTACTACTACTACTACTACTACCACTACTACTACTACTACTACTACGACGACGACTACTACTACTACTACAACTACTACCACTACCACCACCACCACCACAACAACAACACAACTACTACTACTACTGCTATTACTGCTACCACTATTACTAATCTAATAATTAGTGAGCTGCTATAATTAAGTAAATGACTAAAACTATTGAACCTCATTCAATGTTTGATCATTTCAATAGAAAAAAGATGTCGAGAATACTTTTATAATGGAAGACTACAAAATGTATACTGTTCAGTTATCTACATGTGAAATTGTCTTTACAGATTTTTAGAAATTTTACACGTCTACCGTTAGTAAAATCAAAGTTGATAATAACAGTAATAATAATAATATAATCGATTTGGCTGTGATGTATATCATGATGAAATCATTTAACTCGGTGACAGTATAGTTGAATTTCATGAGTTACTATTCAATAATTTACAAAAGAGCTGCTGAATTGAGATGGTTTGCGGAGATTGGTAATTTTTAATTGATTGGATTAGTCAAAGATTGATGTTGGTAAGGTACCGCTGAAAAGCAGGGAGCACAGGAAAGAGTCAAGCTATATATCACAAGTTGTTGAAAGTGGGAAATCTACGATTAGTGGGCAGTTTAGTGGTGTAGAAGGTTAGTTGTTCGCCACCGTGAAACCTTTCGGAGCGGAATGTAGATTGCATACTGCTAAGGATTTCATACTAGGACGAAACAGCTGTTCATTGCTCCATGGTTTTTAGTAGTACCCTACTAACATGGATCTGTGACTAATTCAGTCAATCAAAAGAGTTATTAGTGGAAAATTACTCATTTGTGGGTAGTCTGTTACCACTGAAGACACAGTGTGCATCGATTACTTAAAACCTAACTAATAGTTAGTGTTTAAACTTTCTAACTTTAATCAATCCAAGATTTAATGCACTACATAATGTGTTATCAAGTAGTGATATTTGTCTCAAGACACTCATAGTTCAACTCCGCTTGTTATGTCTTCTCATTAAAACTCAAGAATTACTTCTGCATTAGTCTTGATCACTTCTAGTGAATAAAAAGACTTACATATATAGAATTAAAAATGATCACAATCAAACTTCAGTCCAATGGTTGTAGTAACTGTTAAGTGTTCATTATGAGACCTATTATTAATTATTCGATTTCTTAGGATAAAATAATCAAGAGTGTACACTGATAAAGAGTATTACACTAGAACGAATTAGCTATCCAGCACTCATTGGTTTATATTAGCACCTAATCAATATCATTCTATAATGAATATGTTATGACGAGAGAATGATGGGGGTGTGATTGGGGTTGGATGGCCGAGTGCAAATGACTTGTGTCTAGTTGGTTAATTGCGCATCTGCCCTGTGCCCACTTAGTCCCAATCCGAAATAAGAAGAATGCGAGCCAATAGATCAGCCAGACAGAATCGAATCTATATTTCAAGCATTCTTTTATATATACATAAAATCAGACCACACAGAAAACCAATTAGAAAATTAACATGAATACAGAACGAGGTAAATAGTGGTAGTGAATAGGAACAACTTGTACAAAACTAATTAACTGTAGTCCATAACAAGAGACAATATAATAACAGTAATTATGCTAACAGGAGGATAGGGTAAGAGGAACGTAACAATAATAGAAACAAAATGTTTACATTACACATAGTTCGAATAAATGAAATAGTGTTCGCAAACACAGTTCTGAAAGTTTGTTACACTTCTTTGTAGTCCGACCTAACAGAATACAAACAACTAAACATAATACCAATCTATCTTCATACAACTAACTCGATTTAATGACTTCAAATGATAACTTCATTGTGAATTCCATTCTAATTTGTATTATTCCTTTTTAAGAAAAAACAAAAAGTAATGAATTATATAATGCATATTGTTGAATATAATACACTAAACATTGAATACACTAAAGATAACATCAGCTGATTTATCAATTATAATAGTAGATACATTACTGAAGTCAAATGATTCAATTTTATTTACTTAGCCTTATTTTACTGTTGTAAATACATTAGTGAAATGCTACATTGAACGTCATCAATACTACTTATAATATTTCAATAATGATTGTTTCATGATGTATTCTGATTATTTACTTATTACAATGATATTGTAGAGAATATAAGAAAATTTAAGTAAATAGATAAATTGTTACATTCTTAACATTCAATAACAAGGAAATGAATAGAATATAAAATGAAATGTTATTTAAATAATAATGCATTAAGACAATACAATTGAATAGATATAAAGATTTTATAATTGATTATTACATCATAATTATGATGATATTATGAAAATTATAATTGAGTGTTAAGAAGATAGTTGACTGTCAGTTATGATATCATGAATTGATGTGAATAAGACAACCATTGATCACCTGAAAGCATTAGACACCTGTTTCGTCAGTTAATAATCTTCAAAAATACTCAATTACAACCAATATCAACTCACTAGTGATTAACTTAATGAGATGATTCCTGGAGTTCTAGTGAGAAAACTTAATCAGTGGAGTGTCGAATGTGAAGCACTTATTCATCGATGGTAATGGATGAGGTTGCTTAAACCTATCACGAATTGATTGAATTAGAAATATCAACTGTAAAGTGCCAACTGAGTAGTCTAATGAAGCCACGAAGCCAGAGTGTTCTGGGTTATATCTCCAATGGGTTCGTGAATGTGTACTACTGAAGAGTTCTACACTAGAACAAAACACTTGTTCATTGCATTCAGGTGATAAATGGTTGTCTAATTCATATCAATTCATAAACATTTAATGATTTTATATTTTTAACTTTAATCACTTCATAATAATAATATTCGACTAAATTATATAATCCAATTGACATATAAGTGCATTAACACTCTTATCTAGTTGAACTTCACTAATTCACTTATCGTATTAAAACACTTAATATTGAAGAAAGAAAGAAAGAAAGAAAACATTTTGTCATGGTAATTCTTCTTCTAGGTCAATTCATTTACAGGAGCTAAATATTCGTTTTATTTATTAATTGATGTGGTATATTCTGTTTTAGTTATAAAGTAAAAATGTCAACTAGGTCATAAAGTGTACATAGAGGAAGGATTATGTAACTAACTAATCGATAAATATTGATATAAATATAAAATTAGTTATCTAATTAACCAGTATGAAATAGATACCGAAAGCGGAGAAAATAAAGATCGTCAAGTGAAGAGGTTATTATAAAGTGATAAGTAGTTAATGATGTCAGAGCATTTGATTTAATGGCCATAGTAAAATCAAAGTTTGCACTTGTTGCTTTATGACACATTGATATAAGTTAAAGTTAAGAATATGCAACACTTTTGTAGTTCATAAGTTGGTGATTTGTGCTATTCGTTAAATCCTTTAAATGATTTTGAAAGAATTCACAACTTAGACAAAGTGATTAATGAGTACTAGATGTTTGTGAAATGAACAATTTACACTTTTGTATTGTCCTTTAGAAAAGCAGATTTATAAGTATTTTAGAAATGCGTTTGATAAACGAACACTACGTATAGTCAATTTACCCAGGAAGGTTCTTTAAATATATTTATTTGAAGCGTACTTTTCGAACTTCTCTTTGATAAATCATAATGGTGATTATGTTCAGGATTATTTGCTGATGCAAAGGTAAATGTAACTGCCCGACGATATATCAACTAACATTGAGTTAATCATCCATATGGCAGATTATGAAAGTATCATTCATATGTCTTCCATATAAATAAAAAGGTATCAACTGTTGATCTGATTAACTTGTTCTCTGGTTATGTTATGAAACGATTAACATGAAGTACTAGTAATATTAATATTAGTAGTAGCTTAATTTCGAATTTTTTTTAGTCTCACTTTGAATTCATTTAAAATCATATTGGAAAGTCTACAATAAGATGATCTACGTTAAAGTACTTAGCAACACACGTATATTATACTATGATGAAGTGTATTTACATAAGCTTCATAGACTGTTGTGATGGTAAATTACAGTTAACGCTTACTTTACTTTCAAAATTATTCAACTGAATCAAATAATCTAGTACTTATCTTATTGAATAACAACTTCAAGACCGATTAGTACTAATAGTTTATTTTTATTAGTCGATTCGTTACTACAAATGAAAAATTGAATGACCTAGTAGTTTAAATTGATAATAAGAATTATCAGTAGTATTATTCTTGTTATCAGGTTATACTGATTAGATAAATAAGCATAAAATTTTAATAAAGATCACGTACACTGAATTAATTAACACAGTTTGTTTTTAGTGAATGTTCTCAAGTGAAGAATGTCCTTAATTAGACTATAATCAAGTAAATATACCTGAATAGGCCAACTCCACTGAATCCGCTTGACATCGAAGCAGCATCTACAGTTCTCCTGATAGATTTCACTCCACCAACGATAGAAGAAATCAAGATGGCCATCAGACAGATCGAAAATGGAAAGGCAACAGGACTTGACAATATACCATCTGAAGCACTCAAGTCAGATATAGACATAACGGAAAGGATGCTCCACGTTTCATTCAGGAGGATCTGGTGGGAGAAACAAGTACTGGCAGACTGAAAAGAAGAACATCTTATAAAAATACCAAAGAAAGGAGATTTGAGCAAATGCGAGAACTACAGAGGAATCACACTATTGTCAGTACCAGGAAAAATCTACAACAAAGTATTATTAAACAAAATGAAAGATTCAGTGAATGCTCAACTCCGAGATCAACAGGCTGGTTTCCGTAAGGATCTGTCGTGCACAGACCAAAACGCGACACTGCGCATCATCATTGAACAATCAACTGAATGGAATTCGTCACTGTACATCAACTTCATTGACTATGAGAAGGTGTTTGACAGCGTAGACTGGAGATCACTATGGAAACTTCTTTGACACTACGGTATACCACAGAAACTCGTCAACATCATCCAGAATTCTTACGACGGACTACAGTGCAAAATTGTGCATGGAGGACAGCTGACAAATGCATTCCCAGTAAGAACCGGTGTCAGACAAGGATGTTTGCTTTCGCCTTTCCTCTTCCTCCTAGTGGTCGATTGGATCACGTAAACCTCCACATCTAAGTGGAAGCACGGAATCCAGTAAACAAGTAGAATACAACTCGATGATTTGGTCTTCGTGGATGATCTAGCTCTTCTAGCCTATACACACCAACAAATGTAAGTGAAGACAACCAGTGTAGCAACAACCTCAGCATCAGTAGACCTGAATATACACAAAGGAAAGAGCATGATCCTCAAACACAACACAGTGAGCACCAACCCAATTAAACTTGGTGGAGAAACTGTGGAGGAAGTGGATAATTCCACGTACCTGGAAATCATCATCGATCAACAAGAAGGATTCGATGCACATCCAAAGGCTACCATTAAAAAAGCAAGGTCACCATTCCTACGCAAACACAATTCTACTGTATTCAGCTCAAATGTGGACAACTACTTCAAACATCATCACAAGGGTATAGACATTTATAAACAACTGTCTACTCAAGATATTTAATGTCCGTTGACCGGAAACCATCAGCAGCAGCCTACTATCAGAGAATACAAACTAACTCCCAGCTGAAGAGGAAATTAAGAAACGACGTTGGAAATGGATAGGACTTACATTCCGGAAATCATAAGACTGCATCACAAGACAAGCACTAACTTAGAATCCTGTTGAGAAACGGAAAAGGGGAAGGCCAAACAACACACTGCTATGAGAATTGAAAGCAGATAATTAAAGGATGAACAGCAACTGAAAACAGCTGGAAAGGATTGTTTAGAACAGAGTTGAATGTAGAATACTGGTAAGCGGCCTATGCTCATCTGTTGTGAAATAATGTTTAAATGTTACATTCAATTAACAATTCGACTTAAATTGAAATTGGCATGTTTAGTTGCTTAACTATAATCACTAACTAAACTCCCATAAACACTTAATATTAGCCTAATACACCTACAGATTTTATGTTCTTATCATTTAATCTATGTAATAGTAATCATTCTTTAATTGTAAGGATACTAGACCAAATGTTGTATTCTCCTACATGTAATAGTACAAGTATGACAATGTCTTGTCAAAAGACAAGTCCTAGTTGAAAGACAACGAGTTATACTTTATTATCATCTCCAATCTATTGGTGTAATGACTTTATCACATCGATTAGTCTAGTTATTCGTAACTAAAATTTAACTTTAGGGATAGTAAAACTGTATAAAACTCTGACGAAGCTATGTAAACAATGTCTTAAAATTAGGCATATTCTCAGAAAATTCAATATAACCAAATCTTAAATCCTAGAATGGTTTCGTAAGTATCAAACTACAATGAAATGATAGAATCATGCAAAAATATGAAGTGAAAAATGAAATAAATTATGTTAATCCAATATTACTATCACTATAAAGAAGTTTGAGGAGATTGTTGAGTGTTATTATGTACATCACAGATAGATTATAGACGGCGAATATCTAAACTTTACGAATCCCAAATAGAACAAAGTATGCTACCAAATTCCACTTGCCATCTACAGTTCAACTCAAACAAAGCCTAAGAGGTTTTTAATAACTCTTTACTAGTAGCATGTGATTTCTCGGAAACCTACATTTACAGGCCTTAGTATGGATTTAACTGAAGACTAACGATAGTTGAATTCAGACTTAATTAACGAATGGTTAAATTCTCACTAAACAGTTTGAAAGTTCAGTGTTCAATTTTTTTAAAGAGTTCTTACGTAATCAAACGCTCATTATGCTACATTTTTCATAAACAAACAAAAGAATCCATTATAACAAAATAATTTTCATTAAAATATACATCAAGAGTTTGTGTATAGACTTGTTAAAAAAAAATCCATGAAATATGTAATGTATACACATAGAAGTGAATCTAACATTTCATGTAACTATTTTAACAAAATTATTTCAATGTTATAAGATAAATATGATAAGATGAGTATCGATGTTAAAGAATTGAAAATCAATGTGAATAGCATATACTTGATTGAATATGTTACAGAATGATGTTGGCAGGGTACCATTGAAAACCAGGGAGAACTGATTATTCTAGTGTGCAACTCCTCAGTAGTGCATACACCAGATTCCACACCAGAAGCTTCGGATTAATGGGGATCACCTAACCCTCTTCACTTCTGGGTTGGTATCGAATGGTAGAATTCCCACTTCAAACTATCTGTGATATATATATATATATATATATATATATATATATATATTAGCTCTCCGTCAACCTGAAGCTGCTTGCTGTGGAATCTAGGGGTGGGCACTGATGAAGAGTCTCACACTGGAACAACCAGTTCTCCCTGGTTTTAAACTGCTATCCTATCAACATTAATTTGTGACATATTCAATCAATTAAATTACCAATGGCCACAAAAGTAAGCAAATCAATTTAATTACAATAGTTATTATTAAAATTATGCTAATGATGAAGCATTGAAACAAATTAACACTTCAAATAGTAGAGGACTGTTAATACTAGTTGAATTTTTATCTAGTAGTAGAGTATGATTACAAGGGTTTTTACTGGTCGGCGGCCTATGCTCCACATGAAGTAACAGGCATTGATTGATTGATTGATTGAGTAGAGTATGAATGCATGGAATTTATGAATTGTATTTCGTTACATTTGAAGCCAATTCACTTGAATGTATATGTTGATATCAACACATATCAGATACAATTTGTTAATTATTAAAAATAGGTAAGTTAAACAAAGAAAAAAAAATGTGATATTAGCACAATAAAAGAATTTTATCATTGAATGCTGGTCTTGTTGTTCATGGTAGGTTAAGCCTTCATCAATCTAAAACCATCGTGGTAGCATCTAGAATGTACACTACTGAGAAATGGCATACTATGATGAAGTAGCTATCTAGTTTATCCGAATTTTCAATGATACTCTACTAATAATTAATTAAAACTTTATACCAATCTGTAAAATCTACCACAAGTCAATCGTTTACATCAGTGTTAATTTATAGTTGAAGTATGTTAATGTTCTGAAATAGAAATTGATAAGATTATAAATGAAAAACTTTCTTACTAATAACCAACAGAGAAAATGTCATAGTTGTGTAATACAAAAAGAAAAAACGTCAATAAATGATTCAATCTGAAGTTATTAATTTCATAGAAACAGATAATGCCATAATAGAATCTTAGGAATAAGTTATCAAAGTAGATCATGATTTGGTAATAGTATCCATGTGAATACACAGGTTTAGTTATTAAAAAAAAACACTTCTGTTTTCATTTGTTACTATGACATTGAATAAATTGGTAGTCTTTCATTAATTGTCTATTATAAAAGATTTTTGATGTATCAAACTCATTTCCATTATTAACTATATGCCTAGCAATTGTACTACTCAGAACTTGTTAACATTTTTGTTATGATGCGAGAAATTTAGGGTTGGTTGATCGAATACCAATTAGATATGCTTAGTCAATAATTGCTCGTCTGCCCTATGCCCATTGAGTTCCAAACCGAAATAAGGAAGAATGCAAGCCGATAGACCAACCAGATAGAATCGAATTATATTTCATAAATTCCATCATATATACATAAAACCAGAACACACAGCTAACCAATTAGGAAACTAACATTAGTAGAGAACTAAGGAAATAGTAGTAGTGAATAGGAACAACTTGTACACGACTAATTAATTGTAGTCCATAATAAGACACAGTATAATGACAGCAAATATGCTAATCGGTAGGATAAGGTAAGAGAAACGTAACAATCATAGAAACGAAATGTTTACATTATCCACAGTTAGAATAATTGAAATAGTGTTCTTAAAATACAGTACTGAGAGTTTGTTACTCTTCTTCAGTGGTCCGGCATAACAATTTTAATGTCAAAATCCTTAGAAACATACTGAAAATTAAGTATAACAATTTCGTTTCCTGTTCTTTTATTCTGTTTACTATGGTACTTACATGTAAATTGGTAGATACAATTTATGGCGATGGTAGATGAGAACCTTCCATCTTTCAATATCTTAATAAGCATTTCGTTTTGTGAACTGAAACTGATTTCACTGTTGAATAGGTATTAGTTCTTAACAAAACGTTTAATCACCAATCAATTTTTCAGATATTTCATCACTTATAAATCCAAATTTTATAAAATCAAGAATTTGTTTTCCATTAGTGGTATGATCTATTCCCTACGTTCTAGTTTCATCACACTTTATCGTAAAGTTCTCACCGAACCAATGTTTAATTCTTAAATATTGTTCCTAAAATCCACATTCTTTAAACATAACTTACGTTCATAGTTAAATATAGTTTTAATTGAAGTTCTTTTGTAGTTTGTTGCGAAGAAGCTATTCAAGTTTGAGTAAATTCCTTTCGATCTACTCTGTTGATAAATAAATCTTTCTAATCGCCCATCAGTATTACACATATTAACTAATATCCATGTTCATGCTCATGTGTCAATTCAATATTTGGATTTGCCTTATTGAGAACTTTTCATATGCTAAAAGTGAGTTGATAATCACTGCTGGGAACAAAAGTATTGTCAATACACGTTACTTATAAAGTTATCTTATAAAATACTGATTTCATCAGTGATTATTCAAAGTTTGACATTAACTTATCTACAAGGCCTGGATCCATGGTTACTTCATCCACTTGACTGATAAAAAACATCATTGAATCAAAATGGAATATTATTTTGTGCAAAATTAAAAGAAGCCATTTAAATTCCTTCTTCGAATATTCAAAGTACACTCATGTATCGTCATATAGTTCAGATAGTTTCATCTAATGGTAATGTTGATACATAAAAAAAGAAACTATAAATTTATTAACAATATTAATCTTGTCTAGTACTTCAGTATCTTGCCAATGTCAATCTGTGACATACTCAAATCAACTAAAAATACCAATATTCACAAAAATAACCATCTCAATTGAACTATAGTTATCACCTCACTAGTGACTAGCTCCAAGATGCTCCTGAAGCTCTAGTGAGAAGTCGTGGCTATTGGAATTCATACTTATCGAGTGTGAAATAGTTGTCACCAATGGAAATGAATGACTATAGCGCTATATATATCACGAATTGATGGAAGTGGGAATTCTACCGTTGGGTGACGACCCAGTGGTGAAGAGGGTTCGGCGTATTCCGTCAACCTGAAGCCCCTGATATGGAATCTGGTGCGTACACTACTAAGGATTTTCACATTAGAACAACCAGTTCTTCTTGGATTTCAATGGTACCCTACCATCATCACTGTGTGACAAATTTAATCAAATAAAACTTAATATCAGTCTTCACAAACCACTTCAATTCAATTTTTAATTACCATAAATAGGAAAATCGAAACTGTTACCGTCATATAATTACTAAGAAAATTATGAAAGAGAATAACACATACAATAAAATTGTAGATAACAGAGAATGTGTAAATTGAGGGGGGGGGTAAATGGACATCATAATCTCTGTAATATTATCCATGATATATACGCTTGTAGACAAGAGTATCAACTAGTTCTGTTGTCACCTGGATAACATAATAATGTTGATATTGATTTCAATGTTACTACTACTACTACTACTACTACTACTACTACTACTACTACTACTACTACTTCTACTACTACTACTACTACTTCTACTACTACTACTACTACTACTTCTACTTCTACTACTACTACTACTACTACTTCTACTACTACTACTACTACTACTACTACTACTACTACTACTACTGTTATTATTACTACTATCACTATTACTATTATTACTACCATTACTACAACAACAACTACTACTACTACGACAACAACTGCTACTACTAATGTACTATATTGCTAAAAAAAGAGAAAAAAAAGCATGTACTAACTAGAAAACCATGATAGTATTGTAGTATATTTTTATATTTTTCAATAAGAAAAGTAAATTTCTAAACAATAACAAAACATTATAGAAATAATATTCAATGTTACCATAATAAAAATGGACAACTAGATTATACAATGACAGAAAATAAAAGTTAAAAAAAAAGAAAACAAGTCTAATCTGACAACTTTAACAAATTCATTAATCCATAAAAATATATAGTCATAGTATTAACTTGAATACCGGTATACATTATGCATTGAATAATCAAAACTTTATTCTTTAACTGATAAGAATCAATTTTCAATAGAATTGATAATTTAAACAGGAACATTTATATTCATTGAAGTAAACAGTAAGAAAATTTTAATGATTGATATACATTTCATGTTTTAAAATTACAATTCAATATTTCAATGAAAACATAAAGTTTATTTTCAAATAATCCATAAATGTATTGTAACTAAGGACATAAAGTATAGTTTGTTTTGTGTTTTTTATTTTCAAAATTTCTATTTATTTAATGAATGAATATTACATAATAAAAATGTAATTCTTATATGAAGAATTTTGTTTAATGTAATTGATTTTATTGATATTCAATATTCGAGAACTGGAAGCAGATATAAAAAGGATGAACAGTAACTGGAGACAGCTGGAAAGGATTGCTCAGGACAGAGTTGAATGGAGAATACTGGATGAGCGGCTTATGCTCCTCCGAAAGGGGTAACAGGCATAAGTAAGTAAGTATTAAATCAATAAAGTATAGATCATTATCTCTGCAAATTTATGTGTATCTATCAAAGTAGTGACATTTGTAGAACTACAAGAAGAAGAGCCTCCTATCATCAATTCAGCGAATATATTCCAAAGAAAACCTTCGTTTAAAAAGTATGAAAACTTATAACAGTACTATCTCCAGACATGTCACAGACGCTAGATATGAGATAGATATACTGAAGTTTTTCAAGTCATTTAAAATTCCCCGGGGTTATAGTTATCAACCGCTTAAAATCGAATTCGTATGTTCAAAAAGTTGTCACTTTTTCTTTACCCTAGTAACTTATCTTCAATATCATCACAATATTAATAACAATTGATTAATGTAATCATGTTATCATCATTTCTACCATTACAAAATTACATTAACTGATTCATTACATCATTTCTTTCATTCATAAAATTCCATTTATTTCATTGCATTATCATTAAAGCACTTATACTGTATTAACTTACTTTTCATTTATTCATTACGTAATCACAGAATTTCGGTTTTAGAATTTCTCTTTACTCTATATATTAATTGATTTTCTAGAACTTTCTCTTGTATCTTATATGTATGTATATATACTGACAATATTCTCTGGTACTTTTACACTCTTATTTAGGTAAATACATGTTAATGTTACAATATAACAGGTTGTAGATTGCAGCTGATGAGAACTAAACTGAAATGAAATGAATTCATTTAATTTCTATGCAAATATTTGTTCTAACTCATTTCAATAGATCAATATGTCAGATGAAATAAATAAAGTTATAACGTGTAATGAATTCTTTATTGAATATTGCTATAGTATACATAGTAATTATCATGAATAGTAAATTATTCGAAACGGTTATTCAATGTTTTCTAGTGGTCATTGGGTGATATTAAATTAACATTCAACAATCTTCCATAATACACTATTACAATTCAATATCAATTCCAGTAGTGACTAACTTATTGAGTTAATTCCTGAAGTTCTAACGAAAAGACAACCAGTGAAGTTCAACTATTTCGAATATAAGGTAATTACCTACTGTTGGCAACAGATAAGGTCGCTCAAATATATAACGAATTGATTGAGTTAGAAATATTAACCATTAGAAACCGGCTTAGTGGTCTAATGGATAAAGTATTCACCACTGAGCAGGAAAGTCTTTAATTAGATAATCATTGAAAGTCATGAAGTAGTATAGGATTGTTTTATTTCTTTCAATGGTACTATTAGGTTATGTACGACTTTCAATTCAACAATCGTCGTAATTTAACACTTTATAACAACAATAATAGTGTGAATACTACTAATAAAGTTTGATACATAATCTCAGGAGTTCTAATAAAAGTTGTAACTAGTAGTGTTCAAGAATATCGAATATAAGATAAAATATCACTAATAACATTGAATGATTGTTACAGAATATCATGTACTAACTGATGTAAGTGACTTAATGTTGATTAAGTAGTAGAAATAGTAATCACTTCATGTGAAGCCTAAATGTATTTTGTCTCAATTATTACAGAACATTGATAATGATTCTCATATTGGAATGAAAACGTCATCCAGAGTTTTCCAATAGGCAGAAGTTGTCAAACTAATATCAGTTTCTGGAGTGATGAAACTGTCTTAGTCATATTTTCGTTTAGATAACAACTGATATTATGATATATCGTATGTCAGAAATGTGAACACATCATTCATTCTACAGATATTAACAGATTATTAAGATATTGAAAACATTCATATTATTGAATGCTTAAATGAATGAGGCAGTTCATTCACTAGAATTAAGTTATATACACCAGGTGTAAATGCATTGTTGAAGACTATTTCTTAAAGTTTCTAATGTAGTTGGAAACGAATTGATGAACTATAGTGATTTAGTTAATTCACTTGTCACCAGCATTAATATTGCTATTAATTAGGCATATCATGTTAACTGAAGATAAAGTACTGTGAGATTTCTACAGTATGCCTTAATCTGTCATTAGTAACATTATGCTTCAGTGAACAATTTAGAAGGTGTCCAATGTTGTATTAGTTATATAGGCTGTACTCACACAGCTATACTCAGTGTTCTTAGCTAAAGGTACTCAGTATAAAATCCTAAATTTGAATTTTATACTACTTAGGAATCTTGACAGAAGTGACACTACGTTTTAATCAGTTTCATATCCTACAACAACAATAACAACAAATACTATTATAGTTGTGTTTTGTTTATTGTATACATTTTCATACCCTGTTTTCAATAGATTAATCAAACAACTAAGTTTATTGCATATTCAGTAGATTTCAGCTTACAGTCATAATACAACTTGGATATGTTCTACTTTATCATTATACATCAACACAATCATCTTGGGATCGATTACTATCAACAGAGATAGATCAATCATTTTTATTAGAATAAATTTGTATGTTCCCATTGATTTGTTATAGACTGAATGTGTTCAATCACCGAAGCTAAATGTGCATCCTGGGCGGATTGCCTCAATATAGCGATTATTTACAAGTATTATTTAAGTTAGATTGTGACTGGAAAGTGGAATTTAGGACGCGCGTTTCGTCCGATTTAGATCTCGTCGACTGAATGTACCTGCATCCCATCAAACTCAGTCCATTTCATGTCAAATGTTACCGGGTTCATCACTAGACTACTGATTTCAGACACAGAATGCACAGGATGCACATATAGCAATAGAGACTGACTAGTTTCAGCCTATAACAAATCAATGGATATATACAAATTCATCCTAATACCAATGCACCTACTGCACAAGCGTGATTGTGTTATGCCGGACCACAAATAAGTGTAACAAACTTTCAGAACTGTTTTGAGAACATTATTTCATTTATTCGAACTGTCTGTAAGGTGAACATTTTGTTTCTATTATTGTTACGTTCCTCTCACCCTATCCTCCCGTTTAGCATAATTACTGTTATTATATTGTCTGTTGTTATGGACTACAGTCAATTAGTTGTGTACAAGTTGTTCCTATTCACTACCACTATTCCCCTCGTTCTGTATTCATGTTAATTTTCTAATTGGTTTACTGTGTGGTCTGATTTTATGTATATGTAAAAGAATGCTTGAAATATAATATGATTCTGTCTGGCTGATCTATTGGCTCGCATTCATCTTATTTCGGCATGGGACTAAGTGGGCACAGGGCAGACGCACAGTTACCGATTAGGCACTAGTAAAATTTTGGCACTCGGCCAATCAACCCCCAAATTTTTCGCGTCACAACAGATTTTCTGGACTCAGTAATGTAGTGGTGAACGCGGTAACATTTGACACAAAACAGACTAATTTCGAATTCTACTGTGAACATCAACATTTCGATGCAGGATACATTGACCCAGCGAATCCCAAATAGGATGAGAAGCATGTCATGGATTTCACTTGGCAGTTACAATTCAACTTAAATCAATCAATTAATTTTTTTTTAATCCTGATATCACGAATCGTTCTGAATCAGACAACCATTGATCCCCTGAAAGCACTGGACAGCTGTTTCGTCCTAGTATGGGACGTGACCGGTGGAGTTCAGCCGTGTCGGGTGTGAGGCAGTTACCCACCGATGGTAATGAATCAGGTCGCGCATAATGTAACACGAATTGACTGAATTACAAATATCAACCATTAGGATCCGGTTCAGTGGTCCAATGGTAAAGCGCTCGTCGCGGAGCCAGAGGGTCCTGGGTTCTATCCTCAACGGGGTCGTGGATGTGGATTGCTGAAGAGTCCCATACTAGGACGAAACAGCTGTCCACTGCTTCCAGGTGATCAATGCTTATCTGATTCAGAACGATTCGTGATATCAAGATTAACAACTAACTATCTCCACAACCCTTAATTGTAATTTTTTTTGTTTATATTTTTCATCAATTTAAAATTTTTATTATTTGAACTACATCTACAATACTTGAATTAGTACACTAAAACATTATTTGATCAACCTATTTAATAAACAAAGTACAAAATATTCTAATTTATTGTTTATAAATCAATTTAATGATTTGATGACAATTATTTAAACAAATATTGGCATTAATTATGATTATACAATCTATTGAAATTTTTTTTTATATTGAAAAATTACATGATACCATTTAGAATAAAGATATTTAACTATTGTTGGTGATATAAAAACAAAACTTAGGTTACATTGTCATAGTAAATGTTGTTTAAAAAATTCCCATTGATTTGTTATACTGATGGTCAGTCATGTTGCATATGTGCATCCTGTGCGGATCGCCTCGATATACGAATCCCACTGTGACATAACATTGATACAGTACTCAACGACGAGTCCCAAATAGGACAAACCGCGTCCTGGATTCCCTTGCCAGTCACATTAACAATTAAAAATTCAATGTTATTATCATGATAAATCTTGTAATTTCAATCTGGTAAGAAGTTATTAGAGAACATTGAAGATTAGTGAAAGTGTATGGAATTATGAAGTAGTTACTAGTTCTATGAGAGATGGTATCAATTCTTTTATTAAAAAATAAAAATTGATGGTTTCCTAATATCTACTAGGATTAATCATTTAAGTTTATGTTATGTCGTAAGAAATTGGGAGATTGGATGGACCGAATGCTAATGACTGGTGCCTAGTTGGTTATTGTGCGTCTGCCCTGTCCCCACTTAGTCCCAATCCAAAATAAGAAGAATGCGAGCCAATAGATCAGCCAGACAGAATCATATTATATTTCAAGCATTCTTTTACATATACATAAAATCAGACCACACAGTAAACCAATTAGAAAATTAACATGAATACAGAACGAGGGGAATAGTGGTAGTGAATAGGAACAACTTGTACACAACTAATTGACTGTAGTCCATAACAACAGACAATATAATAACAGTAATTATGCTAAACGGGAGGACAGAGTAAGAGAAACGTAACAACAATAGAAACAAAATGTTAACCTTACAGACAGTTCGAATAAATGAAATAGTGTTCTCAAAACACAGTTCTGAAAGTTTGTTACACTTCTTTGTGGTTCGACCTAACAGTTTACTTATTTGATAATTGCATAATAAGTAAGGAACACAATAGAAATCTATATTCAAATGCTTTTTGATATAGAATAAGTTCAGTAGTTTGTAGAAAATAACATATTAATGAAGGGAATATTTTCCATATGTAATGTATACCATAATGATGTAACATAATAAGAAATATACTTTTTTTCGTAGGATTTGATTTTATTATTAGACCAATAAACATTATTATTTAAGTTATCATAATAGGATTGGTAGATGGAATGAAAGATAAATAAAGGAAATTATTCAGTGATAACGATTTCAGACTGTGAAGTTGGTTTACACAGGTGCCGATTGTACAATATCACTCCTCTTAAAACTGCACGTACTCTTTATTGATAAGAACAGAACAACTTAAATATTCCATTAATCACTATAGCTACTTAATCTAGTTTATCATTAACTCATAGTTTTAAATTATTCTTCTTAACATTAACTTACCAGATTAGTTTCGAATGACCGTCGGCATTTGAAGAGGGAGAATTACAATTACAGTCTCATTGAAGTACAACACATAGACTAATTTTTTCTTAAATATGACAAAAATTATCACTCTGTTTCATACTTAATGAACGTGGTAAATGTGATAACGATCATATATTAGCTAAATGTGTAGGCTAATTCAACACAAATACCTATTGTGGTAACATTACTTATTATTTGATATGAGAATTGTACTTCAATAGGAAGTGAAAACTTATAGATAAATTATGCCAAATAAAGTAGATTCTTAACAGATACAAACAGTAAATGCATAACGATGCAGCCTTTCAGTCATAATTTATGTGTCATGACTAAATCAGTAGTGTGATTTGAACCTACAATCTAGTAATTTCATTGTTTAACCAAGAAGTCAACATTACACAAGTATTACATACGTATACAACTGATTCCTAAGTCATATATAAATGTTCAAATAAGTTTACACTGAACTCGTACGGGCAGTAATAAATAGTTGTAGGAAATACTGAACTTCATAGTTTTGGTGAATACTATTATTTTAAGGTAGTTGGTCAAGCACCACCACGAGATCACAGTACGATATCATGTTGAGTATATTCATTCACTTAGATAGTTCCATGTTCCTTCTATCCACTACCTGTTAAAAATATGCTTTTACTCTTAACCATCATTGTATCCCTTCGTATCTTCGAGGATTCCCTCAAAACTACATGTACACCGTTATTTAATTTTATTATATTTAGTGTATATCTACATAAGTCCCATACAGTAATACATCATATTACTTAAGTATCTACAGATTAATGGAACTAAACATGATTTGTGTTGCTACTTAAAACTATGACTCATCTGAAAACAATTAATGTGCAGAACAAGAAAACATCGAATTCCGTAGTTCAAATTACTTCTAATATAGTTTGAATCAGAGAAAAGAATGACATGAAGTCACATGAAATTAGTGATACAATATTTACTATGATACAAAATTATATAGTAACATACTTTTGACTGTTTCTGTAGTCATTCCCACAATTAGTTGTTCAATTAAGGTCATCTATATGTTCAAGCTCCAACTAAGTAATGACAAACGTTATCGGTTATTAACTGCTTACACTATGATCTATAATTACCTATAAGAATCGTACGACTGTTTTAATGTAGGAGCATTAAATGCTGGTAAAAGGACTTTGTTCACCTCACTTGTAAATGTGATATGCCGGGTACCTAAAAAAATCGGTTATCTGTGAAACATGTTTTTCTGCAGTCTATTTCATTAATTTTGGTTGTTTACAAAGTGAACATTTTAATCCTATTATCATTCAGTTCCCCTAGCCATATCCTCCCGTTTAACGCATTAACTGTCAGTATATCATTTCTCATACATGAACTATGGTTAATTGATTGTGTATACGTTACTCCAGTTCGCATTCACTATTACTCTTATTTTGTATGCATGTCAGTTTTCTAACTAGTTGACTGTGTGTTCATGTTTTGTATATATAAAGGAATGCTTGAAATACAATACAATTTTATCTAGTTGATTTATCGGCTTGTGCTCTCCCTAACCTGGCCTAGGATCGAGTGGGTACTGGGCAGACAAACTGGAACTAGCTAGGCAATCAATGGTGTTTATTATTATGACAATATGTGCACAAGATCATAACCAGTAATTGATAGAATACATCAACCATAGTAGTTCTTTTCATGTTATAACAACAAAACTTCAAGTTACACTTTAAGTATCAAAAAATACTAATATACTTCGCCAATCGCCCAAAACTGAAATGGGCCAGTATTCATGGCTGAAAGTTGAATGGATAAACCATTATCTATCTAATACACTTAAATCCTTATCTACAACTTAACTAAGATAATCATTAATTTACATAGTAGTATAGAATTTCAATTAATTAATGATCAAAATACAATCCAAGTAAGATAATATGGATAACTACAATTTTGTGACAAAATTATATTTCCTTCAAAATCTTTTTTTTCTTTTTCTTTTTTTTGATAAATCACAATAATCTTACCAATTTACCTTTTTGTCACATATACACATTAAATAGTCAACAGTTATGTAACTTGACTTCAACAAAACATTACACCATGTGTATGTTGTTACTAAAAGGAAATTAGTTAAATAAACATGAAATTGACAAATAGATAGAAAATGTATATATTCATTTACACACATACACCACAATAATCACAATTATTATTTACATTTAAAAATAAAGTAATGAAGGATAAATGTATATGAAGTGAAGTTAGCAGAGAGAAGATATTTCAAAGAAGAAGAAGAACAAGAAGAAAAAGAAAAAGGAAGAAACAAACTTATGATTACTACTATCCAAAAATATAAATTAATTAATGTTAATGAAAGACCTATTCATCACATTACATTATAACAACTACAACAATAATTATCATTATTATTGAAAATAGAACAGAATACATGATAAATACTCAAGAGATACAAATTAATGAATAAGATATCAGAATAAATAGAAAGATGATAATTATTTAAAATCAAAATAGAACTATATAAGAAGATAGTATTAACAGTCATACAACAATAATTTGCCATCATTAAGAATAATTGAACAAAGTAAATATATATTTATATTGTTTAACAATCAAATGCTTTTCAAAGAAGAAGATGATAAAAAGAAAACATTAGGAGTAAAGAGTGTAGGTCAACTTAGATTAAAACAACAACAACAAAAGGGTAAAGAATCAAATGATGTTTCTCGAATTTTTTTTTCTCTTGGTTTTTTCAAGATTATGAAATACTGAAATAGGAAGATAGCAAACAATTCATCGAATCACCGGACAAAATCAAAAATGAATACAAAAAAATACAGAAAGAGAAAGAATATAATGTGAAAACTTTCTATTGTATTTTTTTTCTCCTTCTTCTTTAGACCACAAAAAGAAAAAAAAGAGAACACACAATGCAGAAAACAAAAGAAGAACTTTATTAGAGTAGTCACTGTAAACACAACTAACTAGTATAGTTAGTTAATGGAATGCGAATAAAATCACGGGAATTTAAACAGTATGGAAACAAAGAGAAAAGGGAGATCTAATAATCACAACAATAACAACAACAGCAACAGTAATAATAACAGAGAATAACATGTACAACACTGTCATAGAGCTCATTGATTGATTCATTCAAGTAATAATCACAATAAGAAAGAATAATATATGACATCGATATGTGTATGTCAATATTCTTAGCTAAGATGAATTAAATAAGTAGTTAATCATTGAAGAGAAATGAATTCTTTCAAATAGATCTTATAGCATTACATAATGAATCTATTGATATTTTCTTTATTCAACACTATTACAATTAGATTGTATCAGAATATTACAAAATAACACATAGAAGTGAGAACTGTTAATCCATAATTTATTAAATGTAAGGTAAATAAATGCCTCACTACATTTTATTTATATATATATATATATTGCCAGATTAACTAGCTATGCAATTTCACCAACAAATGTGTAGATCATCAAAAATAGGAAATGCTTAAATATTATTATCATATTGAATCACTATAGGCTGTTAATATGAACGATGATGGTTGAGAATACAACGGTATACAACAGTAGTAGTACAACCAATTCAACCAATGTATATTATCTGCATACATATATAAATAGTTATATTTTTTTATTATCCACAAGGTCATGTGAAGGAATGTTGGATTTCTATTGGTAGTTACATTATTATATTCACGTGACGCATTGATCGAAAAGAACTGTAGTGCAGCAATAATATAAGGCAACAAGGGTTAATAGAAGCACACAAGAGAATGAAGCAAAGAGATACTACTGAAAACTAATCAACAAACCTGACAAATATTACAATCACCAGCACCAATAACGAAAAAAATAGATGAACTTAGAAAAAAACAAGTGGTATAAGGACAGAAGAAAGACAGAAATCAGAAAAGTCAACAATGTGTGTATGCATTCATGATAGGATTATACAACAGAACAAAGTGAAATAGGTAATAGCAGATATGGCACAACTACAAGGATTGGGAAAATGAAAACATCAATTCATCTTCTCAAGACATGACAAAGTAAAAACACAAAAAGACAACCATCTGATATTGCATGATTTCAGTAATACGAAAAGAAGGGGGGAAAAGGCAAAATACATTAACACTCATGTTCTAATTTATAATCATTCAAACTTGATTACATTGAAGTCGGTTTGAGTAATCATTTAGATCTGACAGTAATTGACGATTAAAGTTACTAATAAGGCGATTATTACTATTATTATTATTATTATTATTATTATTATTATTATTATTATTATTATTATTATTATTATTATCATTAGATGGTTTGGTGTTGGACAATGAAGATATTTTATTAACTGATGATTTCACTAAAGTAGACTTTGAATTACTAATAACATTATTCCTAGAATGATGGTCAACTTTATTTCCTGTTCCATTATTAGTAGCAACATGTTGGGAATCGGCTAATCTTTGTTTCAATAGTCGTAATTTATGCACCATCAATGTTAATTGGATTTCATCATCGCGATATTTTTGTGAACGTGAACGACGCATAAATTTATCTAATTGATTTGCTAAATGTGTTGTAGTAGCACTATCTAAACCTTCTGTTTTAGTAGCTTCTAACAATTGACTTCGTAAATTGCTTACAGTTTTCCAAATATCTGAGAAGGTATGATACATTCGTAGATAGGTTGGATAAGTACATTCAAATTCAGTTAAATACAATGAAGCTTGTTCTGAAGTTGAGATTTCTGGATAAAGTCTGAAATAAAAGAAGAAAAGCATCTGTATGAAATTTCAACTCCCTTTATGGAACGTGAACTTAAAGTACCTTGAGTTAAAAATTCAAAATTGTACTGATTGATCATTGAGTGGTAAAAATAGTTGTTTGTCTAGCCTCAAATATTGATTGATTGTATCTACCAAGTTGAAAATAGTCACTAGTCTCGACATTACTTACACTGTGTTTTATATTTTTTAATGTTAGGTGATTAGATATAGTCGGCAGGAAACCATGGATGGGGAAAACGGGGATCATTAGATCCAGAAAAATGTGAGTACATCACTTTTGAAAAATACTAACCAGAACGGAAGCTAAGTAAAGCAGAAGGTCCTCATGACTATATCCAATCACATAAAACTAAGGAATTATAATCACTGTATTGTAAACATTAGTTCATATACATCAACATGCAATCACAAGTAATATACGTTTCGCAAACAAATGCTAACAATCTAAATATTATATACTCTGTTTACTTATATAGTAAATCTATACGATTTTAATAGGATTGCATTGGGTTAGAAGTGGAATCTAGGATGCATGTTACCTATTTGAGATTAGTCAACTGAATATACCTACAATCTACTATACATGTTTACACTGAGACTAAAGCCGAATGCCTGCAGCTCTATTCATTTTCCATTGAGCCACTTATCTTAGGTAGCCAGGATGGTACGCAGATATGATATGTCCCAAACTGGAACAAAAATGTGCTCTTCCAATCCCTCTAAGAACAGAAATCCAACTTTACTAAAAACATGTGACTAAATGAAAATATAAAGACAAGTCAACTCAGGGTGCACACGTATCCATATAGTCTAATCAGCCATAGCATTTAACATCCGAAATGGGATATTAAAGACTATTATATATAAATAAATATCATCTACATTTGTTCATAAAACAATAGGCAACATATTCAAAGGAAATCATTCAATTTATTTGAAAGACAAGATAAGAAAGAGAAACAAGTTGACAGTACATCACGTTATTTACTGTAGGATACATAGCAGATGCCACAGCAGATGCAGAGAATAAAATAAATCAAAGAAATATATGACCGTCAGTATTTGAAACAGCCTTTAAGGTGGACATGTAATATTCACTCGTAAGCAGACCACATAGAATTCAGATGCTACTAATGCGGAGCTGAATCTAACAATCAACAATGGAACAAACAATATAGAAGTGAACATACCTATCGATTTCAGCTAATTTACTGTTCAGGTCGCTCATATGTAAACCATTTGAGCCTACAACATTTTGAGATAAAGTTTGATCATGTATACTATCATATCCTAGTGTATTTATTGCATTACCTGCAAAATATAGAAGATTAAGAGGAACAAAGGTAGGATAAACAGTATGTAAAGAACAAAATTAGTATTTTTGAAAACCTAGACAATTATCATTATTCAATAATTTTCTATTTTGTCAGATTATACTATTCCAAATACAGAGTATAATAATTGGAATCCTCCAAAATAGTACAGGCCTTGTTGAACATATGCTTTATTAATATAATAGATTAAGTGTAAATAACTACAATTATTTAGGACACTTGTAGATATACATGAGATATATAAGTGGATAGTTTAGGAATAGATTACTCTTGACAAAAAATTGCAGGAAAGTTATTTGAGAGGGTGCATATATTTAGTTTTATTTTTAGGTATTTCATTAATTTTCCTGTATTAACAACGACAGACCAGTAGAACAGAGACACAGTAATTTGTTTGAAGTGTTGACACTCCAGCCGAGGAAGAAATTAGCAAAAGACAATTGGGATGGATAGAATATACATTGAGGAAATCACCAAACTGTGTCACATGACAAGCACTAACTTGGAATTCTGAAGACCAAAGAACGAATTGAGCCAAGAATTAGAGGTAGACATGAAGAGAATGAATAGCACTTAGGAAGAACTGGAAATGAAAGCCCAGGACAGAGTTGGTTAAATAAGGCTGGTCAGCCGCCTATGCTCCAAGCGGAGTAACAGGCATTGATTGATTGAATGATTGTTGACACCGTACATAATACACTGAGTATAATTTATTCAACTTCATCTCATACATATAGCGGAAGCAACAATGACTCAATCCAACTACCTTAGTCTTTGCATCTGAAAGTTTTCAATACCACTGCACTCTCATTAAGTGCAGAAAATTTGATAGATGATTTACCCTTTGTTTGTCACTCCTTACTCCTTAAATATCTCTTCTTTACTGCTTGCACACAATTTTTAATGAGTATTATCTTCATACGCACTGACCTACTCTCTACTGTATGCTTAAAGCCTGTTGAAAATCTAATTGAAAATAGTAATAATCCTTTATATGTATTGTTATAATTCTTATCCAATGATCAGATATAAAAAGCAATCTCACTAAAACTACAAATAACAGTCAGTCAGCCATAATAAAGCGATGTAGATTCTGGTAAGTGTGCGCATTGCTTCAAGTTGTCACACTAAATGAGCACATACGTATGAATATCAAAGTATTAGAGGTGGTATTAATATTAAAGGTAGTAAAAAGAATTAGATATATATTATTATTCGGGGAAAATGAATTCAGTGAATAAAAAGTACAAAAGACATTTAAAGGCTAATTTCAGGTCATGTTAATCATTTTCAACTTCTGGTTGCAGTTATTTACGTAGCCTGCAATCAGATAATTTGAATCTAGCAAAATCTCCCAGATCAATGATTTCACAAACTGATAACGTGTTTTTATCTGGTTGCCCTTGACTTGCTTTGACGTATTGCTACGCTAGTCAACATCGCACGTCCGAGTAGACGATGATTTAACATACATAATACATATCCCACTTATCTTATTCGATAAAGATTCACAATTTTATCAACTAGTTTGTTGCCTTTGCCTAGTGCCCTAGGTCTAACCTCAGCATTAGTCACTCGGTAGCCCCAACATATAAATGAAGAAAAACCTGATCCTGCTGTTTACATAAAAGTAAGTAGTAAATTAGACTTGACAAATAACCATACTACTGGATGAATGTTATCACTCAAAACAGAGCAGTGACAAAGCAGAAAAAGTATTTTATTTTGAGTCATTAGGTGGAAAGTTTAATACCCATTACCTCAAGATAGTCTTCAACCTACAAAAAATCATAAAGCTTAATCATAAAAGTCAAATAAGTATAAATGTAGATTGATGAAAGGCCTTTAAACAACCAAAGCATGGCCCGAAGCTAGAAACATAATTTTTTACCTGATACATAGGCAAATTAATTACTCACTAACTGGCCAATTTATGTAGTTGTAACATTAATTGCACAAACATGTTCAACCAATTAATACATTGGTTCAAATATATATGAAACACGATTTTACGAAATATAAGTACAAATTTTGTCCTTTGTTCCCCACTAGAAGCAAAACGTTATATGGTTTATCGAACTAAGTCAATGATAATTCATGTAATTTACTACTAAAATTCCTATGATGATATAAGTTTCAGGACGTCAACATAAACAATACGACTGTGTAGACTGATAAACGCGTATTGTTACCCATAAAAAGACAAAAGAACTTAACGTAACATTATGAAAGTCATTAATAATCATTGAAATAAGAAGGAAAATTGTCTATGACATTTAAATTGAATATTACTGATCGAAATCTATCTACGAATTTACAATGTGATCATCAGTCTAAATGATCTAACATTATATATTAAAATAAGAAGTCATGTGATTGAGTGTAATCGACAAGAAAACCTATTTCTTGAGGACTGGTGTTCTTTGGTAGGTTCGAATCTGTGTCGTCTAGTTTCACATTGTGAGACGTTACCAGTGAGTGAGCTGGATAGCTTGATTGAAACTGGGTAAGATGGATTAGAATTCGTCGGAAAGCACCAATTCCTTTGGGATTGTAGGCACATTATACTGAGGAGTGTCAACTAACAGGCAATATAGAGTATGTGTACCAACGACATTTTTTATCTGAAAAACCTCATGAGCTAACATAAGTCGTTTCGATCAAGTCTCTGCACAGGTTAAAAAATTTTGACTGCCTTTGTCTCACTTATATCATTTGTGGAGAAAACAAGATGTCCGGTAGCTAAAGGAGTTCAGTATACTGTAAAGCAGTTCGTTCTGTTTTACTCAACGGATATGAAACTGTGGTCGTTAAAAGTAGTTACTAATACTCAATCATATATCTTAGAAGAATTTGTGCATATGATAATTCAGATGATTGAGTAATACTTGGGTTATGTAAGTTGATAGGTAGATATGGTAAATTTGTTGACAAGGCTGTAAATCTCTAGTGACTGAAGTAGCTGGAACGTGTGACGCAACGCCAACCACTACGCTGATTCAGAATATTGGATGAAGTAGGAACTGGTTGGAAAAAAACTACAGGTGGTCAAACCAAAGCACTATATTTGTAAGTGTAATCACTCACTGTATCGGTAGGTGCAAACTACCAAGTTGGAGTCCACGAGATAACGTCGGTCAGTGGTTGGAAACGTCAGATAAAACACCTCCGTGAAGATAAAAGTGGAGTACATATAGATATTAAGACTAACTGATTGTTCATTTTAGAGCATGAATATTTGTTAGGCATGGAATTAATAAACTAGTTATCAATGGAAATGGTAAATGAACTTATCATACTTAAATACTTGGTTTTAATCATAATCTAGCTTGAGATTACATGTAGATCTAATCACCAATTCAGAACTCAATGATATAGATGCTTCCGGGAGATGGCTCAGTGGTTAGGGTATTCTTCACAAGTCCGGACCAATCTACCTTACGTCGGTCTTGGTAACCACATTTAGAGCCGGGTACACTAATCTGTACTCGACAAATAAGTGGGAAATACTAATTAACTTTATCAATGCTTTCAGATATAATTATAAAACTTACTATCAGATAACTGATCATCAGCTTGTAAACGACTAGATAAACATTCAGAATGGACTGATAATGTTAAATGACCTCGAGATGCAGATTCTATTAGTCCCTCACGGCGATTATCGATATTATTACTATTATTGGCTATTCCACTAGAAGCAGTTAAACCATTATTTGAACCACCGTATCCACTGCTACCAGTACTTGAATTAGAGAATGGAGTATGCTCTGCACTTTCTCCTTCACTTCCACCGACTGTGTTATATGTACAAGTTTGATTTGAACGATTATAAGTGTCAAGTGTATGAAGGTTATCGTGAAGTGGAGGAGAGATGGTGTTAGTTTGGTTGATATCTTCACTATTTTGATTCGGAAATGAATGAAGAATTGACCTTGAACTAATTTTATCAGAGGTAGAATAGGATAAGTTCATCTGTTGATCTATCGAACCGGACGATGCATTAGGCACATCTAATTTAGCACGCTTATGAGGAGAAATCGTACTATCAGAGTTGGCTAAAAGCGAGCGTTGACTGCTACTAACAGCATCATTCGTGGCACATGTAGTGGGATGTTGATGACGAACAACTGGAGATTTATCATACACCTGGGAATTTTGGTTAAAATTGGAGATCTGAGTAGATAATACTGAATCTGAATTTGCATTCAATCGACGAAATTTCTGACAATAAAACAAAAGCAAACACAATGATGAAACAGCCGAGTAAAATCACAAGCCTTTATAAAGTGTGACTCAAATCCGAGTACATCAATTTGTACCTTTAATATGGATTAATAAGCAAATAATAATAGTAGATACTCAGTGATCTGCAAAATATTGCTAAGATGTGACAAGATTAGATAAAGCGAAGTTCAAAATAATAAAACATATAACAGGTGGTAAATTCAGAAATACGTGAGCTCTGCGTATGACAGAGAAATCACATGATGAAATGAAAACCCAGAATAATGTTACCATATCTGAATCCCACTATAACGGAGATAGAACAATTAAGTAAAAGTAAGACCATATTTACAGATTATTGTAGTGAAATATGATATGGATAGCTCTAAGTCACTACTCTAAAAGATGACCATTGTGAAGATGCTAATAAAATATTTTTAAAGAATTGGAGAAATTTTTATAAACTAGACTCCATGAAAAGAAATACTAATAGAAAGCATCTAAACTAACTCAAATACTTAATCAGTGCATCTTGTAGTGGAAGGAAAATAAACGATGGAATTATACCTGAAGTACTTTAAATATCTAACTACTATCCACAAAGTCGAAATATCGAGCTTCACAACATAGAGGTACTATTTACTGTCACAGTAATGGTGATTTGTAGACAATTAAATGAAGAAAGATAAAATACTAAATCATACATCTTTTACACTAAGACAGCAGTTTACCGAGTTTATTTAAAGTCAAGTTACACGGGCTTTTGATCTAGTCTTTAGACGAATACTAGCATAAAAATTTCCACAAGATCACTGAAAATAGATTAAGTACCACTGGTAAACACTGACTACTAGCAGCTAAAATGATATAGCTGTATATAGTGGAATCATTTATGAAAAATATACCAAAAGTGTAACACTTGCTAGTGATTTGAAAGCTTTACAAATGCAATATAGAAGTATTCTCACCTCCCGCAGTTCCGATTCGTTGGCTCGCCACTGATCCAGTAGTCCACGGAAAACTCCCAGACGTGCAGCAACTTCCACATCACTTACCCCTGCACATAACATATCTAATGCAGCGATCTTTTTACTCAGTGCATGAGGTGCCGATGGAGCATTTGCTCTAGTTGGACGTCGAGTGAATTGGTCGTAAGATGGAGTCGACGAATTATCAGGAGAAGCAGTCCGAGATCGATCGGTAGGAGTCTTGGGGGAAGTTTGAGACTGCTGACAAGTCTGGATAAAATAAAAAGTTGGGTGATGACTGCCTAATTATAGTTAAGTTGCGTTTCAAGCATGCGGAAGTAAGAAACTGACATAACAAATAACGAAAATTAGCAACACTATTTACCACAGTCCCCGCTGTAAAAAGAATATCGTACAGATCAAGGTTTAAGTTACCAACCTTTAAAGAAATTATCCGTTTTCGTTCAGCACCAGTATAACCTGGCCAGTTAGCATCCAATTCCGAGACTACAGATGGTATGAGGTAGTACGCTGACTGCCTTCCAACACGACCGACTGCTGACAATATGTCAGATATTTGATCTTTCTGGGAATTGGATAGACCATCACGAGACAACCGTAATAATAATTCCGGGCGCTGGTAAGGTCGTAATGCCAATATGTGAATAATACGTTCCCTAAAATTGATGTTGAAAAGTATCGTTATAGTGTCAATCGTATCTTGATTTAATATATGAGTATAAAAAGGCTAACTTCGAACAAATAGGTAAATACCCTTCGAAAACTGAAAAAGAGTAGTCTTTTCCATATTAGCAAACAGACTCAAACCTTGTCAAACGTTGTGTAGAGTGATATCTACATTGGACGTATCACTATATTAATACTGAATAAACTATTTATGATGTGTAGTTCTCTTTAAATTATATAAGTCCTTGACAATCGAAAAACATGGTTTACAAAACAAAGATAAAACTCTGCGAGCTAATCTATGTTTCAGAACTAATCTCATACTTCCCTTTGTAATGTACGACTCTTACTAACTACAGTTACTAACCATGGGTCTGAAGAATGGTGCATAAAAAGAATGAAGTTATAGCGCCTGAGATTTACATATAAAGAGCATATATAATTACTTTTAAAAATTGAGCAAAAAACATTGCACCATATAGACTACTTATAAATTGTCATTGTAACCAGAAAATTATGTGAAGCTATTTGCTTGATCAGTATTGATTATATCACCTTTAATAGGAGCCACGCAAACCGTAATTACCTACAAAAGTCTATCAGTGTGATATATGACTAATAGCATTATGCAATAGACAATGAAGAACTTCGTAACTAAGATATGTTAAATCGAACAAATTATTTCACTTAAGACTTTAAAATACAAAGGGTTATCAAATGCCTTAAAAATAAAAAGACTCACAGTAATACTTTACTATATCAGATGATTCAATAAACTCGTTTTAGTAAAAATGTAAATTACATTGAAAATAATGAATAGAATAATCTACACTGGTGTTATGATAAATCTCCGAGAAATAGCAGCTGAAAGTTGTTTATGAATCCTGATGACATGAACGCAGATAATAAGTAATTTACAAACAGTAGATGAGTTGTGCAAACAAGTAGTTCATCAACAAACGGCGAACAGTTGGATAGAAAAAAACACGTAAAACCAGAACAATTCACTCAATAACAGGACCTTAACAGTAAATACTAAAAAGCAGACCGATATTACACACATTTTACGTATGGACAATAGTAGTAAGTTGAAAAAATGAACACACCTCAATGACCGTGCTAAAACTTCAGGATTCGGTAGAGGTGGACTAGGACCACAGCCAACAGGATTTAGAGATTGAGTACGATTGGAAGCGACAGGGAGATCCATATTCTGAGGTGGAATTTCATTTCCCTTTCCCTTTAAATTTACACACCGACTGGCTTGTTTTTGAGAGGGCTGTGACGGCAAGGTTTTAGAAGCCACAGATTTAGAGGATTTAATTTCTTTTGTTTGAGATTTTTTATTTTCGTCTTCTAATTGTGACATTCGTTCCTTAGCCACTGAGAAGCTATCCTCCTTAGCATTGACAGTGATCCTGGAAACCATCTTTCCCAAACATTGTGTTGAGTTTCTTAAGTAAACATTCAGTTACCTGAATAAAACCACTTACCCTTTAATACGCAAGCAATTAAATGAATCATCGTGAGGACTAGTAAGGCTTGATGTACTAAATGTAGATCTGCTTCTGTTTTTCCCAACAGGAACAACGAAAGACTATAGAGGTAGGTTAATTATAAAACAAAACATTACTCCTTCTGACCCACTGAAAGTAATGCTGAAAGTGTGATCTCCCTATAATAGTTAGTGGATTTGGAGGGATACTTACTGAAGTGCTAGCAAGATGTTCAATATCTTTTAAGGCGGAATCTGTAAGACGAAAGTGGATTAATTCTAGATCGTTATGTGAAGCATCATCGAACACGAAACTACAGTCTTTCGAACATCGAAGAGACATATCACGAGTAATAGCGGGAAAACAGAATCAGCTGTAACCCGCACCCGCCTATAAGTCAAAAATTATAATCATTAGTTAATTTAAACACAAGTTTGCACTAAACAATTAAAAAGCAGTCAAATAAAAATATTGGATGTCAAGTATCTGTACCTTACCGAAATAATGCCCTACATATTTTTTGTGACTACATGTTATGAACTAGTAGTTGTTTTGGTTCCACATCTTGGCTTCAGAATGTGGTTCTAGGTCTAACGTTCAGTGGAAATAAGTTATCTTTTCTGTTTTAATAAACACGGCTGATTCTACAAACATCTTAGTCGCGTTAAATTTCTACGCTATGTGAGCTCATTCAGGCCTGGTCATCTTTCATGTCAATGGTAAATCTTTAAGTTTTATGCATTACCACTAAAAGGTGATAATTAGCTTGTAGAAAGGATACAAGAGACTAACAATAGCGATTGCTACCGAAGGATAAATTGGCGAACCAAGAAATTAGAAAGACATGTTTACGCACGGTAGCGAACGCGCGCATCGTGAACTGTGATGTGCTACTGTTTCTGTTTCTCCATTACCTCGATAATCACCAGATCATCACCAGGCATCAAAAGTATTTTGAAAGCAGATAAACTATAACACAGATTCCATAGTTGTGACTGCCGAAAAACATCTAATTCACAAGGTGGAGTACCTATCTAAACCGGTTGAATGCTGCACGTCGCTTGATCTTGATAGCTACAGCTAACCATAACCTAAACATTGCAATTACCAAACAGGTTCTCAAAAAGATTCTGTGTTCGTTGAGTACTAGTGTTAACGCTGCAAAGAGCAAACAGACATGAGGCACTATTTTCTACCACTGACAAATCATAAATAATTATTAGGCGGCTTCGCAATGTCGCCCAATTGTTATTAAAGTACGTACCATAAGGGTGAGCAAATATTGTGAAAGCGCTATGCTCAAACACTATTAGTCGTGTCAGAGCTTATAGCGGATTGCCATCCGAACTTGTAACTTCAAGTGGTGTTCGTCAACGCTGACTATTTTTAGGAATTGATCTCCTACCGGGAGATCCACTTATTGACTTAGAATATGCTGGTGACATAGTCCTGTTTGGCGAAGACGCTGATGAAATGTGGAATCTTTTAACAACAATAAGCTTCAATGCAAGCATGCATGGAATACGTTTCTTTCCCTTCTGAAATGTAAACTATTGCTCCATGACTGGTCTTCGTCAACACCTGAGCTAAAGATAGGGAGTAAAATAGTTGAGCTCGTCAATTACCTCACTTATCTTGAATGTTTGATTAGCCCAAACGGATTGGTCTCTGAGGAAATCTCAGCACCAATTCAAAAAGTTCGTTTGGCTTTCGCCAACTCGCATCACCTATGGCGTAGATGAGATATTCGTCTTCCCGAAGAAGGAAAAAGTGTACTGTGCAACAGTTCACACCTTTCTTACTGTATGGGTGTGAGACATGGCCATTAAGAATAGACAACACTCGATGGTTATTAGTTTTTGACCATCGCCGTCTTCAAAACATCACTCGCATCAGCTGGGACCACCGAGTAAGTAATAACGAGGTTAGACGACGAGTGTTAAGCAAAGGTGGTAAGTCAGTCGATGAGGTTGTGAATCTCCATCGACTGAGGTGGTTGGGACATGTGTTGCGTATGCCCAACCACGGTCTGCCTTGTTGCGTGGCGCTGGCTGATATAGGAGCAGGATGGAAGAGAGTTAGAGGCGGCCAAACTAAAATATGGTATCAGTCTATGAAGCCACTGATTGCAAGTTTGAGTCGTGTCAGTAAATGCAGATTACCTGGTTGGGGTTCTAGCGAACACTGTAACAAGTGGCTTGTCTGATTTGTGAGTAAGACTTAAAAGAATACTATTAAATAATTGAAGGTTGAAAGTGCAAATAATTAGGGTTTGAAAATTAATATTAAGTTTTTATTCCCTGTTCCAGGAAGCTTCCTGGTGAATCATAGTGGTTCACATAGTCATTTAGCCTAGGTTGAGGCTGTGGTTACTGCCTCAGAAGGACAACAAATTTGCCCTTACCTGTGTTCGTGCTTTCTGATGGGCAATTGTTTGTGGGTTTCACCGAGGTGTATGAGCATGTGGGTGACCAGTATGCTTATTTTGGTTGTTAAATCGTGCTTTATATATTGTATACGCTGAGTAGGTCTCTCTTCAACCGTCTGTAGCTCAGGGTGAACAGCCCTAGCTGTTGTAGCCGATCAATGTATAGTTTGTCCCGAAGCCTGGTTACACATTTTGCTGCTCACCACTGGACTTTCTTCATAAGTTTGGCATCCATTATGAGGGTTGGACAGAGCAACAGTATTGTAGATTTCTGAAAGCAGGTTTTATAAATGTCTTAAATATTGTGAGAAACAGGTTTGGTGTCAGCGTACCCAGCTGCCTACGGACTTGATGCAACATGGCGTATGCTTTCGTGACATCCATATGATGCTTTTACCTAGTTTCTAATCTGTCGGTGAAGGTTAAGCCTAGATCTTCGCTCCTTGGAGGCACTAATTATTCGTTGCCCGCCTAAGTAATAAGCCGGTTGAGTAGCATCTGGAGTTAGGTAGTACAATACATGGTAATTTTGTATATTAATAGTCAGACAGTTATCGTCTGTCCAATTTTCTGTCCTAGCCATATCATTAATAAAAATTAAGAACTGTAGTGACGCGAAGATCAAGCCCTTGTGATGCCCCAAGCGTGACTGATGCTCCAGTTTAGGAATACCCTGTTGCCTTCAATACAGAACTTTTGCCCCAGCAGGCAATTGTGTAGCTAGGAGAGTAACAGTTTCGTCAAGCCCATCGATACTGCCCGATGGTTGAGTAGGCTAAGGAGTACAATATCAAACTTCTTTGCAACGTCCGGGAATACTGTGTAAACTTGAGTGTTGGTGTCTCAACGCTTGTGCAGTCATCCCAGGTCAGAAGAATGTTTGTCTTGCAGAACCTGTTTCGCCGTAGATTTGTGTTGTGCATCGTGAACCAGGTTGCAACAGTCAGTGAACTCTCACACTTAGGCATCTACAATATTTCTTAAAACCTCTGATAGTATTGAGAGCATTGCCAACGGCCCATAGCAAGTATGGTCCTTTCTGCCCCGCTTCTTCATAGATTGATGATACAGTTACGCGCATCCTTTTTTCTGGTAACGTTTCATGTTGTAACGAGTGTTGAAAGAGAATATTGATTGGGCGGCCCAGTGCTTCTGCAGACCGTTTTAATTCCACCGGCCTCATATTATCGCGGCCACGCAATTTGTTAGACTTTTACTCCCTTAGTTTTTTCAGGAAAAACCCGGCTTTTGTTTCAATATGACCGATTCCTGTCTTTAGAGATATGCTAGCCGGGTCAGTGATCAATGCTGAAGGGTAGTTTCATTGTCGTACGAATCGTTATCGGAAGCCATCCATGGGAATCTCTATTTGTTTCAGGTTTTTCTTTCTTCCTTAAAGAGGCTTACGGTATTCTAGTTTTGGTTTATAAACAAGTCCTCCCAATCGCCAGGCCATATAGCCTGAATTAGATATTCGTCTACGACCCTAGAGTCTGTGCTAGCGCAATGGAAACATGATACCTTACATTTCATGGCAGAATTTTACTTGTTGCATTTCGTACGTTATCAGGGTATGATCGGTGTTCCCTATCTGTGAGTTAATTTCAATATTTTCCAGTGGGAGTCTGTCATTGAAAAATATGTAGTCCAACTTCAATGGTTTACCCTTCATTACCTACATTGTATCGCAAATTACTCATTCTATGAGTCCCACCTCTTTGTTAGCAGCTAGAAGCCTATTTGCAAAGTTTCCCTTTAATGAGACCCCCTGGGCCAGGTTTGCCGATGGGATGTTGAATTCCCAGGTAAATATCATAATATCTGCCCTCTCGCTCGACAGCGGTGAAATCGCTCGGATAAGCTCTCATTGTGCACGTGAGCGTTTGTGGGTGAGCGGTATATCCTGCCAATTAAGTACTTGTTACCTGGCAACACTAAAGTGGACACTAGATAAATTCTAGGATAGATCTTCAACGCGGTATTGTTTACGAGTGTTATTTTTATGAGCCTACTTACGTACATTGCGACTTTGCCTTCCACTCTGTATTCCCGTCTTTTCGTAGCGCGGCCATATCCTAGATGTTCACCTCGTCGTCAGGGATTTTAGGTGAGAGCTACATTTCAGTGAGTATAACCATCTTCGGTTTAAGGGGGCACATAGGTGTTTGAGTTCGGTTATTTCGCCTCGTAATCCCCACACGTTACTGTGTAGGCGTCTGATTAGTTTCATTATTGTTGTGTCTTCCTTCGGTTAGTTTATCACCTGTGGTTTAATACTATTAGTCTCATTTATATAAAAGTGGTGAAAGAGTTTTTTGTTGAGAGGGTAGTAGTTACGATTGTTAGTTCTTCCCCAAAAGAAGTACTCGGCAGTGTTGGGTTGTCTTTCCTAGGTCAATGAAACGGATGGGTAAGCCAAGCTAGCAGCTGATCATTGCTTTGTTGATTCGGGTCTTTCAATGTATTGGCTTGTTCATGTACGACATGCTTGACCTTGTACCGAGCCTGTAGAACGTCAATTAGGTCCTTACGGTTTCTAAGTTTTATGCTTATCAGTCGGGGTTGGCTTATTGTCTGAAAATGGACAAAGTGAAGTAGCCTACAAACGCTCATTGCCGTGACGTTCTTCAGGTTCATTTTATTCGAAAGCAACTTTCATTGATGTAGGTCGTGAAGATAAAGCCCTTCTCGACAACCGTCAGGTAGGTTAAGGACTCCGCACACAACCACAGAGATGTTTTATTCCAAATCTGGCAGTCATTCACCTTTAAACTCTTGCTCCGCTCAGCTTTTGTGGGATCTGGCCCTAATCATAGAATATCTCATGATGGATGGCTTCTGGGAGGTAAATAATGTCATCTATGCCTCCTGGAGCGTGTTAAATAACATTCGGGGAGAAGAAGGATCACTCACTGTCGTTCTGCCTTCCCAGTAAAGCCTGGAGCTTCACATAGGAGCAGCTTCCAGAGGCAATAAGTTGACGGCACTCGTGTCATTGCTGTTTATCAAAATTATGACGGCTCTTCACAAGGTTACTGGTTGATGCAATCGGATGAAAAAGGATCAGTGAAGTGCGTCTGCAAACTTTGTTATTTTTGAGCCCACCTGGTTTTCTGATGTGTATTCCTACTTCTACTCGGCTTTGGCCAGACACTAGTGGTTGGTCGTGTGCTGAAATCCCTGTTGGAGAGCCACTAATGGGCATAAACTAGCGGAATTCACTGTGTTCCTCAGGCTTCCATTGGACTCTATTCGCAGATTTTTCTCTCTAAGCTCCCAGTGCTAAGCCGTTTTCAAACTACGGTTTTTTATGTCTTGTCAAGGTGCTTTGTGTTAGAGCAAAATCATTTTGCTCTGGACATGTGAGTCGCCAACTTCTTGCGGAAGTATCGCTCACTGACATTGTGGTTCTTATGACCTCGATTGGCAACCTAGTATTTCTGACACTCAGCAGTCCATGGGATTAAAGCCTGCAAACTGGGCATACTTACCAGAACGACTGGAAGGGGTTGTCCAGCATGAAAGTGTAATAGTCCACTAGGTATTGTTGTGTCGTGTTGACAGTGTATCAATTTGTTACAGAAATTACACTCGAATGCTAGGTCCCTACTACGGACTAACCTTATACAAACCCTACATTTATCTTAAGGTGACTGCGATTTCTTCTCATCAAATTTATTCGCTGGGTTGCCACTGTGACGCCTACTTCTGTGTTGTGTTGTTGTAACATGGGGTAGTTTCGTTTTATATCCTCTAGGTTTAGTGTGAGGTAGTGCTGTCTCGTGTTTGCTCAAATGACAGGGTGCACTTGTGGAGGCTAACAAGATCTGTGAAAGAGCTAATTCAATCTATACTTCCGTGCATATGCTACCCGAAGATTCAATTGGTAAGCTTAAAAAATGACCAGCCAGGAGGATAAGAATCCGTGACCTACTGTTAGTGTTATTAGAGTTATGAGCTAAGCGCTACCACATTGGCTCTCGTTTCTTGAAGAGTGCTAGGACTCGTAAAAATCCATATAGTAGGTGTACATGGTAAACATAGAACCTGACACATGTGTGCATTGGCTGAGTTGCCATACCTCAATGGCACCTCAAGAATAACACTACATTAAAAGAAATTACTTCAATGATAATAATAATAATAACAAGGTGTAAGAATAATGTAATATGGCTCTGGCGGCGTGGAAAAAAAGGTATGAAATAATTGAAAGCTCACGATTCAAGATAAGATAATAAGTAGAAACATCTGTTCTATTGTGATCGATTTTAGGACATATCTCCCAGTGTCTCTAACCACTTGTTACGGTATTCGCTAGAACCCCAACCAGGTAATCTGCATTTACTGACACGACTCAAACTTGCAATCAGTGGCTTCATAGACTGATACCATATTTTAGTTTGGCCGCCTCTAACTCTCTTCCATCCTGCTCCTATATCAGCCAGCGCCACGCAACAAGGCAGACCGTGGTTGGGCATACGCAACACATGTCCCAACCACCTCAGTCGATGGAGATTCACAACCTCATCGACTGACTTACCACCTTTGCTTAACACTCGTCGTCTAACCTCGTTATTACTTACTCGGTGGTCCCAGCTGATGCGAGTGATGTTTTGAAGACGGCGATGGTCAAAAACTAATAACCATCGAGTGTTGTCTATTCTTAATGGCCACGTCTCACACCCATACAGTAAGAAAGGTGTGAACTGTTGCACAGTACACTTTTTCCTTCTTCGGGAGACGAATATCTCATCTACGCCATAGGTGATGCGAGTTGGCGAAAGCCAAACGAACTTTTTGAATTGGTGCTGAGATTTCCTCAGAGACCAATCCGTTTGGGCTAATCAAACATTCAAGATAAGTGAGGTAATTGACGAGCTCAACTATTTTACTCCCTATCTTTAGCTCAGGTGTTGACGAAGACCAGTCATGGAGCAATAGTTTACATTTCAGAAGGGAAAGAAACGTATTCCATGCATGCTTGCATTGAAGCTTATTGTTGTTAAAAGATTCCACATTTCATCAGCGTCTTCGCCAAACAGGACTATGTCACCAGCATATTCTAAGTCAATAAGTGGATCTCCCGGTAGGAGATCAATTCCTAAAAATAGTCAGCGTTGACGAACACCACTTGAAGTTACAAGTTCGGATGGCAATCCGCTATAAGCTCTGACACGACTAATATTGTTTGAATAAATAGCCTTTACAATATCAATATATTTTTGATGTGCGACTTTAATAATGAAAATCATTGTTATTAAGTTCCTGTGTCTACAGAGTCATATACACCTTCAAGTTAAGTAAAGCCACCACTGTCGCTCATTAAGAATAGATTTATGTTCTAAATCCTGACGATTGGTGTATATCTGGTCTATACAACCGTAACCGGTTCTGAAACTAACCTGGATTTTTAGTATTTGTCGATCACGTGTTGTACTTCAACGTCCGGTAATTATAGAAGCTTGTATTTCAGTCACCATATTAGTCAAATTAATTGCTGCATGGTAATCACAGGAAAACTTTGACACTTTCTTATTTGCTGAGACAAATAAATAACGACACCAAAGTTTCCAAAATTTTGTCAAAATATCAGATAACAGAATCGTTAAGTTCTGAATACCATTCTTAAAAACCACTGGGTATAATCCATTTGAACCTGCTATTTTGTCAGGCTCCGAACATGATGAGGAGCGAAGAGTGGTCAGGTACAAACTGACAAAAAGTCTGCTGGACGACCGTGAGCAGTGGTGGGGAAGGAAGGCGGCCTGAATGAAAAGTTGACCTAGGTCCCTCCCCCACGGACTCTAGCCGAAATCGAAAAAGCTATAGTAGCTAGTAATGGCAGCTGCCATTCCAGTCACAGTCTTATTTTCCAAAACTTTTATACCAATAAAGCCAAGCAATAAGCAAGGTATGTACGTCCTACCGTTAAATACTGCTCGTTTATGTTCTCTAGTATGAAATACAAAGATATCATTGTAAGTGAAAATCTTGGGAGAAGTTTTAATCGATGATTACTTGGTGTGACCATAATTTAAATTGCGCAAACAGATGCAGTTTGTTGTCATTGTAACCCTTATAAAAACGCCACCTAAAAGTGACCCAAAGTCCTTTCATAAAGTAATTTACTGTCTCACTTTCTTGACTCATTCTTCTCTTCGAAATCTGCACCAAAATACAACCTAAAATATTCACTCAAACACTGTGTACCGAAAAATACGAACACCCATCACGACACGATTCTTTAATAACAATCTACTTTCAAGTAAGCTATTCAGATAGATCTGATCGGCCGCTGTCGTAAGCCTTCAGAATACCAGTTATTGTTATCACAGAAGCTAAATCAATAGTAGCATTACTTATGAATATGAATAAATATTTTTTAACCAACCAGAATACTTGATATTATATTGTTTACGACAACACAAATTCGCTGGCCTTGATATGCTATAAATAAGTTACTAAACATTTGTTGGCCACTACATTGTCTGGCGAACATCGTAACCAATTTTACTCGGGTTTTATGGAGGTCCAACAATGGATGATAACTCGACAGGAACAATGATCAATAGTGTCAATTTACATGACATCTGCTGAGGAATAGATTACAGCTTTCTGTTCGCTTATGTGGTAATTAATTCTAATTCAGACTCATGATAAACTTATTTCTTGATACCAATACGATGCAACAACTCTTTTATGAGCTACCTGGAAATCCTGATACAGTAAGTCACAAACAGCCTTACACCTAGTATACGTGCTCACAGCTCACCTCAGGCGCTCGCATATTATTAACAAACTGAGCTGCTTTCTTCCAATCACTAATTCGAACGACTGGCAAAACATTCCTCTCCGTATCCAACGCCCTAGATCGTCAGCATCATTTTATATAAGTATCAAAGTTTCCTTAAGTTACCACGTGTATTTTACGCTCTATATAGACCGGTTCTCTACTGTTTTGACTTTTAACAAAGACAATACATCACCCTAAGATTCAGATAATTTAATAATATCAAATACAATTGATGGCATTAACGAGTATCAAATACTGAATACTACTATTAGTTCTTATTCGCCTTTATTATGTCTGATTATCGAAATTTCCTTACTATAAACAAGACCGCCCTCCGCTTTTTTGTACGCTACGCGACAGCCGATTTCGTGACTTGATCAGCGACAATGTTTGATAATACACACAACAATAATTTTTTAATTTCCTTTACCTCACTGCTTCAAATCAATGCATCTATTTTATTAGTTTATCCAGTAAAACTGAATGTGCATAGTTTCATGTAATTTGGCCGTCTAATCTGCATGTACCTCGGTCACCGTAAAAAGTCAAACCTTAATAAGGTGAGTGACATAGCTAAGAGATTAAATAGTCACCTACTAATATCAGCAACCATTCGGAGTCTACAACACAAAAGGAGGAAGGGTAGTTTTATTGATCAGCCTACATTGTGATGAGGACGATAATTTCAACCCATCCATATTTGCAGGGCTGGATGTTTCGTGTGGACTCCTAATATGGTCATAAGCAAAATATTAAATAGAAGAAGAACGATTATGTTCACTTTCACTAGTTTTCATATGCCTATAGCGAGTAACGAGACGCTGTGGTACATTTCTGTAAAACCGACCGTTGAGATGTATATGTAGATTCTCACATTCCTTGCAAATATTCTGATAACATCAAAAACATAAAGAAATGCAACTAGTACTTTAAACGAACTACACTTCCAATATTATGTTTTTACCTTAAACTCTATATATTGCCTTTGGCCACATAATATTTATCCAAATCTTCTCATTCTCTACACATATCTTTTTAAATTTAGCGATGTCGTTAGTCTGGTATTCCTGTACAATCACAGATCTTCTTGCGAAAATCTGTCCATCTGGTTAACTGACTATTTAACATGTTACGGTTAGTTCATCTTAACTTAATCATTTAACCCCCTGTCATTTTTGTTTATTCTTGTGTTGGTCATTTTTCGGTCCTCTTTTTTTAAGCATCCATAAATATTCAAACACAACTCAATCAAACGTGAACCATATTCCACAAGAAATCGTTTCTAGAACAAAAAATTTACAGCCCGAAACCCATTACTCATACTTCTTTGGACAAGGTCAGCTTCATGGAAACCGCGTTTCCCAACCAATGTTTACCCGCTTTAAAACAATCTTACCCCATTAATCGCAATATCCCCTTTCAGATATACTAGAGTCATTATGTACGATTTTTACTGGTCCCTTGCTATTTGGAACCTCATATTTTGTCATGTTCAGTTACTGTACCTAAATATATAGATATCTTTCCATTTTTTATCTTTATTCGCACACTTGGATGTGTCACTACATTGTTATTCATTTTGACTCCGGTAGTTTATTTATCGCAGTCTAAATCGTTTTCATAACAAATCACTTTTCTATGGTCTGATTAACTTTGTTGTTTATGCTGGAGCTTTCTTTAGGCAGCACCTTCAAGTCATTGACCACTCGATGGGAAAAATAAATTCCCCTTCTAAGGTAATTCGACCTCGGTTTTTAAACAATTTTGAGGTAACCTCTGAGATTATTAGTTCTAGAGGGAGCATAAAGAACTGTTATTAACACCTAAGTCATTATTTAAGAGACGAAATACCAATATATGGTCACATGCGTTCTACGATAAGATAAGAGATAAAGATTCGGGCGTTTTCTACGCTACCGTAAGGAAGGTTTGAAAGATCTATTACTAGCTTAGTATCTACCCTTTGAACCCGGCTCAATTGTCTTTACATCCTTAATGAGATAGGGACTTAATGTTTGAAAAAAATATTCAAGATGAGGTCTTACGTACAAGGGATATAAAATTCCGAAACATATCTTCTTTAAAACATTAGAATGCTTTTCAAAGTAACCATTACACTTGAAACCCTTTAGCTACTGTTGAGTTATAGTATACAGTGGTTTTAAAATCATGACCAACAATTTACCCCAGATCCTTGAACTTTCCTACTTGTTGAAGCAGTGCATTATTTAAAGTGTTTTGGCGGCCATTTACATGGCCTGCATTCATTAGTTCACTCTTATTACAATTAGTTTCTTAACCCTAACTTTGAAACAATTTAGTCGATTCTTCCAATTCAAACTGAAGATCGAGCATGTTAGTGTCACTGCACACCTCGAAATATTCACTACATTAGCAAATAATGTGTTGATGATTTTAGCTGATGCGTCAACTCAATAACGTAAAGCAGGAATGAACGAGGATTTAAGATGTTACCTTGAGGGACTTCACTTATAATGGGCTGGAATTCTGTATCCCTACTTACTAGAGAAGTTCCTCAAGCAACTTTGAATTTTCACTATTCTCCCAAAGTTTGATGGTTTACGCACAAGGTTGATGTGGGACACTTCATCAAATGCCTTGCTGAAGTCAGTGAATATTGCGTTCATAGACATTTCTTTATTAGTAGTTTCTGCTTAATCTCTTCTCGCACTATCATTAGTTAGAAAGACAGTAAAGGCGTCTACGAGACCCATGTTACTTTGGGGCTAGCAACGGCTAGTAACCTTTATTAGACCTGATACAAAAACGCTATGTCACGACTGGTGTAGGGTTTACATCACTTATTAACCACGTTTTCGTGAGAGCGATTATATGATGATTAAATTTTCCTACCAGGAAACTTGATTGAAAATTTTCGTTCTTTAGGCTCCGAACGTTAGTATACAATACACTTCAGCGTACTTAAGTTAATACCCACCCTGTCCATGTAGGTCTTGGTAGCACTAGCTTTCAAGACCTCATCGCTTATAAACACTGAATTTTTAGGATTTTCTCATCGTCCCTCAACTATCCTTTCTGCTCGGTGTAAGCCTTTTATCTAGTATGATTCAAAAGCGGTCAATCAGGTCGGATACTTATATTCTGCTGACGGACTTTGGTAAGTATTACTTGACCCTATAATTCTTTCATCCTCATTTCCCAGGACCACTTTCATAATTACTTTGAAAAAAGCAGCCAATCCACTTATTGAAACTAATCACTTTCCTAAATATAGACTCCGTCTAATGTGTCTATTACTACAGATCGGATAGGTGATTCAATTAACTGAAGGTCAAGGGCGTGACTTTTAGTACGTAATGGGTTCTTTGATTCCACTAGACTGCTTATAATTGGGCCGTGAGGAGACTACATGTTTTAGGAGTTCTCAATAATGCCCTTCGTGATAGTTTCTTTCAAATTTGTTACCGAATCGTTCTCTGTTCGCATTTCGTTCTTCGTGTGCATCCACCTTAGTGTAGGATCACATTTTTTCTGAAAAGAATGCCATGTAACTCCACATTGTTTTCAGCCATAACTATGCCACCTGAAAGAGATATTTTATTTTCCGTATCCAATTTCTAATTACGGTTTTTACCTTTCACTTTGGGTAGTCTCAGTATTGTTTTTCTATGCGCTTGATGCTAATTTCAGGTGTAGCCGCCGAGGATCTAATCGAGGTTTTATTGTTTACATAACTAATGGTTTCAGTGTAAACCAAGCCGACAGAGTGGCTGTTGTTGAACTTTACAAAAGCATTATCGTCTTTTTATAATGGGGTTCTTAACAATGTTTATAAGTGAAATGGTGTCTAATAACATTTGGTTTGAATATTAATAACAGTGTAAGTAAAGCCATGTGTTTCCAGGTTTGTTACACCGTTTGTAAGCATCTGGTTTTAAGTTAGTACACAGACTATTATACCAGCCTTTGCAGTCATCACACTGCATACCAGTTTCCATCGGGTAACAGCAGCTGGGATGATGGCAAGCACAACCATTTGGAGATATTTACGAATGATGAGCGGTAGTTACGAAACAATCTTGCAACATTTTTATCGCTATAGACGCTGCAAATAAAATAGAAAATGTGGATACCAGTGATTCGTAATACATGATTTATACACACAAGGAAATTGTTAATAAAGACAAAAAATTTACTCCATGCTTAAAATTTTATGATACCTTAAGTAAACTGGGCTTGAATAAAGTAAATACTTGCGGTATGGGTTTGTTGGACAATGTAAACCGGACAATTTACTCGCCGATTAAAATAATACTGCTAATTTTGAAATTCTCGATAGATCAAATATGCTGGGAGAGGGGGAATACTTAACATTGGAAGCTATAGAATGCAGATGCATCGAGAAAAATTGTTTAGTTGCTAAGTAACTACAATTTATTCATGCATTATTAAATTGCATGTCACTGTCAACCTGACATAACATTTAAAGTGTCCAGAGTAAATAATGACGCCAACATTATTACATTATTACTTTACTTATCGTTGTCATGAGAACAAATACACTTTAACTCAGCTTCAACTTACATTACAACTAGCTGGTACTGCACAACTGCTTAAAAGACTCGAAACTACATGATCTAAAAACTTTCTAGCATATCTCACCATAACACAGTGACTAGGTTATTTTAATAGCTCATTACTATTTCAAGATTAATCGAAGGATTTACGGAAACAAATATTTCTAAAGGAGTAGATCGAAGAATCAAGAGTATATACATTGATATAATACTAATCATACCGGTTTCCAAAGTTTAACCAATTAAAAATTCCCACTGGTAACAGCCAATATTGAGAATTGCGATCAGCAAAATGACAACTGATAAATCCGCGAATAAGTGGTTGTGGTGAGTGAAAATGACTAAGGCTTAGTGTCACTACACTATGACTGAATATACTTGTGTTGTTACAGTGTTCTACAGGGATATTATGTAATCTATAGTATGAATAATATGCTTTATGGATTATTTTATATTGACTTACCATTCCAACTAACCTGGTAAATAATTACTATTGGTTAGCCTACAAGATATGACTCCTGAGGATAATAGAGATTTACAGCTTAGAAAGATAGCTTTGGTCTAATTGCTATCTTTAAGCTGGACGGTTCAACTGAGGGACTTTCATCATCATTCTTGACGATTTAATCAATGCAAACTTCCGACAGAAGTGACTAACAGCTTATTTTGTTGACCTTGAATTTGATCGGTCGTTATTAACACTTATTCTGTCACCTTCTTATATTTGCTTTGATTCTCTTTCCTCGTGACCTGGTTGCATTACTTTTATAAGTGATTAATAAATTGCATCTATCTCAATGTGTTCATTGATTTACAATTGATCTGAAGGCCAAGCTTCTAAAAGTTCCCCATTTTTTGTGAGTTTTTCTTACTAAACTTCTTTTCATAATTGTCTGTATGTAATGATATGAGGGACGATACATCATAGTACTCGACAGCTAACTAATGTTCATGTATTTGGAGATAAAGAGGCAGCTTTGTCTGATGTAGTGTTTATAACAGTTAAAAGAGTTGATTTTGTAGAAAACATTTAGTTTGTCTCCTCTTGTTTGAACGGAATTAATTGTAGTGAACTTGTTGACATTTGTACAATCTTTATTCTTAACGACTTTAATAGTCTGGTAATAACTTCAAATATATCGTTCATATATGGTATAATGATCCATTTGCTGATTACATGACTGTATTAATAAAACAGTGCGGATAATTTCTGCTAGATTTTCTTAGATACTTTATTGGAAACTGGACAGTAGTATTCACGACTCTTACTATTTTGGGATTGATAACATCATCAACTCATTTTCCACATAGGAATGCCAGGATTATATGTTTGTATAGTTAGAAGTATACAATGCCCAGAATATTCAGCTATTGACAAGCTAAGATCATTATCAGCGTCTTTTAAAGACTAAGACATATCAGAAGCATAATTATTGAATGGCATAAGAGTATATTTGCAGTCAAAACACTTACTTTATTCTTTATTAAGCAGAGTAAAACGAAGTATTTGACTCAGAGGCAATCCTGTTTGCAAATAAGTAAGTTTAGAGTAGGCCTTAATAGTTTCGTTTTTTTATGAATTCTCACATTAGGAATAAAATAAACAAAATGTGAAGAAGATAAAGCTTAAAATGAAGCCACAATACAGCACTGAATCAGTTAACAGGTAACAGATTTTGGTATTTTTTTGAATAACATTTTAATGTTACTTATGTGATTTTAGTAGTATTTCTAGTGTAAGACAAAAATAACTTACGAAAAATGGCAAAAAGCATAGCGAAATTATTGCAATGCATGTTTATGCTGGTTTTTACAGTTGCATAAAATACAGATGAAACAAACACTATCAAGATAATGAAATGAATATCAGTCATTGTGTAGAGAATTCATTGTATGAAGTGAAATGAACACTTAAGTAAGTAACCTAAAAGAACATAATGAAGGTATATGCTTAAACAAAGATAGTGAGATGATCAACAACTATATTCATATAAATGTATAAAATGAAGATCTCCAACACCTAAAATAATATGTCTGAAGGCTTGAAAATATATGACGTAATGAAAATAAAAGAACAATATTAGAGTTAACTGAAAATGATAATTGTGCGCATAGCAACAATCTAGAGATTGATAAAATGTAATCATGTAGGTATAGATAGTTCATTTTTAAAATACATGTATGTGTGTTCGGATACTGACTAATTCCTTCAAGTCGAATTAGAGAACGTGCAATCATGGATACTTGTTTTATTAGCCATTAGTACTACTTGGAATAGGTATGCTATTCGATTCATTTGTTGATGGCAACTTAAGTTGTGAACTATTCGACGATGACCATCCTAAACGTTGTCGACGTTGTGCGGCTTCACGTGTAGCTTGTACAGCTGCTTCATTAGCTTCACACAATTCTTTTATTACACTATCTAATTCGCTTAAATATCGACGTGAATCATCTTTTGCCATTCGTGTTTTATTTATTGTAAAATTTGTTTCATTATTGGTCTCTGTTGGTCGACGGGTGATAGTCTTTTCAGCTCTGAATACTGAATCTAGTTTAACTGGTAAAGGAGTTGATTTAGTAATGTTGTTTATTGTAGGCGAACATGTTGATATTGTGCAAGAAGTAGAAGAAGAATTTGAAGTTGTGTTCGTTGGATGTGGTCCACTTAAATATAATGAAGCTGAACTACATTTGGAATTAGTAAATTGTGACAAATTGCTTCCCAATTGTTGTTTCTGTTGTTGATGATCAGTGTCTGTAAAAGAAGGTAATGAATAATCATAAAAAGTCTAGTTCAAAATCCTGAAATAAACGCAATGATCACCTAAGTCAATTAGAAAGTTATGCCAAGTTCACAACTTTGAATTATTCTATTCTTTATAAAATTCATTTACTAAACTGTTATACAACTTGCGCCTCCGTGGCGCAATGGGTTGAGGATCCGATGCAGATGTAAGGGCAAGGATAGGCAAAGCAAGGGCAGCATTCCTACAGTTGAAAAATATATGGGAGTTCAAACAACTGTCTACCAATCTCAAAGTTAGACTCTTCAACTCGAACGTCAAGTCAGCTTCTTCTCTATAGCAGCGGAAACGTGGAGAACTACTGCAAGCATCCTCAGGAGAGTACAGGTATTTATCAACAACTGTCTATGTAGAATATTGAATGTCTGTTGGCCGGAAACCATCAGCAACAGCCTACTATGGAAGAGAACAAACCAACTTCCAGCTAAAGTGGAAATCAGGAAACGACGTTGGAAATGGATAGGACATACATTGCGCAAATCATCAGACTGTATCACGAGACAAGCACTAACTTGGAATCCTGTTGGAAAACGGAAAAGAGGAAGGCCAAAGAACATCCTGCTTCGAGAACTGGAAGCAGACAATAAAAGGATGAACAGTAACTGGAGACAGCTGGAAAGGATTGCTCAGGACAGAGTTGAATGGAGAATACTGGTGAGCGGCCTATGCTCCTCCGAGAGGGGTAATTGGCGTAAGTAAGTAGTATACAACTAGATATAAACATAAAAATTTAAGCTGAAGTTATTTGTAAACTACTTTTCATCTAGCACTTTTAATCACTTTCCAATTCACAGTTGATTAATGAATATTGTCTGGTTCTATCTACAACTGCCTGTTGTAGTATAAGGAATACAATCATTTGAAGCAATTGCTTCATTATGTTAACAACGAAAATGACCGAAACTACTGATGACAACCATAAACTTGATAACCCCTAGTTAATGTTGAAAATATCAGTTCATCATTGTAGACTTTTTATTCATACTATCATTTGTCTTAGTGTATATGATATGTGACAAATAGGTGAAATATAGAATGAATCACTTATTCCATTTGAGATTGATCAGCTAGATGTATCTTTATTTCACATTGATACACAAATGCCAGTAAATGTCAACGTATTCATCTGTCGGTTTCTTTCTTAAAGTGATAAACAAGAAATTGTACAAATTATCACGTGATTCTAGATGATCCTATCGAGCTTTCGCTTATAGATGTTTTATTCTATTTTATATCTTGTAGACTATTCCTATTAAACAGAATCAAACCTGCTATCTTAGAAAATTAACAGTCTGTTAGGATTACCTTACAGAGAAATCAATCACTTTCTACATAACTTTGTTGTTGTTCATCGCTGCTCTCCATGTAGCAAGTAAATCATACAGCTTGCACACCTCAATTATTCTGAGGCTTCATTGCCTAATGCCTTGTCATTTCCCAGACACCGACATGCACAACGCAAATATGCTTATATTCAATCACATAAAAGAGAGTGTTATTTTGGTAAAGAATGTGGTATAAAATTTACTCGACTTGAGTGAGTGCTAATTTAAACTGCACAAGTTACTTTAATTTGGATTGTGACTGGCAAGTGGAATCCATGACGCGCGTTTCGTCCTATTTGGGACTCATCGGCTGGATGTACCTGCCTCCCAGTGTTCATGTTCACAGAGGGATTCGATCTCAGTCCGTTTCGTGTCAAACGCCACTGCGTACACCACAGTCGTGTTTGTGCAATGGGCGAATTGGTAGTAGGATGAATTTGTGTATTCCCATATCTCAGGATGCACATATAGCAACAGTTACTGACCAGCTTCAGTTTATAACAAATCAATGGGAATATACATATTCATCCTATTACACAAGTTAATGATTTTGTTTTCTACGTTGCAAACTGTCCCTTCTTCTGAACTTAAGATAGCTTCCTTCAGTTATTGACTAAATACTTGCCAATAATTTTGAATTTGTCATTTCACACTCTAATATGTTTCTACTGAAACTTTTCAGTATTTGGCTGTATCATAATTTGTTAAGATGAATACATACATTAGACAGATTGACTGTAGTACTGTACAGTAGGATAGACTACCTACTCCAAATATTTGAACAGGTCATTATACTGTAGATATAGAAGTAAGACATTGTCTATGTTCTACTTTGTAGTTATACAACTAATGAAAACAAATCCTTTATTTTTTAATTCTCAAACACTAGAATAAAGCATAGTACTGAAGCAAACATTCTATGAAGGTGTAAATGCTTGAAACATGATAGAAAATGTAAACATAACAATATTGTTTATAGAAACCAAACAATATCAATCTTAAAATGAATGATAAGTTGGTGTTTAACATGCTAAATTGTCTATTAGTTACAATAAAAAAACAAAACATAACAAATAAACAAGCATGATTTTAGATGGTATCCAACTGAGTTGTTTTATATTTTATTAATGTAACCAACTGGGAGATATCAACTATATTTTTCTGAAATTGGTAACAGTTTAGCATTAATTAAAAGACACATCAGTCGAGTATTTGTAAGCTGATTTACTATTTCTAGTATACGTACATTAAGATGATCTGGAGATTGTAGAATACTTATAGTTCTTAGTTAGTTCTTTAGTTAAACTAAAGGTCTACATGGAGTTTTTGTTGGTAGTAGACAAGGAATTATCTTAACACATCGCTAAGCTCCCTTCCCGTTACTACCCAACCTACATATTAGGAGAAACATTTAGTAGAGACTGTATTATCTACCTATTTTGAATAATAAATAAATAAATTGTTTATATATCATCTACCATACCTAGCTACAAAGTGTACAGACAATATAATTACAGAAAAATAGTTATTGAAAAGTAACCAATGTTAGGGGGGAAACAAAGAAAAATTGTTTTCTTCCTAGAATATATGTGGATTGTGACTAGCATCACAATTCAATATGCACAATTCATCGTACTTTGAAACCTGTCGGCTGCATATACTTGTTATTTGGCAAAGTTGATACACTTCCATGGAATTTTGCTTATAACCTCTAATATCTTAGATCCATTAACTCAAGATGACGATTAACTTGTTTAACGTATGTGAATTTCATATGATTAGTAAAGATTTTTATTATTCTCTTGTTGATATTCAAGACGGGATTTTAATCAGTCTCTGTTGAACAAGTTAGTAGCTATCGTAACTCAGTAGGTCAGTGGATAACGTATTAGATGTTTAAAGGCAAAAATAACTACAAGAATGTATATACACTTAGCTAACGAGCCCCTAGATTTCATCGATAGGTGCAATCCATATATTCTCAAGGTTGTTATATAATGGGTCGGGATGGACATATGCCAATAGACACCAATATATACAGATTACAATGTACATATTACAATATCTTGATCATGCAAGATCGAGTAAATTAGGGGACAGGGTCAATCAATGTAGATATATGTAGTATCTTTATGTTGTGGCATTATAGAAAATTGAAATTCGAAACTCAGTTGAGGCAAATCCTAAAGAGAAAAAAATAAAACAATTGTATCACATTGTATACATCCCACCCTTTGGCAACATAAATTAACTGACTCAAGCCAGGTATATATATATATATATATATATATATATATATATATATATATATATATAGTGTCAGCCTTCAAATGTAAGGTCTGGTGATAATTTCCGTAGACGGAGTGAAATTCGAGGCACCTAATTCAAGTAAATTATCCTACCGACTACTTTCAACTGCTTCACAACATAACTGGGTGCACACTTTTTCAAGTCTCTTTAACTACAGACTATGATTCAACCTGATTTATAGAGTTTTATTACCGATAAGGACGCAACAAACAGGATATTGGTCAATACTTTACAACCAATCACTGCATACATTTCAACCCTACTGGTTGTCAGTTGTAGCTCAGTTAACTTAGGGATAATGTATCGGATTGTGAAACTGAGTATATTGTGTTTGAACTTCATCGTAAGCGTCAGTTTTCCTGTAGATTGTAAGTATACTGTGCTAAAAATATACAAACTAGCACATTACCTAGGTTAAGTACAATGGATCACCTTTAACTACTTAACATTTTAATGAAAAAAACCTATTTCATCTATGATACGATTTTGCCAATGCGATCGAATTAGAAGGCGATTAAAACTAGTAAACAATGAAATCTTGAAGTCACAGATAGTGGATGTCACTAAACAAGTTAAATGAGTTTGTATTGTGATAAACCGAAATGCATTTAGATGTCATTTATTGATAAAAGTAATAATAATGATTGTACAGAAATAAGGTCATTTACTTTTTGTATTTGAATTACTAAGGGGAGTTCACCTTTCTACAGAATTGAAATAATAGTTTAGCAGATGAAGGCTTCTTTCTGGATCACAATAAAGACTATTATTTCATACATTTCTCAGAATGAATGGATTATTGTTATCAGTCATGTACAACGGAGAGTTAGGAAAGTATGCGCATCAGCCCAGTTTGTCATACCACATTTACTAACAGGTAGTGAAATTCAGATATTGGTATTCACTAGCTGGATGGGTCCGAATTCCAGTGTTGATGCCTACTATGAAATTTAGACCCAGTAATTTTTGCAACAAAGACACACTATGAACACTATACATGGTAAACAAATTAGTGACTCACATCATCTTGTAGTTCAGTGTACAACACGTAGACATTTTAATGCAAAAGAACTGAGTTGAAGTCTATATGTAAACATTAACATTGAAATGTACCACGTGCATCTGGCTAACCAGTACAAAACAGGACATCATTTGTGCCAAGCCACTATATTCATACATACAAAATAATAATGCCGATTCAATCCTTTAGGATGAATTAAGAAGCTGCGTAAAACGAACCAAATTTTGGTGCAAATGAAGTTTTAACCAAAAAGTTGTAACGTGATTGTACAGATAGCAGTAAGCTCAAAACATAGAGTGAATTCACAATAGAGGTTTTGAAAAATGGTACGAATATAATGCTGTTTGACATACAATAAACTATGTGTGAAATGTAATCAATTAACACAGAGCAAAAATGAAAACGATTATAAATTAAGTGTACTTGATTAGATTCGTCACAGATTGATGTTGGTAGGGTACCACTGTCCTAAGTGATTATCACGCTATATTACAAATTGATGGAAGTGAAAATTCTACCACTGGCCGCCAACCCAGTGGTGTAGAGGGTTAGGATTTCGCTAACCTGAAGAACTTGGGTCCGATTCCCTTGGAAGAATCGAGAGTAAGTACTACTGAAGAGTATCGTACTGGAACGAAACAGTTGTCCAGTGCTTTGTGGTTTTCAGTGCTACTGTACCAACAACAGTCTGTGATGAAACTACATCAATTGAATCACAAGTTAAGTTTATTAGTTAAAATTGAGCTTTTTAAAATTGTACATTAACCTGAATTGCCAAATCATATCAGCAAGGCAAGATGAAATCAATAAGAGAAATAGCAAAAGAATTGCGATAATTTGATAATCATCAAAATAGGATTGTCTAAACTTTGAGAATATGATTGAGCAAAGTGAAATGGAAAAGTATGATAAAAGAATAATAGATTATGGGATTTATAAGAAGACGATAAATGAATAAAATTCTAATTCTTAGATTCTCTACGAAATACATTAAACATTGAAATCTAAGAAACAAAGATGGACGGGGTCCTAACTAACACAGAAACAAGTTCTCAATCACAACAGTTACAACTCAATAACAAACTGAAAGAATTGAGTACAAAGGCCTATTTAAAGAATCAAAAACCATTACAGCAGTCTTTTATAATATACTCAGTGGAAATGACTATCCTTGTATCACCATTAAAAGTGATATCACAAGTTGACACATTAGAAGAAAATCATTCCTATGAATCTTATCAATATAAGACTATATTTCCCGACTTAATAGGAACCAAATGGTTAAATATCAACTGAACAGGATAATCAACAGCAATGTAACAATAAATGAAAACAATCAATCATCAATAAAGTAATCAGAATGAACTGATTTAACAGCTCATTTCTAAGTGAAGTAGGTAGATGCTGGTGATATATGCCCTTGAACAAACAATCTAAACTTCATAATTGTAAGCCTATTTATCTTAGAGAATTCAAGAATCATTTCAAATAGAATCATTTATTAATGGAATTCAATTAAAATATTTAATTCAATGATTATTTTATAAATAGGGCGTATATTTCTACTTTCATTTCATAACAATTTTCTAATCTAATTTACGCAATTGAAATAATCTAGTTCAAATGAATCTACTTCAATCACGTAAATGATATATCCTGAATTAACGACAAGAAAAAACAAACATAGTACACATGATATATTAAGTTAGATTGTGACTGGCAAGTGAAAATCCAGAACGCGCGTTTCGTCCTATTTGGGACTCATCGGCTTGGATGTACCTGCATCCCAATATTGATGTTCACACTGGGATTCGAACTCAGTCAGCTTCGCTGTCAAACGCCACCGCGTTAACCACTAGGCTACTGTGTCCAGACAGTCACACTTGTGCAACGGGTACATATGTAATTCAGAATAGGCTTGTATCTTTCCCGTTGATTTGTAATGGACTGAAACTGGTCAGCCTCTCTTGCCATATGTGCATCCTGAGCGGATTGCCTCTATATAACGGTAGTACACAAGTTATATTTAAGTTGGATTGTGACTGGCAAGTGGAATCCAAGACGCGCGTTTCGTCCTATAGTACACATGATATTGTGTTTCTAGAAATCAAACTAAACCAAATCAAACAAAATAAATTGGAAATAGTAGGATGAATTTTTATATTCTCATTGATTTGTTATAAACTGAAGCTGGTCAGTTACTGTTGGCATATGTGCATCCTGTGAACTTCAACATTGGGATGCAGGTACATCCAGCTGATGAGTTTCAAATAGGACGAAATGCGAGTCCTGGATTCCACTTGCCAGTCACAATCCAAATTAAATAAATTGGAAATAGTTTTGTTAATTTATTAAACTGAAGTTATTCTAAACATTTTCAATGTTACTTAGTTCTATTCAACAAAGATTAATTTCAGTTGAGTTCAAATGTAAATAACATAATACTAGACAACTGTTTTTATTCAAGTATGGATCTGATATGCAGATGATACTTTTGGTCATTAGTAAAAAAGAATGAATTGGAAAGCATCTACAACTTGATCAATAACATTTATGAATACACATAACTTACATTGAAAAATGGGTCAAATTACAAACTACTATTCTTGAATGTGTTAATAACCTAGAACCAACATAGGAAAACTGAAGACTCAAGTGTACTGGAAACCAACTAGCATAGATTAAATTGTCAATTACAATAATAAAAATCCAATAACTCATAAAATTAGTTTGTTCTAAACTGTATTTCAAAGGGTGAAAACACTGCAACACAACTAACTCATTAGGAAATGAAGAAAAATACCTCCTGATCATCTTATATCCATGTAACTTCAACAAGAAATATCTCTCCAGATCAATCAACACAAAATCGAATGACGAAACTAACAAACAGATAATTCTACCATATATGAAAAATATATCAACGATTACAACTATGCTACTGTCGGTCGTTTCGAACAAACGTCGCCCACAAACCAATAAATTTACTTCAATCAATTCTATGCAAGCCGAATGATAAGATAATAGAGGAAAACATAAAAGGATGCTATCTACAGACTAAACTGTACCAGCTATGGTAGATATTACATCGAACAAAGTGATTGATCACACCATCTCAACTAAAATGAACACGCACTAGCCCTCAAACGCCACAACATATCTTCTTTTATATCAATGTACAAAAAACAATTATGGACACAAGATTCAATGTTAAAACAGTAGTGATTTTAGACAGAATAAACACCCCAGGATTTTCAGGAGCTTGGCATTCGAATCAGTCGGCAGTCAACAGACATATTGAAATAAATGCAATTTATCAACCAATCAGAAAACTAATAAACAACTACAACACTATGAATTAAGTCAGAAGGGAAGAGAATCAAAATAAGTGTGGAAAAAATGACAATACAAGTATTAAATTTAAGGTTAACAGAACAGAATACTAGCCTAACTATGGAGAAAATCTCATGGCTTAATTCCGATCAAAAGTTTGTGTCGATGAAGTCGTCCAGAATGATCATGAAAGCTCTGAAATTATATAATCCAACTCAAAGAACACAGTATAACCAAATGTATGAAATTCCTCAGAACTGTAAGCATGTTCACCATTTATGTTTGTAGTATTCAGCATTTTCGATTAATTCCTATTCATTTCATTAACGATTACTTTTTTTAGTAAAGTGTAATGCTTTTTATCAAAGAATTACGTTTTCAGTATCTGAAGTCATCAACAAAATGTTTACTAAGAATTTATCAGTATAGATTAGTTCAACTATTTGAATGCTTGAAATAAAATTGATTAATAAAACCTAAACTTTACTATCAGTAGATACCAACTAAATAAACAAGAAAACTATCGAAAGTGTTGAATATCACACAGAAAACATTGTGAATAAATTTGATAGACTATTGTTGTCTACACTAGTTTCTTTCTCAATCTAATACAGTGATGCATTTTTAACATTTCTCAACACTCTCTAATGATACATCAAGAGATGTACACATTTTTCATGTTCAATTTACTTTGATCTAATTTGTATAAACACATAGATACTATGAATGAATCCATTGAAGTTATCCACTATTGACTAAATGTGTTGTATTTATCATTTTCTTCTGTTTATTCATTCAGTGAATGTAGGAAACATGAAAGTGTAATTTTCAGTAGAAGAATCATTTTGAACTGTAACTTCAACTATCATTTAATTTGGATTATAACTGGCAAGTGGAATCCAGGACGCATGTTTCGTCCTATTTGAGACTCATCAGCTGGATGTACCTACATCCCGATGTTGACTGTTCACAGTGGGATTCCAGCCGATGAGTCCCAAATAGGACAAAACGCGCGTCCTGGATTCAACTTGCCAGTCATAATACAAATTAAATGATACTTGTGAATATTCGCTATATCGAGGCAATCCGCTCAGGATGCACATATAGCAACAGTGACTTGACCAGCTTCAGTCTATAACAAATCAATTGGAATATACAAATTCATCCTACTGTAACTTCAACTATTTTTTTTTATATTTTGCGTTTGGAAATGTTGATTTATAGAATTCAGTTAGAGAAAACTCTAATGCAGTTGAAGTGAGATATTTTAATGAAAATTATAGTTTTCATATACAACAAAACTTTCTCATTAAATAAACGTGACGTATTACTTCAGCTTAAATCTTAATATCATGTGATCTATGCTAAAATTTAACTTGAGTATTAATTAATCTTTATGTTACTATGCAAAGAGACAGAAAGAAAGTGGGACAGAGATAAAATACAGAAAATTTCTTATAGTACTTCTTCGATTTAGAGTGAAAATAACATAAAAATATATTTTGCGAAGGTGAATGAAGGGAAATGAAGTTACTTACTATTATAACCGGTTGTCATGACAACATACCAAGTTATATTTTTTTCTATTTCATATTAGGATTAGGTTTATCCTACTTAAAACGTTTATAGGTATACATATATAATCTTCTTACCAAATTTTCTTATGGATTTTTAACTGAAATAGGCTGATAATGATAAAGAAGAATAGAAGGTTTAAACAAAAAAATACTACTATTTTGTCATTTGAATAAATACAACACTCAAGGATAGTTACATTATAGGAAGAATATCACCGGTTAGTAGGGGTGGCCAAATGAAAACATGGCACCAATCCATGAAGTCATTGACAATTGGGCTGAGCCATGTTAATACATGCAGACTACATGGTTGGGGCCCGTGTGATGATCGTAACAAATGGTTAGAGACTTTAGGTGATATGGCTCAAAATCGATTGCAATGGCGCAGGTGCATCCACTCCTTGTCTTCCTCCAAATTCTAATTTTTGAGCTTATTATAATTTTCTCTTTACTGAATCACTTTTTATCTCAAATCTCATCTCTGATCTCTATGCCTTTCCATTAGTACTTACTCTGTTACTATCTCCCCTACTCTGGGATTTGGTCTGACAATATGATCTTTATCTGCTAATTGAGGCATGGCAACTTGAACTGATGTACGCATGTACGAAGTTCTACGTTGTAACTGACTGACTGACTGATCACCGGTTAGATGATTAAATTAAATTACTATCTTGAATAATAATAATCATAATAGTATAGTGTATAGGGTTGAGCTTGTGTGAATATATTCATGCATAACTATTTAGCATTAACCTAGAAAACTTGAAAATGATCAATATAGGCAAGAGTTAATGTGTTCAGAAAGTCTACAATTATTTAAATGAAACAGTATTTTGATGATAGTGACGCGATAATACCGTTCAATGATCTTGATCTAGAAAACTTTCTTGAAACTGAATTTAATTTTCTGTATTGATGAAGTTTTAATGTAAGGAGGATAAGTGGACATGATTTGTATAAAGTGTGATAAGTTCAAGGAGTAATTACCACTTTTAAGACTTTCTACTACAGAACCATGTTGTTTAAAATTACTTGTTCTTAATTAACTCAGTAGTGTTGGTCAATTTATTGTCGTGACGATGTAAATAAAAAAGAATTACTGTATATATACTCGAAATGGGCTTGTTTCTTTCAGCTTAACGTCAATTATGATTGAAGTTGTATCAATTACCGCCCTCCTCCATTTGAAAACATCAATGAAAAGATTAAGAAGACATTCCAATTATAAAAATTAGTGTTAAGTGTATCAAATGCTAATATGATGGTAAGAAAATAGTATTTAACATTTCAATTGGTTCAATCTTAAATTCTAAACCTTAAACTCTTAACTCTAACCTCAAAAACTCTAATTCTAACAGTGAACTCCAACTAGAAGTAATATCGGAACGCCTAGAAAATATAATTCACGTTCTAAAGAAAGTTCTACAATACGTATATCATATATTCTTGTGGATAAGTTTATACGTCAATGTTCAATAGTAGAATTGATAAACATATTTATTACGTCAATACAATGAAGAGAGGAACATAATGCAATTTATGCTGAGTAACGACGAGTCAATGCTAGTGAGGAATACGCTCTCATTCACAACATATCTGAATTGCACTTTTCATGACATCTCACAAGAATGTCAGGAACTTATTAATGTTAGTCACTAATAGACTCATTATTATAGTTAAGACTACCCAACAGTGATCAATCTGTAACAAATACAAACAACAAAATTAAATACCAATCTCCATAGAACCACCTCAACATTAAAAATAACGTTCCTTCTGTTGCTGTTGTTGTTTTTGTGTTCAATCAATCAATCAATGCCTGTTATCCTATGTAAAGCATACGCCGCCGACCAGTATTCTCTAACCAACTCTGTCCTGAGCTTTCCTTTCCAGCCCTTCCAAAAAAGCTCTTCACTCTCTTCATATCTGTCTCCAATTCTCATCGCAGTATATTCTTAAGTCTTCCTCTTCTCCTTTAACCTTCAAGATTCCATGTTAATGCATGTCTTGTGACAGTTTGATGATTTCCTCAGTGTGTGTCCTATCCACTTCCATCGTCTTTTCCTAGTTTCTTCGTCGGCTGAATTTTGATTGATTTGTTCTCTGCTATAAGAGGATGTTGTTGATGGTATCCGACCAACGGATTCGAAGTATCCTACGCAGATAATTGTTTATAAATACTTGTATCTTCTGAAGGATGCTTTTCGTAGTTCTCGAAGTTTCAGCTCCATACAAGAAAACGCTCTACCTATTTGTATTGAAAATTCTAACTTTAATGTTGGCTGACAGTTGGTTTGAGTTCCAGATGTTTTTCAGTTGTAAAAATGATGCTCTTGCCTTTCCATTCCGTGCCCTCACTTCTGCATCAGACCCTCGTTGTTTATCAATGATGCTGTTGTATTCGCTTGTTTATTATCATTAACAAATAGAAATGATTGCTGCTATCAATTAAAATATGTATAAATTTCTTGATTGTACAATTATGAATAAATGAATTCACCGAAAAGAGAATATTTCATTAAATGACATAATCATGGTTATGTGATTCAATTAGTAGTTTGTTACTATTAGGAGGGGGGGTTCGGAGATAATTAATTGTCAATCCTGATAGTTAACTATCTCTACAACCCCCCAATCGTAACTAAATATCAGCTCACTAGTGACTAGCACCTTGAGGTAATTCTTGGAGTCCTAGTATGAAAACGTGACCGGTGGAGTTCAGTCGTGTCAAATGTGAAGCAGTTACCCATCGATGACAATAGATGGGGTCTCGCAAACGTATTACAAATTGACTGAATTAGAAATATCAACCGTTAGGAGCCGATTCAGTGTTTCGATGATAAAGCATTCGCTGCAGAGACAGAGGGTTCAGGGTTTGATCCCGATGGAGTTGTGGATGCTCACTGCTGAAGAGTCCCTTACTAGGATGAAACAGCTGTCCAGTGCTTCTAGGTGATCAATGGTTATCTGATACAGATCAATTTTTGATATCAGGATTGACAATTAATAGTTTGCTTTAGAGTTTTTGTCGTTTCGATAGAATAATGATGAATTTATCAATTTTCAATAAAAAAAGAAGAACAAGATGAATTAGAGATAGGCGTAACTTTTTCAATGTCAAATAAAAGTTAATAACTATGCAATCCTTTTGTATTGTTTCATTGCGTTCCATTAAGTTAAACAAAACAAGAAAAAAGGAAACAAACAAACAAAAATCTATAAAAAGGAAGTTAAATACAAAAAAAAGTACAAAATGATCTTTAATTTTTAAGGCTAAGGTTATTTGCAATATTCTCAATGTCAATTCTACTTACTATTTTTTTTTAATCACATTTTGTTATTTGTTCATTTAGAAGGTGAATGAATTGAAGACTACACTGATATGTTCATTAAAAGAAAATTCAGTTGAAGATACTAATCTCTACAAGCCATGTCATTTCAGTTATAATAATCAACTCGCTAGTGACTAAGTTTAGAATGTTTCTGAAGCTCTAGTGAGAAGTTCTGACTTGTCGGGAGTGAAATAGTTGTCACCAATGACAATGGGTGATAGTTGCACTAAATCACAGATCGAAGTGAGAACTCTACGATTGGACATCAGTTGGTTTAGTAGTGCAGGCAGGTAAGGCGTTCGTTAACCTGAAGCCTCTGAAACGGGATCTAAGGTACATACTGTTGAGGAGTCCCATACTAGGACGAAATGGTTGTTCACTACTCCCTGGTTTTCAAGTCGGTACCCTGCCAACATCAATCTGGGGTGAATTCAATCAACTGAACTTAATACCGATCACCATAAACCATCTAATTTAAATGAAATATTTAATGAAACTATAATCTAATATGCCGTAATCATATACACTAAGTAAAAAGGTTATAATAAGTGTTGAATCCTAACACATTTAGTGGGCAATCAAAACTTTGTGGATAAGTCTCACTATGAGATATCGTGTCTTACTTGTCCGTTGTTTCTCAGAAAACATCAAACGTAATATGGAAAGTATAGATCATATAAATGACCATTGTAAATTAGAACATGTTGAAGTGAAAATGACAACTTGTAATTCTCAGTTTGGTGATTTAAGAGCTAGGTGTTCACTGAGAAGATTGAGTGGCTCGGATCCAGGCCTTCTGATGATAACATGTGTGTGCACTGAGGAAGAGTCTCATACCATAATTAAGCATTTGTTCAATGATCCTATGTTTTCAGTAGTGTCCAACTAAGATCAATCTGGGACAATTACAAGCAAATCACTTCATGTCAACATATTCACGAAGCACATACCTTCAATTACATATATGATGATTAATTGTACTAAGCGCTGTAACTGAAGATAAAGATTTCACATACTAAAGTTTTGAGAAGGCCATAAAGTAATAATTCTTGAACCGAAATTCTTTCGGATACAAAACATGAATAGTCATATATATTAAGTGATGAGATTTAAAATCAATATCATTGTTGTAACAAAGTGGAAACTAATGGATATATACTTGTACGTATTAAACTAAGATGGAGTACTGACTGTTAATTGCTCACAATGTATTAATTACTGAAAACCTAATACTTGAAGCATCTACATTTGCAGTCCTCTTCTTAGTGAGCTTAGTTACACAGAACAATATAACTGAAACGGCATCAAACAATAACGATTATCATATCTTAATTAGTTGCTTACTTAAAGAGGTAATTCCTAAGCTTTAGTGAGATGTGACCAAAGGAATTCAACATTATCAGGTGTGAAGTAGTTACTCCTCACTGACGTTTCATGAAGTGGTGCAAGATAGCTAATCAGTTGCAATCAGAAATTTAAACAACATAATTCCTCATAAAGCCTGGAAGTCATAGGTAATCCAATTGTCAATAGATATGAAATGATAAGGAGCCGACTTACTAGGATGAAACAGATTTTCTGTTTACCCTATTTTACTAACTAAGGCCAATTGTCAATGTAGAACTTAAAATACAGGATTAAATTAAATTTACACTGTAGAATACGTGAGTTACTTAAAGTCTGATCCTATTAAATTAATTACCAACCATCTAAACTCAGTGAATATAGCTATCCGTTTTTAATGCGAAAGGGATTGGATTCAAATCTCAATCTGACCAACAATATCGATGTATCTACACTTGACTGTTAAGTTTCAAATATGATGAATCATGCTATTTAGATTCCACTGTTAGCCACAACTCATCTATCTTAAAATATCTATATTGACGGAGTGTTTAGGTGTTAAACTGAAAAGCTGTCATAAATATGTATAAACAACCACGTACCATTATTACCAGTAGACAGTATAGCTAAATTACTAAACGCATATATGTCACATTAGTTTGTAAAATTATAGAAAACGCATTTATAGGTCACTCACACATTAAGAAATTACATCATATATGCATACCTACCTAACTGTGAATTTACCGATGATGGCACCCGTATTTTTCCATTTGAACTTAACAGTTTACTTGTTAAGTTACTGTGAATATTTGTTCTTGATTCATTATCATTATCGCATTCATTAGTGGAAGCAAGAGGAAGACGAGTAGTAGATTTAGATGCTGAAGAAGGAGAAATTGGTGAGTTTGGAGATTTCAGTGACAATGATGATGTCATAGGAACCAACAATGAAGAAGGCTTTGATTTGTTCTTAGGATTATCACTATCAGAATTAGCATTAGCCAACCGGTAATTTGGATTACTTGACGAAATAGAAGTATATGATTGTATTAATGACTTAACGACTGATGATGTAGTTGTCGGTCCATGTTGTGTGGTCGATGTCAGCGCGATCGGAGAAGGAGGTGTTCGTGAGGGACATAATTCACTTGACTTCATCTCAGAATTGTCTATGAAATTTATCGACGATGAAGATGATGTTGTGTTACTTGTCACACTACTTTTGCTGTACTCTGGAAGATGATTAGATGCTTTCAACAGTGAATGTGATGGATCAGTAGTAGAGGTCATCAATTTTTTATTCATGAAAACTGAAGATCCCACTGCCGCTGATGTTGATAATGGTAAGGGAGATGAAGGAATACTTGATGGAGTTAGTGCTAACGATGATGCACTAGCGGTGACTGCTGGTGACATTGTTATTGGTGATGTGGCGGAGAAAGATAATGAAGCTAACGAAGAAGGTAATCCGATATGCTTAGAATTTAATTTTACTAAATTATCAAGAGTATCTGTAGAGGTTTCATTTGAATTAAGTGGTTCATTTTTCGATGGAGAACTTGAATCTTTTTGTTTGTGACTTCGTGCAGGTAAAGGAAGTACATTAACAGCTCCAGGTAAACGTGGACCACGACGTGGTGGGCGAGGTAAATTATCATAAAGGTTAGATGAATTATTCACCAACTCTTGGCTACCTTTAGGCTAAAAAAGAGACAAAAACTACTGAGTAACTGATGGAAAATATGAAACAATATAATTACGAACAATAATTCATTTACCAAGTACAAGTTTGTCAGTATGGTTTCTAGTCATATTCAAAGGGGGGAGAGTAGTGATACCTTTCTGGTTGCTCAAACCGAATTATGTGGAGCAAGGGTAGAATCTGTAGAATAGTGATTAAAAATCGAATACCTTAACCAATGAGCGGCCGATTCTCAATAAAAAAGCAGATAAGATAAAGTATATTACGAAATGGTATACAGAGAAATGAACTGGTCAGTACAATTGTTACTCAATCCAAAGCATCGCGTCACACGCTAACGTGTTTTTCAGTGGTGAAATTGAATATAAGCTCAAAGATTAATAAGACCATAATGATCATAAAAAATTCGCCGAAGTATTCTGAAATGTTTCTTATGTTTACTATGGAAATGGTACCTAGCACTTCAGGTCATTTCTGCATTCATTTAGTGCACGGGCGCTCTACATTACAGTATGATATTCATCAAAGATTTCGTTTGGATACCTAACGTTTACTATTTTTGTGCTTCACATATGACATGTTGTCTTACTCTTGGCAGATGTATACAGATACATCCAGGTGCTTGGAAAGAATTCTACGAAAAAAACTAAAACACCTTCAGCCCAGTCTGTTATTTCGTCATTCGAAACTAAAAGTTAAAGTATAGTAGCACAATTATGAATTACCAGCTTCAAATTGAAACATTAAAGTTGTAATGGTAGCTGCCAAATGAAGTTCAAGATAAACATTTTTTCCTATTCGGGAATCGATAGCAAGCTGTTTTTGCAATGATATTCCCTCTGTAAATCTACTGTTAATTAAACTGGCAACTTATTGCTATATCAATGATCCACATATGGCAACAAAGATCAGTCAACTGAAATCCAGAATATCAACAACAGGAGGATATAAAATCCTACATATATATACAGTGTTTGGGAATTGTAGAATTACATATTTTGAATTAGTGAACTGATAATCATAAAGAAATTTAAATGTATGATGTTTACGATAGACAGGATTAGAACTTCAGGTGACTAGGAAGATAAATCTGGAGCGCTGGTGAGAAGATACAACCAATAAACTATAACCATATTGTGTATGAGGCAGTCACTGACCAATCGTAATAGATTAAATTGAACAATATATTGAGAGTTTAATACAAAGACAATAGAACAAAGAAATTTTCCTTATCAGTTAGTCTTTCTTCAGGCTCTACACTAATATATATATATATATATATATATATATATATATATAATGTTAAACGAGTGTTGGTTTGTTACGCCATAATGTTATCAATCAGACGTAATTACGAAAATGATTGACTAAAGTCAAAATTATCAACCGTTAGATGTCGACTCAGAGGTCTAATGGTCTAGTGCTTACCTCGAAAGTTGTATGTGCTGTGTTTGACACACTAATAGGGCCGTCAGTGAGTACTGTTGAAGAGTATCATACTAGGACCGAAAACATTGTTAATTGCTTTCAGTTTTCAACGGTAATCTACCCCAAATCAATTTGTCACAACAAACTTAAATTCAACAATCTCCACAACAATCAACTATAATTATAATTATGGAAGATAAGGGATTAAAAGATAGCACTACAAAAAAGTAATTTCAAATGTGCAGTACATATTCACAATTTAATATCTGTTGATGAAACACCAAAAGGTAGGAATAAGTGCACACAACCAAACTATATCGAAGATATTAGTATAAAGCTTTATAAAACAGGTTCACGTCAGTTATTATTGTAGGAACTGCAGTTCCCATGTTGGCTGGTTGAAAGTAGTTCGGTAGGAATTCATGTATGATTTAGGTATACAATAGTCAGCACTCGTCAGAAAGATATGTCTTAAATCTTGACTGAAGTGACGGCAGCTGGTGGAATTTAACCTTGAATCACTTATTTTCAGATAATACTGCTGAGCTATTCTAGTAGTTTTTAGGTGTTCAGCAGGACCGGGCTGTTTACAATCATCGATTGTAGGGCAGTGATTAATGTCATTGTTTGTTTCGTTTCTAGACCTAATCAGTTTTTATAATTAGAGAGAGATTGTTTCAGGATGAAAAGAGATGAAAGCCACCTGGCTCACAACATATTTGAAGACTTGGATATTTATTCAAGTAAATATAGGATACGTATAGAGATAGCGATGTACGAAAATTGATGACAGGATGACTCACAGCTTTACACAGTGTTGCTCTAAATACTTCAGTATCATTGGCATTGGATGCAACTGAATTTGCCTCGACATCATCTGAGGGCTCTGGTGTCGCTTTTGGAGGAAGACATTCTGCAGTTTTATTTCCAGTACTACCACAATCATTGCCACCATTTACACAGTCTGAGCCAGATCGTACAGTTGTAGATTCAGATGAGACTTTTGTACGCTTTGATCTTGCACGTGGTAATGTGCCATGTATGCTACTATCCAAATGATCACTATCTAATACATTATCAGTTGTGTTAGCTAATGTTTCTCCTTTCATATGGTTGATGTTATTATGTGTCATATTATTGTTATGGTTATTGGCGTGTAACTCTAGATTACTAGATGATAATTGACTACGTTTAGTATGTTGTTTTGCCTCCAATGCATATTGACGTATTTGTGTAACTAATGCATCAACTGGTTGACCATTTGGTGGACTACATCTAAAGAAAAATTTACCATCTCCTGTGGAACATCTTCGTCCAGCATCAACTCGTAATACACCATTGGAGGCACCAAACCTAGAAATACACATAAGAGATGAAGTGATTATTTAACTGATTAGGCATTCATTAATTAGTGAAAATAGAATTTCTCTAAATGTCTAATGATGAAGACTTCTGATTATGCCTGTATTATTAACATTTCAGAAAAATTTCATATACTCGAATCACTCAACTTTTAGAAATTTAATGCTACACGTTTCTATTATTCCTTATATAGGTCTCAAGAAAGTGTAAAACGTGCTTATTTAAAAGCGTAGATTTCTTGCCTGAATAAGCCATACAACGTTTTCGATGCACAGTAAATGACCTTGCTATAAAAAAATCTACAGCTTTCGTAATTTCCTTTATGTACACAAAACCTAACCGTATCGGTGTCTTGTTTTGTTGCGAAATCAATTTATTATGACGGAATAGGTACCATCGGTTATTCGATGTGATCTTGTGTACACGAAATCACAGTAACGAACACTAATAAGTGTGTCCTAGTCAGGTGAATACACGTCTGCCCGATGTCTCCTCAGCCCCAAACCAGAGTAGGGAGAACATGCGCCTAAGAGTCAACCAAACAAATCATATTCCTAAATATATACATACATAAAACCAGACCAAGCAGTCACCCCATTATGAAATTAACCTCATTACAAAATAAGGGAGACAGTTTCAGCGAACTGAGGCAACGTATATTCAATTAACTAGTTGTAGTTCACAAATAATAGATGACATACTGACAGTCACTAAGTCAAATGGGAGGATAAGATGAGAGGTACATAATAATGATAGGAATAAAATGTTTACTTTACACACAAATGATGTATTGAAATAGTCTTATAAAACATAGTTTTCATAAGTTAGTTGTCCTGCCTATATTGCCCAATATAACATGTTCTGGTAGAGAATTGAAAATATGAAAGATATGAATGTAAGTGTTGGTTTGCAATAACAGTTCTAAGTTGTTTACAAGTTATCGCCTATGTTATTCCATAAGTGTTAAATAAGTTTAAGCTGATAAATATTAGTTCCGACTGAATGTTTTGTTAAATATCTTTATAAGTTAACCAAAAACTATATGACTGATTAACATTTTCAGAACAGATTGATAGATTGAATTTTAATACGTTCATAAACTACTGATTGACATGATTTCTAGTGCTGATGCGAATTCATTCTTAAAGTTTTTTTCAAAATGTAATTGGTAATTGTTAGCCTGAGTCATAATGCTTATGGTAGACTATCCTGCTGTAATCTATCCAGAAAGCATCATCAGTGGTTGGAGACTGCTAGTAGAAATGGATTGTAATAATTGTTATGTCCCCGCAATTGGGAAAATATTTTGATACGAGTTAGACGAGAGCAATGACCGGTAACACAATGACACCAAAGGAAGTCAAGCTATTCTCTGCATCCCAACCCGGCTAACTAGAGTAAGAAGTTCAGCGTGAGTAATTAATAACTTAATTTCACAAGCAAGTCAAAAGACAAATAATAAGCAATGAATTCATGGGTATATATGCAACAAAAAATGTCCTTGAAAGAATTACAAAGAGTATCGTACTATGAGAAAACGAACCAATAACTGTTAAGATACTTGGAAGTGGAAAGCACGAACTAAGGATATTTATGGGCGTATTAGGAGCGAAAATAAGAAATTCAAGTCTGCACAAATAAAATACAAAAACATTAGGTTTACTACTTGATTTTCAACAACAGTGACGATGAATTCACTTTTTGTCTACTCCTAAATCTCTAGCATGAGAATTACTTTATAATTTCTAATCTTTAAATTAATCTTTTTGTTCCAGAATCACATTCATTTGTACTTAGCCGTTTCTTATGTATCAGTGATAATGCTACCAATTTCACGACTCTGTTAATCACCTTCGTAATTTCATCTTGCTGACTTAATGTCGTAACACGATCTTTAAGACTGACCAACTTCATCTCATTCAAATAGATATAGCTATTTTACTAATAACAAACAAGTATACTGTGTTAAAACGCTTTTCTGACATACTCATCTTCTCGTATTCAGATTATTTTAACCTAAGTGTTCATCGATGAAAGTATCATAACAATGTAACTAAATCAACTTAAAAAGATGTTACTGTATATTCATTTAGTAGATGAAAACTACTGCATATCAGAATGTAATTCTTGTCAAAGATTTTAATTCAAACTCTAAATTTTCTTATTTTTGGGTTTCTTTTTTTCTGGCACTTTTGGTTGTCCTGTACTTATCTGTTCATAAGTCACTTATGGATGATTTCAGTTGACGAACATCAGATTCTTAACAAAACTTACTCTCTAATATGCAAGCAGTATTCATCTACTAAATGCATATGAAGTAACATATTGTCTAAATGATTTGGTTATACTGTTATGATACTTTCAACTACGAACAGTTACTTCAGAATAAAATCATTCAAATACGAAAAGATTAGTATGTCATAAAAGCGTTTTAACTCAACATACTTGTTTGTTATTAGTAAGGATAGTTATATCTATTCGAATAAGAAGGAGTCGGTTAGTCTTAAGCAAAGTCGGAACTGATAAGTACAAATGTTACTTGAGAATACTAATAAAATTATTATGTATTCACCTACGAAATCAATTAGAAAATGATTGAAAATGTTGTGTACAACATACACAATGATGCTTAAGTTGGATTGTAACTGGCAATGTGGAATCCAGGCAAAGTGTTTCGTCCTATTTCACACTCATCGGCTGAATGTACCTACATCCCAATGTTGATGTTTACACTGGGATGTAAACTTCAGTTAGCTTCGTGGTAAACAAACAATGATGATTGAAAACATTGTAAATAACTTTAACTGATGAAGGATAGACAAATTTTAAAATGAAACAATTCACTCTTTCATAAATCTCTTAAGATACTAATGAAACCTGGCTAATAATAGAAATCTAATCAAAATGTAAAATGTATAGTCTACTACTTATTATTAATTATCAATAAGTACAAATACACATATACACATACATATTTGTATATATACATGATATAGTAACTAAATACATACAGAAGATACACTTTCTATAATATGCCAAAACAAGAAACAAAACAAAAAAGTAACTCATTCTAACTACTTTCAACTACTTTATGTGTTATCTACACATTAACACTTATTCATTTACTGACACTGTTATATTATCTAGATTTTTATATTTATAAATAAAAGTTAACACATTTTATGATTTTTGTAATTAAAGAAGTAATCAGTTGTAAATGTATAGGTTAATAAAAAAGTTAGATTTAATCTATTACTTTTACTATACAGTAGTACACTTCTATTAGATAAATAGTTTATTAGTTATAAATGAAATAAGTAAATGACAATGTATAACAATAAACAACGATTTGTTTCTTTCTATTGAATCTGTCTAGTTACTAAGAGATTTATAATGAATAAGATAGAAGATTCTTTAAAAATTTACACATAAACAAAAATAAGGAAATTCGTTAATGCGGATATCACGAATTGATTTGAACCAGACAACCATTGATCACCTGGAATCACTGGACAGCTGTTTCATCCTAGTATGGAACTCATCACCAGTGCGCATCCACGACCCTGTTGGGGATCGAACCCAAAACCCTGTAGCTCCGCGACTAGCGCCTTACCATTGAACCACTGAGCTGGCTCCTAACGGTTGATATTTCTAATTCAGTCAATTCGTGATACGTTTGCGCGACCTCATCCATTGTCATCCGTGAGTTACTGTCCCACACCAGACACGATTGAACTCCACCGGTCACGTCCTCACACTAGAACTCCAGAAATCGCCTCAAGGAGCTAGTCATTAGTGAGCTGATAGTTAGTTACAATTAGTTACACAACAACCTCCTTAATTGTAACATGGAAATTTGCTAATTTTTTTTTATTAATTAACTCAGTTGAATAGATATTTAGAGGAATGTAATTCTTAATATGAACAATGAAAGAAATCATATCACTTAGTGATTGTCTAAACTCAATAGATCAATGAATAATACTACGGTATTCATAATGAAATACATTGAGTTTGAGTTCTAATGTAAACATTGATACATTGGGATAAGGTAAATGCATTCCAATATTGTGTAGTTCCAAATAAGTAATACATGTCCTAAATTTCATTAATACTCATAATCATTGTATTTGAATACTTTTAATTTCATATATTATTGATAAAATTCACTCGGATCATACATATACTAATAGAGACTGATTGAATGTTACCTTTGATATTAACAAACAAAAACTCTAAGCCTTACATATACAAACATCAGTTGAAACTCCTAAATCTACAGAAATGAATGCGACGGAGTAAGGTGTAGTGGTTTTTTTCTATTTGAGTCGGGAGAATATCTAACTATTTATTTACAGAATAATGTAAAAAAGCTAACGTAGTAGAATTACGTATACATTTTATTTTGAGTTATGTATCAAGCAGCAGTCGATATGAGTAATTACTGTGATATACAATGCATATGAGAAACAAGGATGTGTCAACAAATAACAACACGATATATGATCTACCCCTCTTAACCAGTGCTAATCATCAATATTCAATATGAGTTATTAGTAGAAATTTATCTTAGCTACAGAATTCAGAGTTTCAAATTGAATTCACTAACTTATAGTTTACACTAAGCTTAAATGTATGTCAAAATATGTCAACGAAACTTACAGGAACTTATCAACCATGAATGAAAATAAAACTTCATTATACATTATAACCCTGAAAAACAATGTCTCGTGCAAGTAAGGTGTCAGTAATATTATTGGAATATAAAACAGTCAACAAGTAACAACTAGATGTTCCAAAATGTGACTTAAACTGGTACATACAATTCTTCGTAGTTTCTAATATCCTTACTAACTAATTAAAATAGAGATAAAGGGATTTCTGCAGATTAATTAGCATAGTTATGATGTTTTACTTAAAACTGAGAGTTGTTTTAAATAATACCTTGATCTCAGCAGAGAACAGTTCTTGACAAAAGCTGTATCCCAATTTGAAAGTAATACTTGAATTTAGTATGTAAGTGCATTATCGACTTACGTAAACAATAAGCCTCATAACTATATGGTTCGATATTACAATAGCAAAAGTTTTAAGTCAGCTGATTGCATTCCAGAATAACTAAATCGATGGATACTATTTAGAAATGAATAACAGTTCAAGTCCGTCTACTCTTCATTGAAGAGAACAATCAGACGAATTGAAGTCGAATTATATTTTAAAAAATCAAGTTTCATGCCAACAGTCCAATTTATACCTTCCGCACAACGTGATGTTGAGACCTTTCTAATCTTCATAGTCCATGATCTTCCACAGACTGACCCCGACCAACTGACATCAAAACATGATGTATAAGATATTGAACTAGCTTTACTAATGACTACACTGCCAAGTGATCGAGAGAACTCGATCAACAGTATAGATCATACAAACACAAAATTTGTTACAACTCTATGGTCAACCAATGAAAGTTTACTGAATATTAATTAAGATTAATAGTTCAATTGTGACTGACAAGAAAAATCCAAGACAAGCATTCCGTCCTATATGGAACTGATCGTCTGGATGTACCTGCATTCTAGTATTGATGTTTACACAGGAATTCGAACCCAGTCCACTTTGTACCAAACACCACCGCGTTCATTACTAGGCTATCCCAGTGTGAACATCAACATTAGGATGTAGGTGCATCCAACCGATGAGTTCAAAATAGAACGAAACGTGCGGCAGTCACAATCGAACTTAAATATTACTTGTGTATTATCGCTATATCAAAAAAATTCGTTCAGGATGCATATTGGCAACAGAGGCTGACCAGTTTTAGTTCTATTACAAATCAACGGGTAGATACAAGCTTATTCTAAATCAGATTGAAGTTTGATGCTTAATAATTAGAGGTATCTAAAAATATTCTGCATACGAAAGTATATTCGACAATAAAATGACTAAGTACGTTATTATACTGATTAACACAAATGAAAAACAAATACATCTACTCACTGAGAGCACCAGCACATTAAGTGTTGATGAGTGAGAGGGGGGAGGAATTTTCAAAAGCCTATAACCGATACACTATTTAATTCTTTATGCATAAACAACATAAAACCTTAATTTTAAAATCCTTCAGTGAAATACACCTCTAATTGAACAATGGAATGAGCACTGTGATAGAAATATTTAGGCTACGTGGAAGTATGAATCAAAATTATTTTGGAGTAGAGATAATCCTAATCTCATTGAAAGATACCCTAAATTGTTGATACCTAATCAGATCAGTTTTCTACAAAGCACTTAAATTCAAGTTATACAGATAAGTCAGTTGTAATTCTTGAATACTTAATAGACTTTTATGTTAACATTTAATTAATAATTAGGACAAGTACTGTAAACATTTAATAAATTTAAAGTTTACCTTCAAGAAAATAACAATATACTAAGCCTTAATTTTCTTAAAACCTGATGTTGAAACTCTACATGTTAACTAAAATTGAAGTTGACTTTTAGTTGAACGTAGCTTGATAAGATTCGTGAATATCTTAGGTTGTGAAATCAGGAGATGAAGTTTTAAATTCTCCAAAACTTCTAATGAGTACCAAGTAGTACGAAACAAACATCAATCAGGGTATCTTCTTGAATACAATCAGCTAACTTATAGGTAATAAGTAATTAAGTAGATGAAATATAGTACTGTACCAAATGAATGTAACATACTCTTCAATCTTATCTGTGTACAAATTAGGAAACTATACACAAGTATATGAAACACATTATGTGCATGCTTTCTGACTGACTGACTTTTAGTGAAACAATAACCAGATTTAATTTCAATCGAAAATATCATGATGAGTAAACTCGTCAATGAGATAAAAATGTACCAGTTTAAAGACTTCATTCTTTTTATGGCAGTATACAATTACTAAATGATTCAATCTACAACAATACAAAATTAATATGGGATGAAGAGGGTATTAACTTTGCGAAATTTACACTAGTCCATGAATAATGTGATAGTTAATAATTAAAATTTAATCATTTGATTGTTAATTTGAAGAATGTAATGCTGAGTGGGACTAAACACTAGTTTCGGTCTTAGGAGAGTTCATAACTCTACACTTAAAGTTAAATAATATCTCTAAGTCTCAATAAGAGAGATAATACTAACACTAAATACTAACCTATAGCACATAATTAGCTCATTACATTGATAGAAAGTGATCTTATGAATCGGTTATATTTGGTAGCTCTAGTGTGTAAATTGTTTATAACCAACACAGCTTATTTGATTCTATGCGCAGTCACCTTGAAACAGTTTCTGTAGTTTAATTTCACTTGATGTTGATTAATAGACGAAGTGAAGATAATACCATGTTACTTAGTGAAGACTGATTAAGATAAAGGATTTATTGACACAAACTGTCCAAATAAATAAATAAATATCAGAAGATAAAAACATGAGTTAGGAGAATAGATTCTTTTGTTTAACCAATAAAACAACACATCTAAGTGTCAATGAAATAAAAACCTGGTAATCAGGATTAATGTTTATCTTATCCTTTCAGTTATCAATAATAATTGGAGACTACTTTAATTCAGTTAACCCTTGTTTAATTAAAATAAATCATGCTTCACAAGTAATGTTTAAGTCGGATTGTGACTAGCAAGCGAAATCTAGGACACGCTTTTAGTCCTATTACGGACTCATCGGCTGGATGTGCCTGCAAAATCCTTCGATACAAAACAACAAACGTTAACCCAATTTCACTTAACGGAAAAATTCTGAAAAATGTAGAAACCTTTACATAATTGGGCAGCATCATCGATAGACAAGGAGGGTTTGATACAGATGTAAAGGCGCGGATCGGCAAGGCAAGATCAGCGTTTTTACAACTGAAAAACATCTGAAACTCAAACAAACTGTCAGCCAACATTAAAGTTAGAATTTTTAATACAAATGGGTAGAGCGTTTTCTTGTATGGAGCTGAAACTTGAAGAACTATGAAAAGTATCCTATAGAAGGTACAAGTATTTATAAACAATTGTCCGCGTAGAATACTTCGAATCCATTGGCCGGATACCATGAGCAACATCCTCTTATAGCAGATAACAAATCAACCAGCTTCCAACTGACGAAGCAATTAGAAAAAGACGCTGGGGGAGGATAAGACACACACTAAGGACACCATCAAATTGTATCACAAGACAAGCATTAACATGGAACCCTGAAGGTTAAAGGAAAAGTGGGAGATTCAAGAATACACTGAGATGGGAATTGGAGACGGACACAAAGAGAATGAGGTGCTTTTTGGAAGAGCTGGAAAGAAAAGCTCAGGACAGAGTTGGTTGGAGAATACTGGTCGGCAGCGTATGCTCCACATGGAGTAACAGGCATTGTTTGATTAATTGATTAGTTTATCTATTTAAACAGTTATGATTATATGATTTAATGTTGAATTTCTCCTTACTGAACTGAAGAAAAAAATATCCATAGTTGACAAAACATTTTGGGCGTTAATCACAAACTACTTCTCGGACATACGGGTTACAATAAAAAGCCTGTACATTATAATGAAACTATGATGATCTTTTGAGATATTTCAAACAATAGATAAAATATGTATATCAGTATATGTTGTATATATAGTCAGTAATGGAATTCGCTCGGCATATTTTGTTCTCTTTGGAACTTATCAGCTGCATGTACCTGCCATATCCAGATATGTTGATATTCACAATAACACTCTAACTTAATGCTTCTCGCTTCAAATACCGATACGTTATCCAGTGGCATATTCAATTCGGATAGTCAGAAAGTTATACAAGTGAGCTTATTAATGAAATTATTCATAAATATGCACGTACTAAAAGTTTCTATAAATTTCACTTGTAGACTGAGATATAATCGTTCTGTAAAATTAGACAGAATTACTAAATGTGGAGGATAATTTATTTAAATTCTTGGAAAAAAAAACAACTTAAAAATCGAAGATTACGACCAAATTCGAATACATTAGTCAGTGATTTATATCTTTCAACTTCAAAATGATTGTGAAAACGTCAACATTTTGGATTGAGGAAATTTCAAGAATACTGAGAGAATTTTTCCGAAGCACAGTATTTAGATCAACAGAAAATCAACAGATACACGAAGATCGATTCAATCTAATAACCTTTATAAAAGTAGTAATATCAACAACATGTTCAGAAATTAACAGAAGAAAATAGTCAGTAGGAATATAAAGACAAATGGAGACAATGAACTGCCTGAATACAAAAGAACAGAAACACCACCATCAAAATAAACTAATTTAGTGCTAATTGAATAAATTTAAAAGCCCATATTCACATGAAGTAGGTAATAATGATGTCGTACTTAACGATAATGAAAGCTTGACAACTAAACCATTTAATTCAAAGAACTCAACATCACCAAAAATCATCTATTTGAATTACATATCCTTCCCGTTGTTGTAGTGATGACTGACTTCAAGAAGACTGATTAATTTTTTATTATACATATCAATCAACTAATCAGGCATTTAAGAATAGTATGCAATCCTGAAATTATTTACATTAAGTTGATTAAAACTAGATCTAAATACATACACAAACCTGATAAATATGACAGCAGTACCAATATTATGCACACACATGTAGGTATGATTAATTGAGAGACGATAAAAGTAGATTCGTATTAAAAATTTGTAGACCTCATGCTAAGCGTGTGAAACGTATTATCTAGATGCATATATGTGGACATTTACACAAGTAAACGAGGAATAGACTTCCTGTTGAAGGAAACCGGTTATCACCCTTCTGATTTTGACCGTAAATGTTTTTAGTTCGATATAATGTAGTGACAAATTGTTTATATACCGAGTAATGATGATCAATTCAGATAAAGAAAGTAGTTGGTAGAAGTAGTAGTTGGTAGTATATAAATTTAAAAAAGCCTAAAGTAACAGAATCCATTAATCAGGTCTACTAAATTAGAATGATATATACTAACTACATTTTACTTCACAGTCTTCTTAAATGGCCTAGCGTGGTACTCTTTAATAAAGTATATATGAACTTTTCAGAGAGTGGATACTTCCTGGCAGATTAAAGTGTATGTCGCGTTCATTCACATTCGATGTTACCCCACAGGAAGTATCAGTCCTCTAAAGATTACATATTCTCAAACCTCCATAAACGACACATGATTGGTTGATAGAGGGATATACGCAAGGGTCAGAGAAAATGTAATTGTACTTTGTAAATAGATTTTATATAGTATTTATTATCTTTATTACAATGTGTCGTGTGGGACTCACCTTGTTTTTGATTGTTCAGTAGGATTATTGTATAGAGTAGAATTATTAAAGAAAGGTTGAAACTAGATGTTAGTTACCGAGCTGTCCGTACAAGTAGCTCAAAAGTTCAATCGGTTACCCTGCATCCTCAATACATCTTCCTGAAGAATGATAACGAGTACAAAATCTAGGTAAATCAGGTTTGCATGTTGACTATCTCTAACCACTTTACATAAAAACATGTTTCTTGCAACGTCAAGTCAGTAAGACTAGGGAGCTACACTGCGACTTAATCAATACAATTATATCAGTAATAAAGGATTAGATAAAAGGGATATTGGTACCATTCTCAGTGACCAATCAATCTACTAAATAACTTTACTGTAAACATATAATCCGCATTGTTAACCAAAATATGACGACATAATTATCAAATAGGTTTATCAGATATTATTGTATAGTTACAAATAACATCAAATAATCTCTACCTTTGGCTGATCATGAATAATCTTGAATATTAATAGCAAAATAATAAAAACGATTACTAAGACTATGAAAAATATAGTTACTGTTGAGCAAATTAGTAGCTACATGAACTCAGTTGTATAACAAATAACATGTTAGGTCTTGTATTTAAGTCCATCACCCCGCACCCCTGCAAACACTAGCACTGTAATACAGTTAAACTGAACTGGTTAATCTTAAGTAGGACAGAAAGACCATCTTAAATTCAGCTGGCATCCACAATCCAACTTTACTAAAATGTTGCTTAAAATTTAACAATTAAATCACTTTAGACAGTAATGGGTACTGTAGGTTCAAGTATTAACTGGGACATAATTTTCTAGAATAATGCAAAGAAGAAAATTGACATTATCTACAGAGCTGAATAACTTTCTAACGTTGAGGCTACATACAAGAGTCTTCTATAAACATATCAGTGTAGAATAGTCCGATTTATAACCCAACACAATAATATGGAAAGGGCTTAAAAAACAACCTTTATTCAAATGTATATAGTAATATGTAGAATTCACTAACTAAATGATAGAAACATTATGCCAAATGGTACAATACACTTAATGAACATTTAGGATGCTAAATGGATGACCTCAGTGTATAATACTTTACTTTTCCAGTATGAAATTAAACATTGTTATTAAATGCTATTCATTGATATTCATCATTGTCTAAAGATAAAGTAGTAGAATAATTGATCTTTATGAAACTAATAACTCCTTGTACAGAAAAAAACAAAATTATGAAATTGAATAACTTCTTTTTTGATAATGTCAAAGTTTACTTTGATCTTCTTTTAAGTTAACTAAGGTTCCAAGATATTCAAAAAATGACAACATAAGTGTCAACAACAACAACCAATCAAATTCAAAGTCAAAAGAACAAGCTGTTAGTCAATTGTGGAGAAAATCATTTAGTTAAATTCTATCAGAAATTTGCACCGATAAAATTGTCCAGAATGAAGATGAAAGCTCAATAAATATACCATTCGGTCAGGAGAATGCAATATAACTATGAAATAAAACATTTTTATTTTGAAGTTTCACATCACTAAATGATTTCAGCAAGATAACCAATGAAAACCTCGAAGCATTACTGTCATCCAATTGTAGGATTCGGTTCGCATCAACGATCCCATTAGAAAGTAAACATGGAATGTTAGCCTTTTGTTCTAATCATGTGTTCTGAAGAAAATTCACAACTGAAGCTTATGTTTAAAAGTTGACGGATCGAAAGCAAGGCCATAGTACTTGACGATTAAGGAACAACAGATATGCAGAATACTTTCATGAAACAAAGAAATGTTTAACTTTTATAGGACTAATTAGATTATTATGTTCAAAGAAATTCATTTAGCTAAATGGTCGGGTATTCCCTTTAACTGAAAAGCCCTTTTTATTTTACAAAAATCCAAACTATACAGAAATACTTAAATATAAAAACCATGGAATTGAGATATCAATATATATTTTTATGCACTGAGCATTCATGTGCATGCGGAATGCTTTAGACGTCCATAAAGGACAACCATTGTGTGGTCAATCAGTGACGACCTACAAAACCTGAAGCCAATCACAAATCACTCACTGCACCTTCCATCTCAACATAATGCTAATGATGTCGAGTTATATAGACTAACAGCTACATTACAACTAGATCGATAGAATTCGATTGGCACTATAAAACTTCTGGATTGAAATGAAATGCACTCTTAACTAAAAATTACAATTCAATACATATCAATTATTCATTAAATGATTATAAAACTTTAGATATAATACAGTTTATTTATATTTCTTTATCTTATACACATGCAGTGAATAATATACTCATGTTACATAATTATTACTGTATGACTAAATTACTTTTATGTCTAGACATTTGTAAACAATGTTACTCTTTTTTGTTGTTGTATAAATTAGATTGTAAGAAAACACAGTTAATCTCATTTGTTCCTCTCATTTTGTATGAACAAGTTACTTTCACATATACGCATACACACACACACACACTTTTGTACACCCGCTTATTCAATTTGTATTATTCAAAGTAAAGTTAAATAGTTTACTACTGAATTAGAATTATTAATCTATAGAGTAAATAAATTCAATGTAAGAAATTTCAATTGTATCATTTTACTGAATGGTGGTATATCACATAGTAACCAATATATTTTGGTCAACTATTGAAATCAATAATTTGGCATCGGATCAATAGTGATATAAATAAAGAACTTTAAACCTTATTTTTTTTTAAAAAAAAAAAAAAAAGAACAATACAACTTGAAAAAAAGAAATATCTCAATAGCTCAACAGTACTAATTAAATAGTTGCCAGTAAATTATCACAATACTACCATTACTACTACTACTACTACTACTACTACTACTACTACTACTAATAATAATAATAATAATAATAATAATAATAATAATACATGTGGAATGCAAACTGATTACAGATAGTAAAATTTGAAAGTTTGTGGTGTAAACCTTGACATAATAATAACTTATTGATTATTAAAAATAACTATTCCAAACAACTAACAAGTAACGTTAAAGTTAGAATTTTCAATACAAACGTCAAGATAACTTTATTGTATGCTGCTGAAACTTGGAAAACAATGAAAAGTACCATTCTAAAGATTTAGGCATTTATAAACAGCTATCTACACAAGATATTTTGGATCTGTTTGCCAGAAAACATCAGCAACAACTTACTGTGACAGAGAACAAACCAACTCCTAGCTGAGGAAAAAATTAGGAGAAACCGTTGGAAGTGGATAGGATACACATTGAGAAAATTACCGAACTGTTTCACAAGGCAAGGTCTGAGCTGTAATCCTCAAAGCCACGAGAAAAGAGGAAGACTAAATGAACACACTGGGTCGGGGATTAGAGGCAGACATATAAAGAATAAGTAGCGTTTGTGAAGAAGTGGAAAGTAGAACCCAGGACAGGGTCGGTTGCTGGTCTATATTCCATGAGGGGTAGCAGGTAGATGAATTTGCATGAGTATGTGTAAAGTTACTTGGTCTGCTAGGACGTGGAGAGCGGTCATACAAACATATACGAAATATAAATGTTTGGATTATTTAAGTGAAATCTTATAGATTTCACATCATGTATTAAGAGATGGCAACTAGAAGCTTGAAGTAATTTAAACGGATGGGATTCAATATGTAATCTTTGATAAGATGTGAAAAGCGAAAGTTTATCATTGCTAGTCGTTGCTATTTATTCAAACATAAAATGTAGTGTTCTGAAGTTGGATGATATGTATGTCTCGTTGTTACACATGCGCGGTCAACCTAATTAACAAACATCAAGGTCATGGAGATTGACAGTTTTCTCTCATTTTGTGAAGTTAATACAAATTAATCAAAGAAACAGAAGATAAAATCTAGCATCATTGAACTTTAGCCCAAGTAAGTATCAATTATGTACTGAAAATGGTGTAGATGGAATATTTTCATTTTATTCTAAGATGGCTGTTTGCTTTTCCAACAAATGAAACTGATACAAACACTTGTACGTATATCTTATTGGTGATTCTCACATACCAGGATGTAATTCTTACTAGTTTCATTTTAGTCTCTTAATCTCAAACTGTATTTATCATCAAGTATATTGAGCTCCACCATATTGGCATGTTTATAAGAACAAATGTGGATGACTCTAAACTCTGATAATATATTCTTTTGTGGAAATTACATTCGAATATGTAGTGCATACTCACTAAATATATGAAAGTCCTGGAAATAAAACACTTGGTTACTTTTGCCAGAGATGTAGAAAACCGCAAAACTTAAAAGTACATTAAGCATGAATCTAATTTATAGATTTATAAACTCTTCAGTCAATAGTTCCTTAACCATTTGGATGGTGGTTTCCCACTAGCTAAGTGCTCGATGGGATATTTGAAAGCTTTAGTTTCATCAGTTATCTCTAATAGTAAAACAGAATTTTCCAGTTTCAATCAAGACATTTAAACAACATTATTGTTTCCTGTAAAATATTCTTAATAAACACTATCAGAATTTTTTGCATTAGGCATCTAGCACTCTACAATCTAACCTAAGTTTAACAACTATATAGTCTATGTTGATCCATGTTATTAGTTTTATTAAAGCGCAGTAGTTCTATATCGCGGATTACAATTAAGTTACATATTTACATTAACTAATCATGATGCAGTGACTGATGTCATGTTTTTGTAGTTCTTAGTGTTGATCCAATTTAATCAAGTTTTACTGTGGTCACTAGTTTAAGTGCACCTTTCAAAAGCGATGTTACTCTCTAAGACTGACAGGTGCTTATACTTGCTCTCAACTATTTGTGGTGCGTCGTCAGGAGTAGTCTGAAAGTTTGTATATTCGAGTATCTATGTGAGTGCTGCTGGTGGTACGATAGATGAGATCAATTTACACATAATGAAAGGTAGATAGGCTTATGCTAATCTGCGTAATCTCTGGCTCTGTCGTGTCGTGTGTGTAAAACGTCGGTTGAGAGCAGTTGTACCATTTACATATTTGAAACCTGATCGCTAAGAGCTTAGAATCTTCAGTGACTTCGTGTTTGATCATCGTTTTTTTCTGAAAAATGCTTCTATCCAGTAACCGTATAATGTCCATAATCCTGAAGTTAAACACTACATGTTCGATTAAAGTAACGACAATACGATTAGTAACATCACATTAAAACTAACCATATTTTGTGGATGTCATTTGTCAAGGATAAATAGTCATAACTTTTTTTCAATCCATCACAACTCCTTAATTAAAATCTTAAATATGATGTTATTCATTTTAGCTGAAGAAGTTACCAATTACACTTCAGAATAGAAGACATTGAAGATCATTTCATGCTTCTCTTCTATATTCTATACAGAAGTAGTGAAATTCCTAACTGAATGAAGTTTTTCATACTTTTTAATTGTGTGATGTATATTTTGATAAACTTTTATGCTTAAAATAAATACACTTTTCTTTTTTTACTATAAAATGAAGAAAAGAAGATTAAATTCTTGTATTCAGTAGTATATCAATCTCATATTGGCAATCGGATAGATAGAACTTCTATCGTAAATTTGTTTTTTTTTTTCACAATTGTTGATCTAATCGTCAATAATACACCAAAAACATTTTTACCAATTTACATCAGTAACGTTGGATTTCAATATAAAGTTTTGGATATGACATAGATAATGTGACTTATTGATTGTTGGATATAGTTCTACTTCTAAATAGAATGAGGGGCACGTGCTCTCTCTCTCTTTCTCTTTCTCTTCATTATGCCTGTATATAAATCTATGCACTTTATTAAGGTGTATCTATGTACTCAGATCTAATAACTAAAAAACGAATGGACTTTAAACAACATCATACACTAAATGAAGTTAAAATATCTTTTTTATGCCTTCAAAATTATTATCTATTAGATTAACAGAATAAATATTTGAACAAACAAAAAAGTGTATAATTACAGTATGTATACTACTATAACACTATCTACACATACAAGTAGTATAGTATAAAACACAATTAAAATAATAAATGAATACTGTAAGAAATAATTGAAGTAAACTACACTACTTTCAAATCATATGCTTCATTTAATTCAATAGAATGATAATAATCTAAGGTTATTCTGATAATGAAATGCTACAACAACAAAGAAGATAATGTTGTCTTGTATCAACATGAGTAACCATCTATTAGAAATGTTTTCTTTTCTTTTCATTTTTTGTTTTTTTACAAACTATGTAGTAGATATGATATGATTGATATCATTTACGTATAAAAATATAGATACCTTTAAAACATTATAACTTAATAGAATGGAAATATATACACATACATATAAAAGATAAAACAAGACTTTAATGAAGTATGAAATCTTGTGGATATTTCAAGGAGAAAAATGTATACACTAAATTACGTCATATCATTTACAGTAATTGTTGTTGAGATAAAGAATAAAGTATGTGGAAAAGATGATAAAGCAATTGATGAGATTGTGAATCTTAATCAATCAAAAGTGGATTAGATGTGTATTAAATATAGCTAACCAATGCCTACTTTTGCGTATGATGTTATCTGATATAACATTAAGATGGAAGAAAGTTAAGTGCAATGAAGTCATTGACTGTCGATTTTAGCTAAGCTTGCAAATGAAGGTTACTTGGTTGACGTCTGTGAGATCACTGGTTTGAGACACTGAGTGATATTGACAGAGGAACACTCACTCCTTATCATTTTCTTCACCATCAGTTTCATACATACCTTTTCACTGACTATTGTTCAACTATAATTTGATACTGATCTTGTTAATTTAATCTAGTGTGATATAAGAACTTGAGACAATGTCCATTAATGATATAATTGACTGTCTGATTAACCTCAGTATCATTACTAGTTTTGTTATCACACACTTTTAGTCAGGAAAAGTTATCATTTATTTAAGCAAAACAGTTCAACAGAATCATTAAATTTACTTATTGATGCAACTCAGTTATCATGCACATACTGTGTACACATCTTTAAGTCATAGTGAATATGTGAAGGTTAGTGATACTACTAGGCAATCGCCCAAACTGAATTGGGTAAACTTGATGTCGAACTTACAAACCTCTTATCCAAAGTTGAACATCTTAACTACCAATCTCTAGTTCATAATTTCGATCTGAATAATCTTTGTCAAGAAAATAGTATTATTCAGGATTCAGTAGTTAAATTTAAAAGGGTCAAATCAAATTTCATTAAATAATTCCTACCTGCCCACAAAACTACCTACGGATAATTAATTTTTCATTCATGATTTCAGAAAAAACAGATGATGAGTTCATCTATGAAATATCATCCAACGTCTTCAACCATTGATCATAGTGACTGTTGGTGAAACCAAGCCAGATAGTCTGAACTTATCGACATGAATAAGATCAGTAGTAGTCATTGACTTGGTTCGGCCGTCTATAATCTTCCCTTTACTACAAAAATACTTAAGGTAAGATTAATTGCAAGTAAATACTACAAGCATCGTTTTAGATTAATTTGTATTGTAGTATTATTTTGTCTTTAACGAAACTTGTATAAATGCAAAACTAGTATTCGCAAGAAAGCATGTGATCAGAAGAGAATAACTGACAAAAAGTAATTAGTGGATTGAAAAAGCGTTTTTTTCGACTTGATATGAAGTTAATTGAGTAACATTGATAATTAGCTACTCAACTTACAATTATAAACAATTAAATGCAAACTAAGTGATATAAAAACTAAGAGAACACCGTGTCCATGGGTTCGACGCCTGGCAAGGTGGTAAAAATATATACTGCTAGGGAGTCTTAACCTGAAAGAAAATAGCTATCTAGTGGTTTTCAATGGTTGTCTATTTATAATCACTGGGTGAATTCTCATTTGATTGTATAAATTATCATATCTCTTCCCGTTAATTTAATAAATTACTACTGGAAAGTAGTGAATATTGAACAGTTATTGCTAGCTACAAATGAGTTTGAAATGAATAACTTTGAAAAACACTTATTAATTGATTTATAGCAAAATCAATGCTGGTTGTTTAATCAAGCGCACTGTTGATGTAATCAATTTAGAGGTTAAAGTAACATCTCATAAGTATGCCTGGCCACTGCCTACTTCGACTAGCGATGCTGAATGATTTAGGCGTAGGATTGAAGAAAAATTAGAGGGCGGCCAAGCTAAAACATGAAATCATTTAATGAAATCACTAACTGCTGGTTAGAGCCATATTATTTGTTTTCCATTACTTGGTTGGAGTCCACACGAATGTTGCAATCACTGATTTGAAACACTGAGGGATATGGCTTAGAATCAGTCACAATAGAGCAGGCGTATTCTTTCATTGTCCTTACCTAAACTGTAAGCTTAAAATCATGATATACTTTTCATTCCACAAACTCATTTTCCCTATATCATATTCTATATGATCACACATTTTTTCTTATTACAATTTAAGTTACTAATACTTCTATTAATTTAGTGTTCATCATGCTGTGCTGCTGAAATTTGACAACTTAGACCAATACACACATGATGTCAGGTTCCATGTTGTTCACGTATATTCAATGCTTTATTACTCCTATCAACTCATTTACAAAGTATAGATTTGTGAATCTCTAGCATTGATCTATACTCTGACTATACTATCCAATAGTTGTTTACACTAAAAGATATGAAATAGTCCTCGAACTATATCCTATTTATTCTTTATATCATATGCTCATCAGTTTAGCATAGAATATAACTTTAGATATTCTGTATGTTGTTAGATGATTTAATTCTAATTAATAACAACAACAAAAAAAAAGAATTCATTCAAACTAGAATTTTGACACTTTTAACTTAATACATTTTGAATAGTATAACAACATAGTTAATAAAAAGCTGAATGATTATGTATTATGATCTATGAGAACAGTAAGAGATACAATAAGAAAGTAGAAACATTCATTGCTTAATACATTACATTAACTCATTTTAGGACAATCTATTACATACACTAAGGAAGAGATAAATGGACTAGATATTATTTCATATTATTCATTAATTAATTAATTACTATTTTAGTCATAAAGTGTAAACAACAGTACTATATACACTGCTGGTATGATTATTATAATCCCTAGAAATACCGCATTGAATCGCATGCTTGAATAGCATATATATATATATATATATATATATATATATATATGTATATATATATATAACCTCGATCGATATAATTGAATTTCTGCAGGTGGAATATTTTGCATGAAGGTACCTACAAATCAATCGATATGACATATATATATATTGAAAGATAAGTAATATCGGAATGTAACACAGACATACACACATACACATATGTAAACAACCAATAGAATATGTATGCGCTCAATTGAATGAGCATTGACACGTGAAAAAAGTAAATAAATAAATTTAACTATGATTACGAAATTATAAATTCGTTGATGGATGAACGTATCATTTATAATTAAAAACCGATAGAAAAATATGACATTCAACTATTTACACAACATCAAAATATAACTAATATCAGCTCACTAATGACTAACTCCTTGAGCTAATTCCTAGAGTTCTAGTGTGAAGATGTAACTATTGGAATTCAACCGTGTCAAGTGTGAGACAGTCACCCACCGATGGCAAAGATGAGATCGCTCAAACGTAACACGAATTGACTGAATTAGAAATTGCAACCGTTTGGGGTCGATTCAGTGTTCTAATGAAGAAGTGTTTACCGTGGAGCCAGAGGGTCTTGGGTTCAACCCCCGATGAGGTCGTGGATGCGCACTCCTGAAGCAGCTGTCCCGTGCTTTCAGGTGGTCAGTGGTTGTCTAGTTCAGATCAATTCGTGATATCAAAATTGACGAATTTCATTTAGTTCAAGTGCTATTAAATACATTTTTCAGCAAAGAAATATATTACTTATATGTTGCAATAACCTGATAAATTTTAATCAACCAGTCCAACTGTTCATGTTCATTGTTAGTGGCTTTAAAAAGTTCCTCATGCTCGTAACCACCTCTCACAGAATGGTTAACCAAATGTGCTATCAAAATATCAATAGTTCTCTCATATCCTACATTTAGTCTAAACAGGCTATAAAATTAACTCGAATCAGTCATTTACAGTAATCTATGGTGTAAATGATTATGTGCCAAAAACAATTATCATCAAGGTATTTCGAAGAGCCAAAACAATAGCCGAACAGGTTACTGGACCAGAAACTTTTTATACAAAATAAAGTACTTTCAATGTCATTTTTGTTGTAACCAATCCAGAATCCAATAAGCTAACATTCAACATAACTTTTTGACTAATTTAATAAGGTTCATCTTATCCAATTATTATATCCTTTTGTTCTAATCATTCTCGCATCACCGTACTACAGTTATTCTTAATATTATTATTATTATTAGTCGTGTAAACACAATGAGCTTGAATTATCACTCATTCTACCTTTTCCTACCTAGTTCGTATCATTTCGCAGATGACGTAACTTTGAAATAAACATTCGAATTGAAATGTTAATTTTTGTGGAACTTGGTTACGTTAAATAATATAAATTGATGGAAGTAAGAATTCTATAATTGGAAGCCGGTCTAGTGGTACAGAGGGTTAGGTGTTCGTCAACGTGAAGCCTCTGGGACGGAATCTGGGGTGTATACTGCTGAGTTTTTCACTAGGACAAAACAATTGTTCAGTGCTCTTTGGTTTTCAATGATACCGTGCCTACGAATTCAATCTACTAAACTTAATATCAAACTCCACAAAACCACTTCGATTTAAATCTAATTTTAATAATAAAGATATTTTATTCATTTTTACATTACATCTAGCAACTTTCCCTAGTAATTTTGACAAGAAAATATATACAATAAGTTGGAAAGAGATTAATAGATAATACATAAGATACTTCTGAAAGCAATTAAAATGAAACCTTGTTTAATGTAGATTACATGCTAATTGATATTCGTCAATAAACTGTACGTGTAATCTTTTAGACACTGATGTACTCTATGGGAATTCAAACATGGGTAGTTAAACTGGACGATAGACACCCGTTACATAATTCTTAAATAATGTATGCTACCTACGTTTATATGATTTATCGCCCACTAATGTTTATAATTAATTATTTAAATCGAACTAAGATATCGTTTAGAAAATTCAGTACACATAATAGATAAAATCACCGTTGATGTATCTTCTATTTATCATAAATTGTATTTAGTTAATTACACACATTACGCTGGTATTATAAAGGGCCATGTTATACGCAGTTAATGATTTCCTATTCAAAGTATGCCATGGTCTTGTAATTCATACGTAAGACCATGTATATCTATATTAGCCTTAAAAATGCAAGATAAATTAGTTACTTTCTCGTATGTTCTAATTGGCTAAGTTGAAGTGAAGAAGGAAGGAATATGTATGAACCAATTAATATTACCATATATTATATGTTATGAGTTACGGTGACAAGTATTATATAAAACAATTTCGACTCAATTAAAATCTAAAAGACGACTTCCAACGTTTGTGTGCATAATTGGAAAACAGATAATTTGATATCACGAATCGGTCTGAAATATAAAACCATTGATCACCAGGACGCCCTCTAACGGTGCTCGCTTACACTCTCGTCACAGATCGAACCCAAGACCCTCTGATTCCGCAGCTCTCAATGGTTGATTAGTATTTTCAGTTCGCAATTACGTTTGAGCGACCTTATCCATTGTCATTGACAGGTAACTGTCTCACACTCGACATGGTTGAACTCTACGGGTCACGTTCTTACGCTAAAATTCCAGGGATTGCCTCTAGAAGGTAGTTACTAAGTGAATTGACAGTGATTGTAATTGGGTGTTGTGGAGATCGCTGAGTGTTAATATTCAACAATGACAAGTACAATAAACAAACCACTGCATAGTAGTGATTACATTCAAAATTGTTGAGAAAAAAAAAGTTACTTTTATCACCATAGAATCAAATACACAGTTTCAAGCATATTAACGATCGATTTGACTCTTATAAATTATTAATCACTCGATTTTTCATTCATGTACCTATTTAGCCCTAACATGTAACTCTAATCATGAATAACTATTTTTGCTAATAAACGGTAGGACCGATATTACGTAACGAAATGGATGAGCGTTGAATTACTAATGTTGCTAACAGAAATACCTCTATAAGGAACTTCCATAATCTTTTTAATCGTTTTGTAAATCCTAATATTCTTAATAATTATTTAAGTGACCAGAATGTATATATTTGAAAAAATTGAGGATCTTTTCGATACTATTGAGTGCTAAGAACTAGTTGGTTTGACTAAGAAGTTTGTAATATCGTTCTAAATAACAAAATCATCAATCTCTACTTCATATAGACATGAAATTTTATTTATTCCAAGACCGTTACTTTGTGCTGATAACCTTGTTTGTGACTTTTTTCTCAATCTGTTTCGTCACCTACGTTTGTTTACGTACTCCTTTTGAATATCGTGCATAGCTGACTCCTAATTATTTGGTTGAATGATCATCTTCATAAGCATTGATTGATAAGATATATGTCAATAGACCTATAGATGGCAATTTATCTAAATGTCCTGTTTATAAAAATTCTGTGCTATTCACTGAATCCCCTCAACATTCTTTTACCTAACTAAATTCATTTTATTAATTATGCATTAATACATTTCACATTGTTTTACATAACAGATTGATTCAGTGAAAAGAACGTTCACTTCTCTAAAATATAGTGCTCATAGCAGTTGATGCGAACTGTTTTACGAGTTATATTGCATCTGTTGATTCTCGTTGTTGTACAATAAATCATAAACATGGCTATCAAAAAAACTGATATAGGTCTTGTAAAATAATTAGAAAAGTTCCCTACTCCATACAATAGACATTGATGATAATGCTGTCCAGAACGGAAAACGAATGCAATACAATTAATTCATTAGGATCTAAGAGATCATTAATAATACAGACATCATTCAGTCTATCTATACATCTCTATCATTTCAAGAATCCATTTTTTCAAATCATCTCTATTACTTATAGTTACATGATTTTAAAATCATTTTCAATTAACTAAATATTAACCGGTGGTACACTAAGTAACTATCAAATTTACAAAATCTTTATTAAGATTAGCTCAAATTAGTAGAAGTCATGATTATGAAGTGAAATTACTAAGTAGAAAATATAAGTTTTATAATTGATAACAGTGTGTGATGTATAAAATTACCCAGTTCATCTGTCAGGGTAACATGATTAAATAGTTGATGTAGGAATGATTGATCAATAGAGACGAATTAACAATAGTTGAAGAAAATACTAATACACAAAATACGAAAATGAATGACTTATTTATTTTCTACCACACAAACTAGGTAACCACTTCGTTACATGGTTCCTCCAACCCCTCACTCCAATTACTGAATTCAATCTAAGAGAAATGATCGCTGTCTTGTAACCTAATTCCCTTAAATTTATAGCTAGTTTGTTGGTAGTAATGCTTTAGACAATTTAATATAACATTCATTGTGGCCATGAGAAGAACATACAAATGAATCTTTGATGTAAAAAATAGTAGTACTAAATTCACTAGGATTATATAGCAATACTTTTTACAGTAGTAAGATTCGAAAAACCAGTGAATAAGTTTTGCTAAACTAATAAACTATAACAGGTTTCATGGCTTGTGAAATATTGTCAACTTTTAAAGATTCTGTGCTCGTTGGCTGAAAAATTGCTTTGACACTATAACGGTTATTACTTTAAGAACGGCTATAAGTTAGTCAATTTATTATAATTCAACTGATCAGTAAAACCAGTTAACAGTATTATGAAGACTTTGATTATGAATAAATATTAAGCTCAAAGAAATCGGTGTATAATTCAAGTAGTGTGTATTGTTGATACAACTTGAACTATGTACCAAGACTGCACAAATCCAAGAAAAGAGTTTAAAATGTTGTCTTCTAAGTTAATAATTACTCAACAATATCATACGATTAAGTCTCGTAATATCACGTGAACTGATTTGATGATTAAATGTTTGTTGTTAGACCTGAAAGTCTTAAGTTAGACTCTTAGTAGAGTCCCAGGTGAACCATGTACTAGAATAAAACACCTATTTAATACTTACTGGTTCATTAACTAAGGTCCGTCTTTGATATGAAACCTGATAAAAAGTGAACTACCTATCAATTGGAATAAAAAACCTAAATATCCTGACACCTTAACAGGATTTTAAAAGAAGAAAATGCTTCAGAAACAAAAAAATACATGAAATATTTTTTAGAAAAATACTCATTCATTTATAAACTTACCTACGTATCAGAAGGTAGGGAAACCAATGAACTGGTTTATGACTGTAAAAATCCAAAACTTCTAAACGATCTGTTGTTAATCGTAAATAACAGTCCGGTTGACATAAGTGTAATTTCATCCAATCACCAGCTTCTTCAAGAAGTGCAGGGATTTTATCCTCTGTATAAGATCAATATTTAAAAGGTATATAAATCAATTAATACAATACTCGGAAGTACACTAAAAAAGATAGATGTATCGCTTTATTGTTTTAATTAGATAAATCGTTTAAACATAAATCAAAATATAGGGCTACATATAGCACAGAAGTTATCTAAAACGTTCTCAGTGTTTAATAAATGTGTTATATTTAGCACTTTAGGCATTTTCACCTCGTTTGGTGAACAAGGATTATATATTACAAGCGTGATTTCCAATTAAAATCTTAAGTATTGAGACGTTGAAGTTATTTCCAACTGTCTGAAACTTACATTAATACTTGGGAATCAACCACTAAACTTTCCCATCTAAATAACCAATCAACTCCCTTCTTTAAAAATTCACATAAACATAGTAACAATTATTTATTACTAGCTTCTATATGCAGATAATTTAATTTACAATTATTAGAAATGTTCAAAATAACTTAGTCCCAGTATTCAAAACATTATACAAGTGAATGATTGCAGAAAATAATTATTGATTTATCAGTAAGTACAAAACTTATTATTTCTTATTAATGCTTTCATGAAGCCTTAGTGTCAATCGTTGTATGTGTACCTCTTAAAATATACAATCAGATAATGCTTATTTTAAAGTCTTATAAAATTAAGTGACATTTATACTAAGTTAACATTTCTTATAACTGAAGGTCATATGTGATTTGCACTAATTTAATAATGAATGACAGTTTCTTACTTTGATATTCCTATTAACGTTACATATCTAATATTTGTTCTACATTTCATACAAACTTACCACACACACACACACACCCTCATTTATAAAATTGAATACACCAGGAACAATAATCATAATGAAATAATATGAGATAAGTGAGAAAGTGTATAAATCATCATTTCAAAATATCTTCATCTGTATTTACTAGTGTTCGTTTGCTCTTTCTTTTCTTGTACTTTGATTCAGTTTGCTTTTATAATCAACTTATTTTACAGCATTTTTTATGATGTGATTTAAAATATTAATATCCGTAGTAAGCCATTTTTATACATTTTTAAAAACATTCCTTGTAAAATATTCATATATTAACACAAGAGCACCTCATACAAAGTCTCTTTTGTTATTAACATAAAAAATTAACACCGTTCGTTAACAGCTGGAGGAAACCCTCAAAACAAGATAGCTCATATTATTTCGTTTCAACCGTTGCTCTCATTTTATTCAAATTCATTTTTCTCCTCAAACTGTTAGAAGTCACTGACCTGGTCTGAGTCATGATGGCAGATCTAAACTTGGTTAGGGTTAAAACGATAACCAGTGACTAACAATTTGAGACGTTAGGTGGCATGGTTCAGAATCGATAATATTGATGGTGACGTATTCACTATTTATCTAATCCCACCCCCAGATCATTAGTCTAAGCATCCACTCAAACAAAGTTCTTTTTTATTCAACATTTTGTCACGTAACCGTTATATTTTGATATTACTAACTGATTCGTTGAGCAAGCTTTTAATTTGTTTATTTGTAAAATATCGTCCTAACTGACAAGCTTCATACAGTACAAAAAGCCTGTCTTTGACTCAATTATTAGTCACAAGCCATCCATTTAAAGGTAAATTATAAAAAGCAATATTAAGGCAATTCGCTCAGAATGCATTTATGCCAACAATGAGAGTACTACAAATCTTTCTAACAATAAGTGTGGATATGAATGATGACTACATGCCTCTCTGAAATGTCATAGAAAATAAAACTAGGTGGTGAACCAAACGAAATGACAAACGCTGATAGCAAACACTAGATTCTGTAGATAACAGATTAAAAAATTGTTGAGAAAGTTACGGAACAAATATACACAGATGAGTTTACAAACATGATACAATGTCTCTATAAAGTCTCTATTTAGTAAACCTTTAATGAAACATTTTATCGTTTTACGCAAATTGTAGTCATAGTTTGACTTTAAAACTTAGGTTTGTGAGCTATAGAAGGATCATCACGTTAAGTAAAAACATACAAAATCATTTAAACCAGTTTCATAGAGTAGTATCTACATTTTAATGCGTATTTATCAAATGTCCATATTATCTTAAGCACGAGCTTTTATTTGAATTACTAACTTTGGTTACGTTTTTTTGTTTTCACATTGGTACTGATTAGGTATAGACTTATTATTCAGCTTTTTATGTTGTATCTATGTCAATGCTAACATTTTTCATAGAAAATTGTGGTTCTATAATCCGTGTATGCAACCGCGTAAGCTTTTAAATCACAACGACCTAAGATACATCAACTGTTATCTTTTTTCATTTTGTCTATCGGTAAGCAGGCGTTAGCGCGTCAGATCACTGAGCTGCGAGTATCGGCTTTATTAATTTAAAATATGAGAGTGCGATCATACCTGCGAATAAACATTTACAGCTTTTAAAAATTGAAAGTATTATTATGTGTGCTAGGAATATTATTTAAAACTATCTAATATGGCTTATGTTATTGTTTTTAAGGTGCCAAAATATTAAACTATAAATGGTTTTTCGGTTTTTATGATAAAAAATATAGCACATTATATTTTTATCAGTAAAGTATGAAAAAGGAAACAGGAGTTTATTTGAATGTCATGGCATTTTTGAATTATACTATGATTCAAATGAAAACTTGGGAAATAACACAGTTGTATAAGAAACATTTCACAATCAATCGAAAGGCAAAGCTAAAAATTGTCAAATAAATGGTTTGTGATAGTCTTCTTTTTCTTATTATTAGTTTTACTAATACAACAACTCAGCGAAACAAGCACGAATGCGTATTGGTCCCTATGCATTCAAAAAATTACATTTATACAAGTCAAAAATTAATATTTTCAGGCAACTGTCAAGAACTGCCGACAAATATTATATAAAACCCAAATATTAATTATTTTATTATCCCTAAGCTGGTTAGTACACAAGATTAAATAAATTCAATAATTCTTTTAATCTTCATTTCGAAAGATTGAGAGGCTTCGAAGAAGCGTTCTATTTCGATCATATGTACATTCGTTGAATGAAAATCGAGTGCAAAAGTGTATGAACAAGATTGAATAAACAACAACTTTGAACCACTCTCAGCCTAATCCAAATATCCTCTTAGTTTGACAACCGGATTAACAACAATCACCTTGTAAAGCTTGGCTACCCATCAATTTGAACAGTAACTGAACAAAAAGATCTGTGCTTTTGCCAAGCGCCAAAGTGAAATGTTCGGAAGCTGACTACCAAATTTAACAAAGTGTTTGGTTGAAACAGGCCGTTTTAGACATTTATATAATATTGTAAATGTGACTTGAAAATTCTAACTAAACACTCCTGAAATTTGATTAATTTAATAGCAATAAGTTCACAAAGATGTGGGTTTACAATACTCCTGATGAAAATCTCTCTCTTCTTTTCTGACCAAATTTCAAAGGACCATTTGTAATAATATTGCTTTTGTGAAATATCAAGGCTAGTTATTTTTGAGATGTTAAGGTTTAACATCAAAGTTAAGAGCAGTGTCATGGTTGAGTGAATATGAAATTCCTAAATATATTATATCACGATGTTATGGATTTTTAGTGTGACTGATGGATAAGCCACAATAAGTTATTTTGACCAAAATAGATATAAAAGAAACATGAACCTAATGCTGGCGTACTTTACAAAAACAGATATTTTTCAGAATATAGGAGTCAAACAAGACATTCAAGAGTACAAGATATTAGAGAGATATATTTTAAAGGCAGCATTGTAAACTTTTTACAGTAAGGTGAAGAGTGGTCTGTAACTTTAAAATGGAAACGTAAGGATTAGCTTTAAAGTCTAACGAAATAATAAAAAAGGATCATCTATACTTTGTTAGAATATCGAAGCACGTAAACATTTCACGGAATTATAAGAAATATTTACATAGTAAGCTATAAAGACAAAATAACATTGAATCAAATAATTATACCTGAAGAGTATGCCTCGTAAACTTCATTGTCCATCAACACATCCTCAAATTCACTTTCACAAGCCTGCGAGTTTGGTTTAAGTGACATAAAACTTCCGGATTTGCTAAGCGTTCCTAAATTACATGCCAAGTCTCTGTGAGTGGTAGAGCCATTTTTTGACTTCTTCCCAATACATGTCTTGCAAATAGCTAACCACGCAGTGATTTCGTTTTCATCTTCTGTGGCAATAAGAAGCTTCTTGTTTCCGAAAACACTCGAAGGAACAAGTTTAAGAGCAAAAGAGGCACTTGAATTGACAGCCTCGGTTCTCATTGAACATGATTTATATTCACTTAAATTACACAGCGCAGTGAAGGGTCTTGCAGCAAAGTTCTCTGGGCGATATGAGCTTTTTTCTGGAAATTTGCTAACTTCATTGTCTGTGCAATTAGTAGTTTCACTCAATAAAACTGAAGACGGCAATGATTTGATGCACAAAAATGTGTCAGTGTCATCAGTAAGCAATCTCACATCGCAAATAATCCAATCATCCTATGATTAGGCCAGTTATTAAACTTCAAAAAAAATCTTACTTTAGCTGCACGTATATAATTCGACTTCACAAAAAACCTTCCGGAGAGATTCATAATAGTTCTGCATTGGTGTCTAGGTCACAAAAGTCGGAAAAATGCCTGTGTTTAATTTAAACAAAATAATCAGTAATAAATTTCCTTGAGTAGAAGAAAGATAGTTTGCAGTGTGATTTATTTTTTTCTTAAAATGTTACTTTTTTCAGTGATAAATAACCATAATATTTATCCTCATCACTAAACAACTGAAATCAAACCAGTTTACATCAAACCATTTAAAATTACTTCAAATTAGATAATAGATTACATTCTTGTCCAAAAATGATTAATAGTGTACTGTAGCTCAATTAAAAGTATATCTTTTGTCTAGACGACATGAAGTGTGTGCTTCATTAACATTCTCCTTATCAGTTGTATTGTAATCTTTAGTTGCTTCTAAAGGAGTATGTCTGGGGACATATCTGTTTTGTTGGCAGTTGCCGCAAATAACAATCACTGTTTATTGTCTTCATCCAACAATTTTTATTAGTCCCTATCATTTGTATATTTTTACACCACTCTAACTTTATTGTTTTTTCACGTTTTCAGTGCATTTACGCGAATATAATTATTTCTCCTACAGGTGTTGTTAAAAAGTAAAGTTACTACAGGTCTCGTTATAACCTAAATTTTTCAGTAAGTAGTCCGCACTATTAAAAGGGGAAAATATCAGATTTATCAGTGCAAAGAGGAGTTAAGAGATAGTAGTAGTACATAACATTAAAAAGAGCTGATTACACTAAGTTCGTTCAATTTAAAAAGGAGTTGTATTCCTGACGATACTGGATGACTTCTGTGTTTGATCATTCTCACCAACCTCCCTATAGAATCCAATAATTAAAGATACTGTAAGTATTGTAACTACGAGTGTAGTCACATTAATTGTATGTCATTTAATATTCTGAGTTTGTCTTGTGAATACTGAGGGATTTCTAATAAGTTTAGGTAAAATCCATTCTTTGACCCGAAATTCTAAGATAAATGGATTTCTCTCAGGTTTTGAGTGTCCTTAACATTTTGGTAAGTTTTGTAAATTGTCATCTTTCCAGAACAAATAATAAACTATCTGGAAGATTCGCTGTTGTTTCTATATGAGAAAATCTGCGTCGAGTTAAGATTTGTTGGAAAAAACTCTACAACCATACCAAGATTTTTACGTGAAGCAGATTCTCAGCCACTAATTTTAACCTGGACAGTTTTTTATTCGAAAGATTATTTGTCGCATGGATAAACTAAGGAGCATCATGATGTTTAAATTGTATGATCCCTTGTCAGCCTTATCGAAGGTAAACTTGTATCACTGAAAATCATTGTCTTCAAGTCAAGGCAAGTTAACCAATCGCAGACCATGGCAGTATTGTGTTCTGGTTTTTTTATGCTATTGCAAAGACTGTAATTATTATCGATGATATTAAAGTCAATATACTAAAAAATCTAATGGTTACTTGACAGGTGCTATAAACGTTCAATTAAATATAGGAACTTAACATTTCTAACGCCAAACCTACTATATCTTTACGGTTTTGATAGATACATTTTGTAAAGTAAATAATTTTCTTACGATCATGTTTCATAGACTGATTTTATAGTAAGGTGCGGTTTGTTTAGACTTTGTCTTGTCACTTACTCTGACGAATAAAAATGGCTAACGTAAGACTTTTAGTAATGCAACTGTCTGTGATAACATGATTAACTGACCAATTACGAGCTGTATTTGTGATGAAGATAGCTATACAATTTGTTAATTTTACTTTAGCCTTCCGGATTAAAAGCTATTAGAAGAGATATTTTACGATGAACATGTAGTCGTGTATAGTTTACTGATATGTTTTCCGTCAATCTTATACCCGTAGGTACTAACAACAGAATTGACTCGCGAACTTGTCTATGCGAAAACAGACACCTGTAACCGTTATTTTACATTCTTTGTCTTCTTGCTGTTGCTTTGTCCAGTTTCAATTTACACTTTTCCCCAGCAGATGGCTCAGTTGTGTTTGTTTCTTATCAACGGATGGTAAGAATTCTGAGTAATAACAATAACAATTTATTCTGAAGTAGCATTTTGTACATAAGAGCATACCAGATTACAGGCATAATCAGAATGTTATGGCTTGTTTTTAAAAGAGTTTTGACAGAGGGTCACTGTTATGGAATTCATGCTATATCAAAATAATAATTATTTACAGAGCCAACGATAACAAGGTTTACAGTTTACATTACTAGAGTACTAAAGGTATATTTTGTATCATGAAGTGCTTATGCCAAACAACTGCCCGCTTTATGTCTTTGGCGCTGTTATCCCAGGAAATGGACAATAGAAACTATCCAGCTACGGGATAAGGCTTAGAGTATTTAAAATTTGGATAAGACAGGCCAACCTATTAAGTTCGAGTCTTAGAAACGGTCGCAGAGCAGGTACATCATAAAGTGCAGGCATTCTTCTAACGGCTCTAGTATTTTCTAGTATTTTAATACACGGCCACCCTAGTGATGTCGGTTAAGATCGTAACCACTAATTGCTGAAAACCGCTGGTGCGTTTTTATCTGCAAATAGTAATCTCGTGTTCTGAAAACGTCGTCGATGCGTGCATAATGTCAGTAGCTCACAGCATGCTGGCTCGACTTTAACTTGCAACTAAGCATTTGCTGGGTCTAATTAGGCAAAACAGCTACCACCATTTAAAATGGTGAACAAATCGATTGGAATCAATAGAGGATAGTAATGTTGCTCTAGGGTAGCATTCAGACAGGTTGAAAGTTGATGCGGATGCACAGTGTATCGTTAGGTTGCTTCACAACGACTACTAAAGCTGCCCTAGATGTGGATGATACCAGTGTAAGAACACCTTGTTTTTCTAACCAATGAAGTCCTGCGTCAACTTCTGGTGGCGAAGCGAATAAAACTTGTCTTTTTGGGATGGAAAACTGGAGAGGCATTCGGTATCAAGCGAAGAAAGTCTTACAGTGAGGTACAGCATTCTAATACTTTTACGAAAATTCGTCACTTAAAATCTTCGTCAAAACTTTTCCAGCTTTCTTGTTTCGATGCGGTAGCACAGTGTACTCAGTGGAACTGCTCTTAGTTTCAAATCAGTAAAATAATCTAAGCCTAACAAGTCAAGGTTATCGGTAACTATATAACATACTCCATCCATGCTTATATCATTGGATGTCACTAGGCGTACGATTTCGCCGATGATGTCCTGGCGATTCCCTGTTTTACTTACAGCAAGCTACTCTGTGGAACACAGTACCGGTTTTCCGATCTTAATCCATCTTTTTCTAGAAATAGTAGCAATATCAAAGTCTGTGTCAAGTTAAAGGCTTACCACATGACCACTTATCTGAACAGAAACATGCTTTCTAGTTGATCTCTGTAAAATGAGATTTACGGTGGATACTGAAAATGACTCAGCTGGCTTACTGAACTCAATTTTTTTCCGGAACGTCATCGAGTGCTCGTGTTTCTCTGCCTGAAATAAGTTGCCTTACGTCCCAACATGTAGCATTCGCTGCAGCGCTGGTTCTTAAAGGGGCAGAACTTTGCAAAGTACCATGCACCACAGTCCCAGCAACTGGATGGGAGAATAATTTTCTTCTTATCAGCTGCTTGTCACAATAAGTTGAAGTGGTGAATATTGAAGTGATTTGGCGGGAACTGGATTTTCTTCAAGCTGCATGAGCTTCGAGCTCACTATGACCACTAGATTGGACGAGTGTAATATCAGGCCTTAAGTTAGTCAGCTGTTGATATTCTGCAGCAATGTCTTCGTTAGGGAATGATGGTTTTTTATCAAAACAATGTTACAATCATATGTGGATATAAGCAAACCTTATTGATTGCAAGTTGCAGATGAGGATTAAAGATCTGAATTGATTTTTTAATAGCTGTTTGAATTTAAAACGCTTTATATTCTCTGTTTACAATATCGACATTAGTTAAGAAAACATCTCATTTATTTTTGAATGTAAGCAACTGATATGTTTTCGCCTTCGTTGTACCTGGAAGCACTAACCACAACTCTAACTCACAAACATACCCAGACGAAAACTGACGCCCGCGACCGCTGACCAACGACTAAACAACTGATTACTCGCCCAAAACTAAATCAGGAAGACAAAAAGGCATCACTCAAAAATTTGATTCTACTTTTTCCAACGCTGTATACATTTTTACAACAACCGCCTTGTAATAATTATAATAATTAGCACACTAATCAGTTATAAAAACCAATAAGAAATATCAAGACCAGTGCAGAAAGAATAAACAGTAATAACGATCACCTCTCACATTGCAATTAATAAGAAATAGCAAAACTACGAGTATTTACGAGGAAAATAACTAGTTCCGTTTCTTCTAAGAATTTACCATTACTAGCGACTATTTGAAAAAGATTTATTTATAATCAATTAGCGCTGAATACATGCGTAGACCCCCTATCTAAAACCAACGAAACCACAAATTCCAAGTTTGAGATAATGACAAACTTGATCAATTTATATCAAAATGTTATATGCATGATAAAAATCACTGTTATTGGCTTATATACTCTCTCCACTTGAAAGATGAATTAGTCTCTAAATAATCAGGGTCGAAATTCATTATACATGTGACTCCGACATCATATTTTAGTTTGGGGGAATTCGTCCAGACAAATAATTAGAATCAAAACTTTCATTGATAAATATCGTCTAAAAAAATACTATACTTAAAAATAGTTCTGGCAATCATTTATGATTATAATTTATGCGGTATCTGACCTGAATAAATATGTAAGAAATCGTCTGAGTATCAGCATGGTGTCAGTAATTAGCTACTCGAAAATCACTTAAAGTCTAAGGATAGTGTAGTGTTTGAAAGAAAATTTCAACAGTTCATCAAATACAGAATATGTTAATTACCGAATTGCTGTAAGGTTGTTAGTAGATAACTGATATTTGTAGAAGATTTTCTCATACGAATATATGCTGATATTTAACTGAAAATAATATAAGATAAATTCAATGTTTTGAGTGTGCTCAAGCTTTCCTGGAGAAATATGGTTCTGTCATTGTTAATCTGATGTCCTAATAATGAAAACTGCAGTTGTATATATTAAATCCACAGTAATGATTTTAACAAAGTAAATTTAAGAATAAAATATTTCAAAGGATACAATTAATTATGAACGAAAGTAAAAAAATAAATGAAACATGAACCCAAACTAACAACTCTTAGGTCATTGTTGTGCAAATGGTTAATATGGTAAATAAAATTATTGTCATTACTAGTGGGAAAACAATCCAGTTTTACCAATGAACAATAATATAAAAGACTTTTGGTTGGCGAAAAGTACTGAAAGTTGTAAAAAAAGTCTACTCTTCAACTAAATTTGTCATGTCTGACGTATGACTATTAGTTTCATTTGCATCACCACTGCACATTTTTTCGGGATTTCAAACAAGCCATCCTGGAATCCAGACAGACCTATTTATGAAAATTGCAACTTTTTTGATCGCTAGTCCATAGTGGGTCCTTCCGAGATGACTCTAAATGTTCAGACATTTAAATTGTTCTCATAAATTTCCCCTAGGTAATAGATCTCTCTGATCTTTTAAATGCGATTGTTACGGCGGCTTACAGAACGTAATGCCATAATTAATTCCTACTGATAACTCATATTGTGCAGTAGATCTTTAACAACTTTAATTAAGATGTCTATCTACATTAATCATATATGCCGCTTTTACTAAATGAAGCCAATATTTGGCTATAAGTATTTCAGCTGAACAGTAGTATCTTTACCAGCGTAGCACATGGACAAGGTATCGCTTATAGAATACTATCTTTTTAACATTTTGAAGTGTCGATATCAAAAGACGATATCAAAAAGGTGGATATATTTTTATACAGTGAGTGTGTGGTCGATTATGCATGTCTTACCGACCTCTATTACGATAGCTCCGTCAGTAGAGAGACCGGAAGAAAGGTTAAAAAGCTCACACAACACAGACTTTTACCTGCTACCTGAAATAGGGGGAAGATATGTCGATCTACCAATACTAACATTTATGCATTAGTTTTAATTACTAGCTCCGCTTTTATCCCTTATGTTTCTATATGCACTTCCACTTACTGATATGCAACTTGCTTTCTGGTGTCGGAACTGCCACTAGCCAGAACAACTTCCATACTTCGAAAAAAAAATCATAACAGAAGAAATAATAATAATAAACCTGGAAGTGTCACACTCGCGCAGCAGACAAATCTAACTGTTTCGCTCAGACAATTAAGAACAGACATCGAAGTACCAAAACGACAGAGAAACGAAACCAAGGGGTTTATACTATTTTAGTACAATGGTATTGAATATTGGATGCTGTACTATTTGTTCCACATTTTAAATGTTTATTATATGACAATGTGTTATCGTGTTATCTTATTCTGCCATATCATTCTTGACTCCCTACTTATTAAAGATGCCTTAACGGAATGTAGAAATAAAGATGCTGTCCGCTTTTTTCCGGGAGTATGGCCTCAGCCAACTTTTAACCACTTTTCAGGCTATTTGAATGGATCCAACAACAATATTAGATTGCATTATTGGCTTGTAGAGGCTGTCAGAAGCCCTAAAACTGCCCCGTTAATTTTGTGGCTAAATGGCGGACCAGGATGTTCATCGATGGAAGGGTTTTTCAGTGAAAACGGTCCTTACAATGTAAGTAAAAAATTTGCACTTATACTATGGCACAAAATCTAAGGTCTTGTCATTTGTAGTGATTCTAGAAAGTGGATTTATAGCACTTTACAATATTTTTTTAAAACCTCAAAGTCTTTAATATCTTTTTACGGCAATATTTCAATTTTAAACCTGTGGCTTTGTTGGTGATTCGATTTTTCTAGAAAAAATTATCTATCATTATTTTCATCAATGTATTTAAACTTTATGAAGTCTTGGTATATGTTTTTAACCACCGCAATATATAAAGTATAGTGATATTCATATTCGATTTCTAAGTTATGCTCATTTATATAGCACGTAGGATACTCAATTGAATCAAGACATTATTTTTAAACAAACCGAAATCGGATTACTCACAAAAGACTCTAACCTACCATATGGATCAAAGGAGCAACGTAATAAAAACAATAATGTAACTTGATTTTATGGTAACTTTAAAAATGCTGGAAACCCTACATGTGGTGTCTCTTTCTTACAATCTGCACTCCATGTATTCTAAGGTAAATGTCCTAAATCGTTGACTTATTGTATTATTTTAATTCTCTAACTATCACTTAATCGGCTGCACCACTTCAAGCTTTCGTTTATCAGTAGTATTATTTGTCTTGCCACTTGTTTCCTGACAGTACAACTTGTATATTCGTAATGTGGTTGATTGTAGCACACTAAATATACATGAATCCTGTGGCTCATAAAGTAGTTTAAGGGTTATTGTTTGCATTAGTTTAGAACAATTTTAAATAAACTTTGCCTATAAAATGTCTTTAGACCAACATTTATGATGCGGTGTACACAACAGTGTGCTGCTTCGATGAAATGTTGGTTAATATTTCTGATTTATACCTAAAATTTTAAAGATTTCATACACATGTAATACTTAATCAAAGTGTATTTTACTATTTTAATATGTTTCCTTTTACTTGATATAAAAAAGGAGCAGTAAAAATATTTTTAAACCCCATATTTTAATTTTTATGAAAGATATCATTACTAATTAACGCTCACTATAAGTGCTCTAGGTTATGAAGATATAATAACTTAAAAAAGCCATAAAAAAGTAATACTTTAAAAAACTAATTTTGCCAAATATTCTAACAAACGGTTATGTAAAATGTTAATTTTTAGCTCTTGCCAAAAGCAAGATTTTGAAGTTTTTAAAAATCTATTTTGAAGTTTCAAAGATTACAGTACTATTGGACGTCATCTAATGTAGATAGTAGACATTATCGAGTATTAGATAGAAATGTTATATTAGCATGTACGTATTACCATGTAATTTGAATCCTTATTTTTTATACTGAGATATACTTCACTTATTTTTTCTTAGTTTTGACAGCTGAGTAGGGTCACTGAACCTTTCACAGTAAGTGTAACTTAATGTAAAACACAAAGTAGTATAGCTTGTTTTCGGGTTGAATTCTAATCATTAGTAATTTTTATCATTCGAAAAAATTAGTGTCTTGTTATTAGTAAACAATATGTTTCTAAAACAGTTTGCACTGACTTACAAACGGCTTCTTCAGACCTTGAGGAAAAATAATTGAAGTAATTCACAAGAAGATTTGTCAATACATTTTATCAACTCTGCCTGAAACCTTGAAAAAGTAAGTGTAAGAAACATATTTATAGTAGTTTATAAGGCAGTAAGACTGTTATTTTAAAATAAGACTACTAGGTTTACTTTTAATAGTGTTTAGTTTAATTAAACGTATTTTATTTCTGCACTTTATTTCATTAAACAGATGATACGGGGAACAAATTTGGTAGAAAACCCCTATTCCTGGAACAAGGTAAGTTATTTTGTTGCCAATGAAGCATGAAATTTATTTAGATTTTGCTAAATGCTTATTTGTCTGAGAAAATTTCCAATTAGTTTAAAGTTTTATTTCAGACTAAAGTTTGATATTTTTAGTCCCAGTAGTAGATAAACATTTCTAAACTTCAAATAGTTAGTTAACTATATAAACAATGTTTGATTGATCCAAGTTATTCAGAGCGAATATAAACGTTTTATGTTCTAAAAGCGCAGTAACTCAATTTTTAACCCATCTTACTTTAAATCTACAATGTTTTTTGATGTAAGGGTAAACACTTTACCGTGTAGTAATTTAAAGGATGTTTTTGCTTAATTTTATGAATCCTAACGTTGTAAATCCATTACTTTATGTAACCTTTAAATAGTGATGAGACCCTCTGGTGAAACTTACTTTGGTACTAAATGTTTTCATTTATATCATAAAGTTTAAATTTTGCAGTTAAACCAGTTCTCATGTGCACATAAATATACTTTAGGAATTTCAGCTCCGATTGGGTTGTGTCTTTTAAAAATGTGATCACTTTATAAAGTTAATTGTTGCTTTATTAAAGGAGGTCAATAAAATATACTAAGCCAAAAACAACAGTCAACACTATCCAACTTTTTAAAAGATGCAAAAGTTATTTTTGCGCCTAAATGGACTATATTACATGCATTTTATGTACTCAGAAATAAAAGCAGTTCAAAGTTGATTTAAAATTTACGGTTTTCAGGCACAGCTTATTTGTAGGATTTTTATACCGCTTATAAGTCGGCTTTTATTGTTAATGAATAAAACCCGAAACAATTGTTTTAACTAATCAGTTCAGTAGAGAACTTCTTAGCACAATTGATACTATATAGCTCTTTAAAATCAAAGAACATTATTAAGATATTGTTCGATGAATAACTGCCTCATACTCGAGGTGACTCTATATCATTTTCCGAGAGTTCTTAGCAGGACTTCGGAAATAATCGATCGATATCGGTCACTAGCAAGCACACAAATGTGATACGTTCATTTTTGCTTCGCGCTTATAATGTAATTAAAACTTTTCCATAAATAAATTACTATTACCTGAAATAAGAGTATCTTTAAAATCTTGTAACTTAATTTATAGACTTTGCATTATTTGATATTCTTTGACAGAGTAAATTTTTTTAGAAATTTACATCCTTACAAATTTTTTCTAATTTCATTAGTTGGCAAATGTCTTGTATTTGGAATCGCCAGCAGGTGTTGGGTTCTCATACGCTGTAGATAATAATATAACTACAGATGATGATTATGTGAGTTTTGACTTTTTTTATTAATTAAATGAATTACGCAAATAATGATTAACTTTTATAGTACTTTAGGGTGAGTTTGACTTCTAAGTTGCATAACATGAATAATTTTTGTGGACCTCAAGTGAACACACTTATTGTCAAGCTGACCAACTTAAACTGGTATTAGTAGGCTCTATTACCTGACAAATAGTTAGTAAATATAAACCATTTATCACCATTCACCGAGTTGATTGATCTTATGCTTACTTATTTAAATAAGTTTCGGTGCATTTTAAATGTTAAACTAAAGTAATCACTTTTAAATATACATATGTAAGAGTGACTAATGTAGTCCTGAATACAAGTAAACTATTATTCATAAGTTCATACCCGTTTAATAGTGTAGTAGTCATTAGTTGAGTGGATAAATCTTTTGACTTCTAAAGCGAAATGTGCTGAATTTGAGTCTAAGCATAAATACTAACAACAAAATATGGTATGTAAACCTTAGTGGGGTATTCTAGGTATTATTAAACGCGTCTAGTAGGTTTAATTACAAGAAATATACGAAATTTACCGAAGTTAGTTTGTTTATTGTATATGTAAAGTATCCAGTACAGTTTGATGAAAATAAAGTCATGTAAAATCCATTAAAGTAGAATCGTAACACGGAGAAATATAGTAAAGATAAGAGAGCTCTGGTGATGCTACAAATGTACAAAAAATTGTGACTCAGTGTTATCGGTAGATAAATTTTATATAGACTATGATTCCAAAGTTCTGTAAAAATAATCAGGAGTCAAAACTTATTATGCATACTATACTTTTTTAACAATGTAATTATTGTTCTGTTGTTATTTCAGTGATAAACCAAAGTGATCTTTATTTTGTTGGCATAATGTTAAATATTCATAAAATTCACTATATTCGCTTATACAACCACTTACTCGTAACATAGCAAGTATTATGTAGAAAATTATTATAATGGAGGTGCTTCAGTCATATATATATAGGTTGTATTCCGATTATGCCTAAAATATATCCATTTATTGGATTTTGCAACATGAAGGTTTCTATATGTTTAAAAAACTAAGCAAAATTTGTAAAGTTTTACAGTTTCAGTTACAATCTGTATCTGTGTTCACACAGTGATTCTGTTTTCTGTTATTTCTTTGAGTTGCCGAAGTGAGAAATGCAAATTATGACTTGTTCGAAGTTTACCGCGCATTATTCTTAATGACAAAGTACAAGAATACTCTAACCCGAGTTAATTAGTAGTAGGAAGCTTATAGGTAGGCCTTCTAATTGATTCCGGAAAATTAGTATTGATGATTGAATCAATAAATCAGTGTTTTCTATAAGTAATTCTTTTTGGTAATCAAATAACATTCTACCGCACACTACCTTTTAGATTCAGTTCACCGTCAAACACTAAGTTTATACTTTATCACTGATGAAACAAGTAAGGAATAAGCTTGGTCAGCTATTAGCAACACAGAACCTGAAAAATGGTTAAACTGGTATACGTCAACATATCTCATCAACAAAGTAGAATGACTTATTGAAAAGATAGTAGTAGAATCAGCAGTAGTAAAAAAAGGATAGACATAAAAAATATTGTTTTAAAACCTGGAGATATAAAGTAGGTTTAAACCCTGGGATTTAACGGAGCACAACGAATCTATGCATCTGTACGACAGCGATCAATTTTAAGCCATTTCACTCAAAGTATTTAACCTTCCGTCAAGGTCAGTGGTCAGGCCTAAACCAAGTAGTCTTCATCTTCCGATATGTCTTAAACCAATAGTTAACGATTCCACGAACTAATACCGCGATTTGATCTGGATAACCAAAGCTTTCTTCTAACATACTTTTTATCAGTCAACAGTTGCGTTGAAGTAAGCGGTGGCTGGTCATTTGCAGTGCACATCTTAACCATTTAATCAGCGATGTTTGATTATTCTAAACGTAATTGGATTATAGAAGTATTAATGTTAAAATATAATGGCACAGGTCACAACAGAGGAGTAAATATTTACTGGTAAGAGACTTCTAGACGAAGTTATCTAAAATAACATTGCACAAAATTGGAAAACATACGTGAATCTTGAAGTCTAGTCTACTTGCAATCGGATACAGTGTTTACTGATATACTTTCCATTCATTCTCATTGTATACAGACATTTGTTTAATTGTTTAATTCATTTATTTAGTTATTTATTTACTAAATATCAAACAAGTGTTAAACTTTGTGATTAATTATTTTTATCATCATCATAATTGCTAATAATCCTTCTTTTTATTCATTGTAGACAGCACTGAACAATTATTATGCTTTGTTGCATTTTCTGAAAAGGTTTCCAGAGTATAAGGGACGAGAATTTTATATAACAGGCGAAAGTTATGCTGGCTGTTTATGTACCTTTGTTAGCATTACACGTCATTAAATCACAACAATTCAATTTGAAAGTAAGTCATCAGTAATTGTTGTCGACATTATCAAGGCAGTATATTTAGTACGCCTAACTACAAAGATATACTGGTTGACGCCCTCCTTATTACTGACACCACGAAAAATTCAAATTCTTAAAAGTATATATCTTTACGTTGAACTTCAAAAATTTTGAGCATGTTAGTGGCTACTGAACAGAATAACTCAGTAAATAATGTACAAGAACTACTTAGTAAAAATGTTTGGGTTTGAGTACTAATATTAACATTAACACTGGTATGTACACATTCTCCGTTATGAAGTCCTGGGTTCCGCTGTTAATACAATCCAACTTTATTGATAACAACTTTTATTTAATAAACTGTTGTCTAAATAGTGCTCGATAAATTATAAAAAGTCTTTCACATTATTATTTTCTGCTGCTTACATTCATCATAGATTGGCCGGGGTTAATCAGATAGCACTGAACAGTTATTTTGTTCTACTGTATAGCAACCCAGTAGTACCTCAGTACTGCCCACCAGAGGCCATACCCAGTTGTGCTGTCATCCAGTAGTAAGTCTTAAACTTCAATCTGTTTATGATATAGCATAATGGCTGTTGAATGCCATCAGGGTCATGTCTCATTACCTGCTTATCTGAATTCTATTAGTAATCGCTTCTTCCTAGAATTTCCAGAAAGTTATGAATCAAGTCACTAATGAGCTAATTATAATAGTCGGCCTAAGGTAATTTTGTGGATATTGGTTTTAATTCGATATTTACCTTTATCACCGGTCGCTTACTACAAAACACTTTAATTTTTATTATCATCTAAAAATGCAAATTATCACGAATTCAAAAGTAACTAGTCTTGAATGCCACTGTAAGTTTATTTTCTTTTCGACTATAGTCATCGTTTCTTTATTCCGAACAAATTCTTGTAACTAATAAATCTCTTTCCCCAAATTTTATTATTAGTGAAGTTGTGTATAAGCAGTTTGTTCTTCTCTAATTATTAGTTTTCATCAGGTAGTAAACTCAAATATTGATCTAAAAATCATCAACCTATAGCACAAGCCAAGTTATTTTTCCACACTTGAATCCAACTTGGAAATGGTCAGTGTAGAACTTGACACGAATGTATATAGGTTTAAGTTTACATATTTCAGGTCAGCTCAGCTAAAAATGTAATAAGATCAGAAACATATGAGGTAAGTTGGGGATAACTGTAGTGGAAATGGTAGACATTATAAATATATTCCGTAAGGGTTCGTATTTGTTTCCACTGAATATTTGAGTAGTTGCTAAACTCAGCAGTTCATTGAATATTCCATTAGCCTTTGGAGCATAAAGTTATGGGCACAACTCCCACTGAGAAAATCAACAGTTGAATGCAAGTAAATTTACTTTATGAGGCCTAAGCAAGATGGAAAATTGTGCCACCGATTCCACCTCTAGATGTAACTCAACTTTACTAAAAGAACATATGTAAAATAATTCACAAGTAACAAATATGAAATTAAAGAACCGAGAGTATGAGTTGATGTGAAACTCAATATTCGAATAAAAGTTAGTATATGAATCTTAATACGTTACTCCTTATTAAGCGAACTCACTTGTCTCGAATTCATTATTATTATCACAAACTAATCTAATAATCCCACTTTCACATCTAATGATTTTATTCAATTACTGCTGAAGATGATGTTTTATTCTCTTTAGGGTATAGCTGTAGGCAACGGTTTAACTAATTATAAATTCAATGATAATTCTTTGATATACTTCATCAAATACCACGGATTAGTGAGTGAAAGGTACGTTTTCAAGAAGAAAGAACTTATGCTTGTTGGGTAACTTATTTTTGCAATTCTTAAATTTATACGGCTATACAAAAAGTTTCATATAGTATAGTTTCGTTAAAAAGAAAACTAAGTATAAAATGTTTAGAAACCTAGTAACCATTTACAAACTTACTTTCAAACAGAAGTTTTATGTGCTGGATAGTATTCAGTATGGAATTCACTTAAGTCTTGTTCGGGACTCGCTAGCTTGATGTACTTGCAATCCAGTGGGATTATAACTCGGCAGCTCCCACTTTAAGTATCTAATACGTAACTGTTTAAAACTTTAAATTTAGAGGACTAACTGAGGAACTCATATGTAATAAATCATATGTAATAAATCGATCGCTTCCATTGACCTGGAAAGTGACAAACCAATTCGATCCAAAGCTTGCTTTGTAATATTCAGGTCTAAGTAGTTTAATAATCATACATTTAGTGGTTGATTTATGCTATTTCTTATTTCACTGCATACCCAGCCGACTTTAACAATGATACTGAATAAATACTAACATCAATTACTTAAAGTATTTGTTTCATTCAATATTTTCTTAAGAAATGAACTATTTTTATCTTACTTGTGTTAGTTGTTAAGTCAAGCACTAATCGGTTACTTGTTAATCATATTCGTTATCTTACAACGCTCGGTTTAGACCAGCTCGATACTTATCCAATATAATTAAGAAAATATTAACATTCACTGTTTCTACAATAAATATAATATTTTGAAGAAATATGTCTATTTAACTTAGTGAATGACAGCAGCTCAGTAAATAAAATGACTAACTTTCAGCCTTTAAGTCATTGAATCGCAAGCCGTTTCATCTACATCAGTTTTAGTAACCGAGTAGTATCATTAGCACTTACATTAAGAATTGACTGAAAGTCCAGATTCACGAATCTGAGCCTAGTAAATGAAACAATAATTATTATTATAGCGTAGATTATAAAGCTGTTACTTTTTTGTCATAGAATGTGGAATGATCTACTTAAACATTGTTGCCACAGTCAGTATTACAGTCACTGTTTGTTCACGGATGCTTCATCAGTTAAATGTCAAAGTCTAGTAAGTTACATTCAGTTGATAATGGTTAACTTTGAACTCTCTTTTTTATTTATTAACTAGTTGATTGTCTTCACTGGGATAAAAGATAGTAACAAACCAAAGTATTACACTATCAAAGATTATTACTGAAAAAAGCTTTATTCCACAAAGCACTTAATCTCATTTTCATGTTCTCAATAATATTACTATAATCATTATATACCTGAAACCTATAGAATTAAAATTTTACTAACCAGTGATAGTGTATTACATGGATGTTTTAAAATGAATAACTAGGTCTTATAAAGGTATAAACACATTGGATGGAATGGCTGATGTTATCCTAAGTATTTCTAAGGTTTACTCAACATATTTTATCGGTGTTTTTCTATGATCACTGTATAATAGATTGTAATTTTCAATTAAGTTTTTATTTCAAGCCCTAACTCTTACTATATTCACCGATGTGTTCATAGAAAATAAATTGAAGATAATTCGTTGCTTAGAATGGAGTCGTTAACAAAAATTACACTTTAATCAAAAACACTCAATCATGAAGTTAACGTGAAAAATGTACTGGAAACACTAAATATACTACAATTATTGACACTGACAATGTTTCAGATAATATCGGAGCTACAAATGCCTAATGTGCATAAGACTTAATTAGATTATAACTCATAAAGCTAATGTTTGAAAGCCAAATAATAAAGTAATAGCAATGTTTGTACGAAACGATTCAAAGATTAATTAAATAAAACAGTTATATATGTTTATATTTATTTAATTGTTTATCATTAATTAATATATATGCTTATAATAACAGTTTCTTGTTGTTTTCGATCAAATAGTACTTCTATCAGTTTAATACATAATATAATATTAATGACCTTACAGTCGTTTAGATTTGAATTGAAGCGAATTTCTGTACTTTAGGTAGGCAGTACTGCAAAGTGGAGGGGGACGCCGGACAACTGTTTCATCCTAGTGTTAGACACTGTCATAGTACGTACTCACTAATCAGACGCTGACTGAACCTGAGACCTTATGGTTTAGTGGTGTATGCTTGATCATCAGCACCACTAGGTCTACCGTGTGTACATACTTCTAAGGAATCTCTTAATAGGACAAAACAGTTCTCCAACTACCATCATATCTTTCCAAGTCATATCGTTTCTTTTCTTATTATATTACAGGTTAAATATATTTTAGATAATGCAACTGCTGGATTAAATATATACAATTTATATGATTCATGTGGTAATATCAATAATACCATGGATCAGAAACTTGAAAATCTTTATCACTTGTCGGATATTAAATCACTTTCCCAACCATTTTTACACAGTGATTTTGGTAATCTTTTTAGAAGTAATAAATTCTTTCAAGCAAAAACGTGAGAAAATGTGAGTTATTATAAAATACTTGTTTCAACTTAGATGACTCTTGAATGATTTAATCCATTTTCATGAAAAAAGTAACCTAGATTAAATGGTTCAGAACTTATGTTATTTATTTAGAAAATACCAGTTGTCCTGATGCACCATATCTTAAATAGCTCTACATGGCAAATTATGCTGTTGTGTATAAATGAAACAAGAAAACGTGATAGTAATAATGATAGATAAGGTTATATGAATATTCACTGAATAACAAACAATGGTAGATCGTGTTAACATTGTTATACGGTTCATGAGTAAGACGTAAGCCTATCTTATAATGAGATTGAGTTCAGTTCAGCAATACTTAATAATTTTAGTATAATTACGTAATTACTAAGTTACATAATCATCGTTGAGATGGAAGCAGTAAAAAAATATTTCGTCTTAGTATGGAACTTCTTAGAAATGCCAATTCACGAAAGGTCAATATTTCTAATGCATGATTTTGAAGCCTAACAACAATTCTTCATTTTTAGATCAAACCTACAAAAATAAGTTATTTTCTTATAAATAAAACAAAAATACGCTTACCTGTTTTATCATAACGTAACTTCACTCGAAAATAGCGATTATGTTACACAGTTTAAATGAATACTTGATTATATTCACTTAGAATTAATATGACGTTTAATTACGATTCCCTTTCTAAAAATACATGAAGCATAATATATCAGAAACATATGGATGGTGTCTGTCTGAAGTTTATAATACGCAGAAAAGACTACGTTCAGTTGGATTCACATATCATTCATGTTTGTATATCCTTTTTAATAAACAAATATTTTCTCTAAAGTCAAACGTCTACCATGATGGAGAACAGTCCATTGGAAGTTTTAGAATATTGAATAATACTTAACCTTCACTGATTTAGAAAATTCACATCAATAATGGATATAATGTTTACGCAACCCTTGTGATAATGGATACGATACCAACAATAGAGTTATATATATATATATATATATATATATATATATATATATATATATAACTGTGACAAAGAAAAATATCTTTGCTAAGTGCTACTAGTGTTTAAAGAACAAAATTAGTAGGGAATATACAGGGCAGAAAGCCATGCTATTCGGTATTCAGAAGTACTGCAATCCGTATGAGGGTCATTTCGTTTTCCAATTGTAACTGTTACAACTGAGTTATTTTGGCATCAACTTATCTGTTATAGAATTTATGAATACAAAATCAAGTTTCAAATCCATTTAAACAAATTGAAACAAATCATACGATTTTATGTATCTAAACAAACTGACACAACGGATTTAATAATGTTGGAAATAATAAATATTCTGAATTTCTTCTTAGCTTTGTTTACCAACTGCTTTTGTCGTTCACGTATTACAAAGAAATCTCAAAATCTGAAAACATCTTACCACACTAAGGAATGATCCTCCTGTAAAATTAATCATTAGCATCTTAGTTGTTGTACTGAATAATTGTGCTCTTTTTTTCCTGTAATCACAGACTTCATTCAATGTCTTGAATAGATAAAGATTTGTAATTGCCTGTGAATAGTTCTAAAAATCCCTGGCTTTTTGGGTGGGATGACTTAATTTCTATTCTGTCATTGCCTCTCTTAAAAATGAAGGCTTTGTAATCTAACTTTTCCTACCGATGAAACTAACATTACCAAGATTCTGTGTATGTAGTTGATATAATTTAATTACAACTAGCCTAAAATAGTGTGATACTACCCTTCCCTGATCATTTAACCAATTGAACATAAGGTAGTTTTACTACACTCTTTATGTGAAATTCTCAAATATTGGTTTATTTATATTCTTTTGTAGAAATGAACTCCGAAAGAAATTCGGAACGAGACTAGTTTTACCCTGTGATGATGACAATATTATTGGTAGATATTTAGATCTACCGTTTGTACGTGAATCAATTCATGTGAGAGAAGATAAACCAAAAACATGGGAAGTATGCAGTGACAGCGTAATGTCAGTGTATAAACGGAATTATCAAGATTTATCTCCTCAGTATAGAAATATCCTTAAGTCAAAGGTAATGGCCGTCATTCACTCGATTTTAACGACACAGTCGCTATGAAAAAAGTGTATATGCCGTGAAAGTGTATTCTTAATCAGTAACTTTATATTATTAAGGTCCCTTGTTACCTTCAGCTGTATGCTAAATTTTAATTAAAGTGCACCTTTAGATTGCGACATGATCTATTAGTTATTTTAAAAAACGTTTATAACAAAGTTGTCAAAATGTGATGCACGTTATGATGAAGAAATGCCTAGTTATAGGCCATAGGGTTTTCATTAGGACTATCAGCAATGACAATGCTTACGTGTCAAGTCACTAAAATTTTACGATTGGCGCATGATAAAGTCGTTGATTCAATCATTTCTATGACAAAGTCACAAAAGAGGAAGTTACTGATGTATTGTACAAACAACCGTAGTCAACTTACTTCATAGATAGATTACAGAAAACCGTTCCAGTTACTCAAAAATTTATTCGCAAATTATTTAACATAGTAAATAGATGTAGATTTAGAAAATCCAAGTTTTAATACTAAGTTAGGAAATCCCCAGCACGCAGATTCAGCTAATTGCATTGCACTATTAAATGTATTGCAGCATATTTAGCATTTTAAGGAGGAAGATTTGTCAACTTATTTTCTATCGCTTCAAGTAAAGGTCAAATCATAGTTAAGAACATCGATAAAAAATACACTGGAAGAATTCCATTCAATAATGCAAAGCATTTCACAAAGATATCAGTATATATTTAATACGAACAAGTAGAAAGACTAAATACGCTGAATGTTAAAACAGTCAGTATTGTGAATGTTATGATGAGCACAAAAAGACAAGTTTACTGAGACCAATACTCATGCAAATTCGCAAATAATAAAGCTCACAGGAAGTAAAGCCGTGCACTAAAATCACAGCATCACCTGTAAAAAAGAGATTGCGGATACTCAACCAACAGTCGATAACAAAAAAATTAGAATAAATACAGTGAACCATCAAAAATACTCACTTCCATTACATCACTCATTAACCAATCCGAATCCACTATCAAACAATCAACATTATTCATTTGATATCACGAAGTCACGACATCATTCAACAACACAAACAAAAATCTCTAAACACACACACCATCAACACAACCATCATCACATCACCATCATCAGATACCAATCCACTTGTTACAATGTGACAGATAGTTAACCTCATCCAAATTTATTCAATTGTGACGAACTGCATCAACTCAGTCACTCTCATTCAACCGCATCAGTATTCACAATTACGTTTAATAACAAGATTATATTTCATCAAACAATATCTCAACTTGTAATCGCTTCTAATGTTGTTGTATTCACTTATCACACTAGATGATATGAATTGTGACGACAGATCCTCTTATACACTCTAAATTATTACCATTCACACAATAATCTTCGAGCATTATGCATCACACTACATTATCATTCAAAGTGTCTATGGGTGGGATGATAATGCTTCCGACATGTATGCCATTGTTTACATTCACATAGAAATTGTGAATGAAGCAAACAACATGTACAATGTACAATTTTTATCTGAATGTAATACAATCACGCTATTTGAAATTGTCGAAATTTGAAAACATTGTACTTTGAATAGTTCATGAGGTGTTTTCATGAAAAAAAAACAACCAGTATGAATAGTGAACTTTGATATTGTGTGTGTGTGTGTAGGTAGGTGAGTGAGTGAGTGGATGTAAAGTATTTCTGTGGAATTCGTACAACAGTACAAACTTATGTCTAATTTCATGATTTATGAGATTCATAGTATATGGAAATACCTACCGTGACTCCATGTGTAATTATTTTGATAAAATGTGACCACTACTCTGAAGTGAATTGAAGATATCAATATTGATATGCAGGCTTTGGATTGTGTGAAATGAAATGGAGGTAATTATCAGATGACAATGAAATAGAACTGTGTATTTAATGTGAGCTGAAATTTGTGAATAGAGCGTAGTTTGAATGTTGAATTGGTTGTTACTTTATGTGAGATTCGAGCACATGTTTTTCAATTTCCTAGTTGATTAATTAGTTTATGACTGAGGATAGTGTAGATTCTAGTGAAGTTGAGTATTCATCTGATGGAATGTGTGTAATCCTTGAAGTTGATCAGAATAGTTATGGAAATTGAAATGCTTGAAATATGGATGAATCAAATGTAAAATGTATTCCTTTACAATGAAATTATTTTATTTTACAAACTGACATTGTTATATTTAGATGCTTTTCCGACCAGTTTGTTTATGCAAGTATTAAGCACAGTATAAATAAATCCATTGAAGCATAAAACAAGAATGACTAGTTCAACGTACAATTCTTTCTATTGAATGAATTCATTTTCCAAAACTGTACAGTCATTATAGAATAGATAGAATATATTTGCTATAGTACAGCTTTAAGAATGAATTCAACGTCATAAGAATTCTTCACTGGACTCATCTTTCTTGTTTTATTAAAAATCTGCTTCACCACTAAATACTATAAAAGTTTTTTTCGATAAGTGAATGTAACATCATCTGCTTTACGGTTTTTATCTCGTCATCTTATTGTCTATCAAATGATTGACTGATTCACATTCATAAATAATTTCTTCAACAAAGAGTTTATTCTTTCAGCAGCACTGTTTAGACAGCTATTTCTATTACTAATGTGACAGTTGTTAACTTTCTTAATCTAACAACCACTTCTGTAGAGAATATATTGTTCCAAGTTAACAACTTCCTATAAAGTAGTTATTATCCTTTTAGATGCTTAGATTTTGTTTTGAATTAAACAGTTCATAATGGTAAATTTAGTACATGTTTAACTTGTTAATCTTTAAATATTTTTTTAGATTCCAATACTTATATATAATGGAGATGTTGATATGGCTTGCAACTTTATAGGAGATGATTGGTTTGTGAATAATTTGAAATTCGATGTAAGTTTCATGGAATATTATCATAATTGTTGTTGGGTGTTTTGTTGAATAACACAGTAAGTGTAGATAGACTACTATATAAAATTATGAGACACTAAACAGCTGTACCATCTTATTATATGGTCCAGCAATGTTGTGAATTGATAAAGGTTAAAAATGTAAACCATTGGGTAGCGACTTAGTGATCTAAAGGTTAACCATTCACCACGAATCCTGAAAGGTTTAGATTATATGAAGGAATATAGTGGAATAACACAGACGAGTAATCTGATGCTTTCAGGGTTCTAATAACTTTGTGACCAAAATTATTCAGTTATGCATAGTTCCGTTTTTTGTTGTGCAAAACAAGAAATCAGGTACTCTTAATAACTCTTAGCTGAAGTCTTTATTTCACTATTACAGAGTGAAACTAACAAATTACACCTACATCAGTAGTATTCTCGTAGGAATACAAACGATGGACAATGACACATCTGGTACCTAAAAGTATGACTCCTACCCTTAAAGTCTAGACTGAGAATAAATTCTTAAAAAAGCTTAACTTTCAAAATTACGTCTTATTCACACAAGTGTTTTAATAAATATGTAGTAAATATCTAACCGGTTATTTCCCATCAGTTCTCTAGAAGTTTCTAAGGATGCTAACTGGAAGAAGTATTTTTAGCATTTTCGTAGATTCTGAAGAATCTTCTAAGGAATCGTTGATGAATTCCAATAAACAATATTAAAATTAATAAAATGAAAGTATATATATATTCACTTATATTGTTGTTGTCTTTCCAATGTGATTGGGTGAGTATTTATTCAAAAAATACTAAATAAGCAATGTCAAAGGCGATCATTTCAACTATTTTATCATAGTGTTTAGTTTACGAGTTACTACATACACTTTAAGCTTTAAATAGTGTAGAAAAGATTCATTTTCGGATACTGATCTAGTGATTTACTGATTGATTTAAGATGCAGGCTGAATTTAAGAACAATTCATAACCAGTCAGTATTGACGAAGAGACTTTAAGATTATGGAGTACACGTCAATTCAAGAGTTTGACAACAGACTAAATAATGACTAACTTTCCTATAGAAAATATCACTACATTTTTCTGATATGTTGGATTTTCGGAAATACATACTCATCAGTGAATGCCAGAATGAATATGAACGAATATAATCAACAGATGAATGACAGAGTAATATTTTATTAAGATATTTTTGTTTTTGTGTATTAGTCTGTATCTTTCCTATGTCGATACTGTGGCTTGGAAATGATCAGTCATTAATGAGATGTGTATCTTTAGCAGATTGCTTCTATATTTAAATTCAGACCTAAGTAAATTTTGAATGCATCCATCAGCGGGATGTGGGGCGCACTCTTATCCAGGTGGAAACATCAACACCAGGAGGCAAGTGCATGCAGTTTGTGAGTCATAAAATATGACAGAACACTAGTCTTCGAATTCACTGCTATCTATATTTCAAATTTATTGAGGTTGTGATTATTGTTTAAGGGTTTGTAAAAAGTTTCAGAGTAAGTATTAATGTTGAAGATTAACCTACGAAAGTAACATTAATTTTCAGGATGTTTCATCCTTACTGGTAGTCATCGTCTGGTTGTCTTAATCAGTGCCGATTTTCCTACTGGGACTCCGAATCATGTCAGACTATATCACGTAATTCACTGAACTACTGAATCTGAACATCCGCATTTGTTCGACGGGTGTTTGTATACAATCTGTGTTTGTGTCTTCTGTTTAGTGTTATTGCGAACTGAACTTGATCAGTCTTTGTTGACATACGTGCATCTTGAGCAAGTATTCTCTATACAGCGTTAATTCACAAATATCCCTAGTGTTAGCGTGTGGCTTACAAGAGGAATCTGATCAGAAGTCAGATATGCCAACAGAGACTAATCTGATTAAGTCTTTAATAACATCGACCGGAAGATGTAACGCATTTAGACTATATGTTAGATATATAAATATTATTACTTCATCTTATTTACTAGATACAGATTTGTACGTTTGGCTTCGAGCCACGCCATAACTTCGTAGGTTAACAACATCACTTGGTAATTTAAGTCAAGCCGGATAAAGGGGGGTTAAGAACACTCAGCCTGGTGGTCGAACAAAGAATGCTTTGACCCCTACATTATCACTTCGCAATATATATATATATATATTCTCTTTACGAAACATCATAAAGTAGAATTATGTTTATTATCAAATTCTTCTTCGTTTAGTCTCATAACCAATATCAACGTTGGATTTATAAATCAGAGGATGGTAAAGAGCAAATTGGAGGATTTTGGAAATCTTTTATACATAAGAACGTGAACTTGATCTTTACAACTGTTAGAGGTGCAGGTCATATGGTACCTAGAGATAAGCCAGCTGCTATGTTTCACTTGATTCAGTCATTTATACAGGCAAAAAGTTTATAGACTGACAGTAACATTTTCAAGAATGTACTTTATTAATTACTATAGTTTCCTTAAATAAATATCTTAATTTTATGAAATCACGTTTATAATTAACAGTCATTACTGATGATATAACCTTCTTTTTTTAATAATTGGCTAAATAATTATATTTTTAATCATGAATTGATATGAGTTATGTAACCATTTGTAATCAGGTAACACTAGAAAGTTACTTTATCAATGTACGAAAATCTACAGAAGTGCTTACGTATGTGGACACCAACAATCTAACTGTTTTCTAGTACCTAATAGGTATTAACTTATAATATATCGCACAACCTCATCCATTGTTGCTTGTGGATAACTGGCGTACATCTGACAACTTACACCATTCTTTCTCGTACGCTTTCTAAATCCAATAAATGTAAAAGACCCTTCGCTTTTGGCACGTTTTTATTCGAGTAAGTACTGTTTAAATCTAGGTAGAAAGTCATTGGATTCCCTGTATAAGAACTTGATGAATAATGAAAGATGATTTATTTGTTACTTATTATTATGAGTTATGCTAAACCGCTTGTTAATTTCAATATCAGTATGACTTTCCCAGTTTTGTAAACCATATCTGTAGTTTCAGCTGAACAAAGTAAAATATGTGCACAGTAATACTGAATCAAATGACAATGCGAAGTATTGGAAAATAAGAAACTTTAAATAAGTTAGCTTTAAAATACAAAAGTCAGAAATGTAGAAGTTATGTACTATACAACCCAGAAGTCCACACGACCTATATATTTACCGTGAGATATAGGCTACACTGATGAGACCCAAGTCAGTTACTGAATTAAGCCAGAATAACTTATAGCCATTCATGATGAACTCGGAATAAAAATAATAAACAGTATAAGAGATGCATCCATTTCTAGAATTGCTACATTACTAATTCACTGTTGACTACCATAAGATGAGCTCAATACTCACGTAGTTTCGAATATAAAAAACCTCGGATAAAGTAAATCAGGCACTACATTCACATGATTATCATTCAAAAATAGATTGCTAATCCTGAAGCAACCGTCTACATCATAGTCAGTCAGTCGGTCAGTTACAACATAGAACTTGGTACGTGCGTACACCGATTCGAATTTCCATGTCTCAGTTAGCAGATGGAGATGAAATTATCGGATTAAATCTCAGAGTAGTAAAGGTAATAACGGAGTTAGTATTCATGAAAAGGACTAGAGATAGAAAGATAGGATTTTAAAACATGTATTTACATACGATTCCGTAAACAGAAAATTATAGTGAATTTAGAAACTTAGAATTCGAAGGAGGATAAAGAATGGATGTACTTGCATCATTGCGAACGATTTTCAGTCATGCAACTCAAAGTTTCTAACCTTTGATTACGATCATCACGCTGACCACAACCAGATAGTCTGCGCCTATCAGCATGGTCCAGCCCAACTGTCTCTGACTTAAGGGACTGGATTCATGTTTAGGTTTGGCCATTCCTAACTTTATTCCAGCCTACTCCTAAGACAAACAAGAATGCTTGTCGAGGTAGGTGGTTGCTGGGCATGCGTAACACATGTTCTAACCACCTCGGCTGATGAAGAATCACTACTGCAAATATCGATTTGTCATCATTACCTGGTACTATATTCCTGACCAGGATTTTACTTACTCAGTGGTCCCAAAAAGCACGAAAAATGCCTCAAAGGCATCTCTGATCGAATACTAGTAACCTATGATCATCCACTATCATCAATAGCCATGTTTCACATTCACAAAGTTTAGAGAATCGAACTACTGATCAGTAAATCGTTCTTTGGTTGGTAGACGAATATTTAGCTAACGCCACAAGTGACACAGACTGGCAAAAGTCAATCGACCCTGTTGCTTACGAGCTAGGATCTAGTTAGAAACCAGACCATCAGGACTGCCCACATCAATAACTTAAAATAAATACAGTAAACCATCAAAATAATACTCACTTCCATTACATCACTCATAAATCAATCGGAATCCACTATCAAACAATCAACATTATTCATTTGACATCACGAAGTCACTACATTATTCAACAACACAAACAAAAATCTCTAAATACACACACCATCAACACATCCATCATCACATCACCATCATCAGATACCGATCCACTTGTTACAATGTGACAGATAGTTAACCTCATCCAAATTTATTCAATTATGACGAATTGCATCAACTCAGTCATTCTCAATCAACCTCATCAGTATTCACAATTACATTTAATAACAAGATTATATTTCATCAAACAATATCTCAACTTGTAATCGCTTCTAATGTTGTTGTCTTCTCTTATCACACTAGATGATATGAATTGTGCTAACAGATCCTCTTATACACTCTAAATTATTACCATTCACACAATAACCTTTGAGCATTATGCATCACACTACATTATCATTCAAAATGTCTATGGGTGGGATGATAATGCTTCCGACATGCATACCGTTGTTTACATTCACATAGAAATTGTGAATGAAGCAAACAACGTGTACAATGTGCAATTTTTATCTGAATGTAATACAATCACGCTATTTGAAATTGTCGAAATTTGAAAACATTGTACTTTGAATACTTCATGAGGTGTTCTCATGAAAAAAAAACAACCAGTATGAATAGTGAACTTTGATATTGTGTGTGTGTGTGTAGGTAGGTAGGTGAGTGAGTGAGTGAGTGGATGTGAATGATTTCTGTGAATTTTGTACAACAGTACAAACTTATGTCTAATTTCATGACGGATGCAATTCATCGTATGTGGAAATATCTACCGTGACTCCATGTGTAATTATTTTGATAAAATGTGACCACTACTCTGAAGTGAATTGAAGATATCAATATTGATATGCAGGCTTTGGATTGTGTGAAATGAAATGGAGGTTATTATCAGATGACAATGAAAATGAACTGTCTATTTAATGTGAGCTGAAATTTGTAAATAGAGCATAGTTTGAATGTTGAATTGGTTGTTACTTCATGTGAGATTCGAACACATGTTTTTCAATTTCGCAGTTGATTGATGAATTTACGACTGAGGATAGTGTAGATTCTAGTGAAGTTGAGTATTCATCTGTAGGAATGTGTGTAATCCTTCAAGCATTTTATACATTCAATTCAACAGTATTTCTTCCTGCATATTTGACATCATTATTGGTATTTTGAATGAAATTTCTTCAAATTGTTTCTTTGCATCCATGACTACAATTTAGGAAACATTTTTCAGTATGTGAACTAAGTTTGCTTTTCAAAACTTATTGAATATTTTATGTAATTTTGACTTGCTAAATTTGACTTTGTTGTTTACATAGTAATATAATTGCTAATAAACAATTAGTGTGAACTGCTTGGCACTCAACTACTCTTTTGTTCCAATATTTGATTCTTGGACATTATGTATTTATATCCGCTTCAATATGTAGATTCTGACCTTTAGAATAAGCCGAGGAATCTATACCTTTAGATTGTTTATTTGGCATGCAATATGTTTTTACTTCACATTATTTTTTGACTATCAATCATTATTACTGGTCACTAACACCCTCACTCTTCGCATAGTGATTCTCAGTCTGTGAGACAGATAATAATTGCTCAACTCATGCGTATGTATGCAATAAAGAGAGCATCCATGGAAGCGTCACAAATAGCGTACTAATTTTAACAATCAACCAATAAGATTTAGCGTCTTACTAAGTGGGAAACACAAACTGTAGGTGAAAAAGAGCATTTTTGTTCAAAAATGAGACATTCAAATTTCCACACATAAATCATAAAAATAGTAGGTTTACCAACAGAATGTTGTGGATTTAACATCCACAAAATAGGCACAGTTGTATATATGCGTTGATAGGTTGTCCTGCTCTATGATGTTTTATTATCTATTGCCTCCTGCTTAATTAGTTGCTTGGAAATCCACATCCCATGTGATTTATGTCTTTCAAATGGTAAGTAAATCTAAATTATGACTTCAAATTCGTACTTACTGATTTCATTTGATCATGTCAGTTATTCTGATTAATACTTCCTGGATGTTTTGATGCAGAATTATAGGACTCCTATGTCACAATGAATATTTTTGGTTTTTAAGACGTCAAATGTCGATAATTTTGAATGCAACAGGTGGATTGTTTATATCCATTTCATATATTCAGTATAAGATGTTGAGTAGACTATTTTAAAACATTAACCGACGTTTGTCACACAAACACTTTAAGCTAAGAAGCACTTAACAGCTATTTAGTCTTGATATTGCATACTTCAACAGTAAACTATCATGATCTCTATAGATGCCAATACTAAACAAATATCACTATGTACTTACTACTGATTAATTTCCAAAGATAATTCTTGATATTCAAGTGAGAAACCATGACCAATAGAGTTCATATATGTCGGATAAATAACACCATTAATAATGAATAGTGTTTGTGCAACATAGTAAACTAACTGATCATTAGAATATAAACTGTTTGGATCGATCAAAAGTTCCCAAAACAGTCATAAAAGCTCAGGAAAACTCAGAAACCTGCCTCGCCTAACACTGATGTATTAAGGATATTTAGGACATCGGCTTAGTATATGCCAGATGATTGTTTACTGTGTAAATACACTGTAAATGCCAGCAAATTTTTGTTAAACAATATTTCTGCAATTAAAGTTATGGTTTAAATTTACTACCTTACAAAATGTGTACGAAATTCGAGGTAGAAGAATTCTGGATAACTAAGTAATGTTAATAATCAAAGTTAGTTTTCTAGGCGCAAAACTTTCCGTTGGTTCATTGGTTTAAATGTCGAACTCAAGTTGGCAGGTTTAAAGGTTCTATTCGTAGTGAAGTCTGAGGAAAATACAATTGTCTTATTGCTTTCTACTTTTCATTTATTGTCTAAGTCATTCTAATAACTTTAAACTGCATTCAAATGATTTTGATTGTGGCTGACTAGTGAAATCTAGGACGCGTGTCTTGTCCTATTTTGGACACGTCAGCCGGATGTACCTGCATGTTTACACCTGAACTCGAACTTAAATCGTTTTGTGCTAAAAGCTACCATGCTCACCACTATGAACTCAAACAATAATTGTGAACTATCGCTATAGTAAGGTGATCCATTCTGGATGCACATGTAGCTACAGAGATTGATCAATTTCAGTCCATGATAAATCAACAGGAAAATTCAAATACATTCTAATTATACATTCATATGAATTGTATTTTGTCAACCTACTTATAACATACTATTAGTAGTATAATACACAAAAGTTAAAATTATTATCATACTATGAACTATCATTTAATAATACATAATGAAATTTAACTTAAACATTTGAAAATATTACTAACATAAGATAACGTATATTTATAATGGCAGTAGTATATACAAGTTGTATTCAATTTTTTTTTCTTTTAGTTGAAAATTTTGAAATAATAAACAACTTTTCATATTTGACAATGTTAATGCTCTTTATAATAATGAGGTATCATATCATGGTACATTCATGCGATTAACTATAGAATGATATCACCTTTCAATATACTTCAATGTAGAAATCTTTTCTCAAGAGATTATCAATTGAATGTTACTTGTTGGGCATATTATGAATTAATGTAATACAAAATATGCATGTTAAACATTCAAATTGGTTAGTAATGATGTTGTATTCATTATGAATGTTTAGTATACACTTATAGTCATGTTATTAATAGTTTAACATCTATAATGTATATGATTGTATCATTTGATATCACTGATTTGTTAGTTTACAAGAAACAATCATAATGTAATATATCAGAGCTATAGTAATTCAATGTATTTTATTATTAGTAAGTAGTATATGTATGTCTATTATATACCATATATGATGAGTATAGGATGAGTATACGAAGAGTAAGAAAAGAATATTCTAATCAAAAGTTAAATACAATCAAATTATAGTTTTTGTTTTTTTTGAAGATTAGCAATAATGAAATAGGCAAGTTCTGTATATGTTAGTAAAGATTATACTTTCTATCTGCCTATTACATTATTAAATCATCTATAGAATAATGATTCAGGTGATATAAAATGTATGAATCTATAAATTAATTGAAGGAACCATGGAACACCATATGAATCAATCCAATACAAATTGTTATATTGATTGAATTGAAAAAATTTATTAAATATATCATAAACACATGACATGGATACATACATTAATCTCCATGGCCATATAATGATTGATGCTAAATTATGATTTGAAATATGTGCAAAACATGATACAAGAACATTGTCAACAATCATTGTACCTGTATCAGTTATAGGAGCATATAAACCTATACGATGTTGTATATTAATACTATTATTATTATTATTATGAATGTAAGGTTGTATAGTAGTAGTATGAATTGAAATAACTTGTGCTTTAATCATTTGTTTATCAGTAGTATAAACAAAAATTAATTGATCTTTTTTAACAGATGATGCAAATATTGCTTTTCTATCAATTAATTGAGTAGTATGATTATGTTGTTGTTGTTGTTGTTTAGTTATAGTTGAATTATCATATACAAAAATTAAATGATCATTAGTTAATTGAATAGTTCCATATTGTTTTAATTTAGAATTAATTTGATAATGAATTTCAGTGAATACATTCAATGCATGTTCATCACGATCAAGAAAACCAAAAACTAATGTACTTTGTAAATGTTTATTTATAGGATTTTGTGTAAGTATACGATCACCAATTTGTAAATCTTTCATTGAAATTAATTGACCATTCATTTTATAAACTTTTGATTCACCATGAAAACATCCAAACCATTGAGATGTTACTATAGAATCTAAAAAATTTTTTAAAAATATGCTTTACTATTATTCATTTATTTATTGATAAGTATATTTTTAGTTATAATTAAGGGGGTTGTTGATCACCTGGAAGCACTGGACAGCTGTTTTGTCCTAGTATGGGACTCCTCAGCAGTGCACATTTACGACCCTGTTGGTGATTGAACCTAGCATTGATAAATTAACTATCTTCACAACAAACCCCTTAATTGTAACTAAATATCAGCTCACTAGTGACTAGCTCCTTGAGATAATTTCTGGAGTTCTAGTATGAAGACGTAACCGGTGGAGTTCAATCGTGTCGGGTGTGAGGCAGTTACTCACCGATGACAATGGATGAGGTCGCGCAAGCACAACACGAATTGACTGAATTAGAAATATCAATCATTAAGAGTCGGCTCAGTGGTCCAATGGTAAAGCGCTCGTGGCGGAGCCAGAGGGTCCTAGGTTCGATCCCCAACTGGATCGTGAGTGCGCACTGCTGAGGAGTCACATACTAGGACGAAACAGTTGTCCAGTGATTCCAGGTGATCAATGGTTGTCTTGTTCATATCAATTTGTGATATCAGCATTGATAAAGTATATTTTTATTGTATTATTATATACAGATATAATAGTTTACTACTAAATGAAAGATCAATTTGATTGTTTCTGTTGATCACAAATCGATAACGGTTGAGTATTACTGAAAATTAGGGAGTACTGGATAGCGGTTTTATTTTAGTGTATGACTCTCTGTTGGTAATGAACACCTTTAATTAACCGTACATCCCCAGCCAGGGAATCAAACTTAGGGTCTTCAGGTTTTAACTATCTTAACTACTGCGAGGAGATGACGTCCAATGGTAGAATTTCCACTTCCATCAATTTGTGATGTAAAGCTATGAATAACATTACCATTGGTTAGCTATAATGATCAGACAACTAGTGAGTAAATTTAAAGTATTGCTGAATATCTAGTGAGAAGTAACTGGTGAAGTTCATAGATATCGAAAGTGAGACAGTTATCACTAATGACAGTGACTGATTGTCACTCTATATCACGAATTGATAGAAGTTGGAATTAAAATGTTTAATGGAAGCTAGTCTAGTGGTCCAGATAATTAGACATCCACTATGAAACCTGAAAGCGCTGACTTTGATTCCTTGACTAGGAGCGATAATCAGGGGTGCTCACTGTCAACTAGAAATCTCACACAATGACGAAACAGTTATCCAATCCTCCTGGGATTTTAGTGATACTCAATTAAATCAATCTGTGATGAATATGCGCATTTAAATTTAATACCTAACCTCACAAATCCACCTAAGTTCGAAAGATCACAATTATCAGCCTACAGTATATTTCATCTAAAGAACTACCATTTACCTTTCACGTATTTTTACTAACATGTGTATAACATAAATACCGAATAATAAATCTTTGTATATCACTTACTAACATTATTGACAAATAATAGTGAACTTCAAGAGTCATATTCATTTCAAGTACTTGACCAGATAATTAGCCGAAACGTTTCTACAGAACTCTTTGTTTGTTGTATATGCCATTAAGAATCATCTTTTTTTAAGTAAATGTCGTTTTTCATGATTTAACTGCATATCACTCTACCAAAAACAACCGATCTAAATATTTCAGTAGTTTGAACATTTCAATTTCAGCCAACTTAGTCATGGAATCGAAACTCACACCTTTTTCCTTTGAAACTAAATACACTAAGTTGTATTAGCTAGATTCATAGTAAAATGAACTGAATGAATGAGGAACGACATCCTAACTCTATCAAGGTAATTCTTCAAGGTATATTCAATAAACTAAAAGTTCTGTAAAAAAAATATATCACTTATATATATGCTACATGTACTTGAACATTCATTCATCGATTACAGTTCATTATCCGACCCACTTACATGTAACCATCTAGTGTGGAAGGAAGGAAGGAAGACTAAGGATTAGGGTGGAGGGGAGGAACAATTAAATATATTCATATTCGTATAAATTAAATAATGAATCATGTGTAATATATGATTATGTAATTTCCATGAATTTCATATAATTGATTTTAATTATTAACAACAGTAAATAAATTGTAGTGTAATATGAAAACGGCGCCTAAATTCACTTTTAAAACAACCACCCAATCTTCCCTCCCCCCCCCCCAATAAATTATAATTCAATGAGTTAAGCATAGAATTTCAGATTTTATTGTCTTCTTTAACTTTAAATAGACATAGAAACCAGTGAAATAAATAATCATAATCATAATAATAATAAGAGAAATCATGTTGAAATAGACTAAAATATTGTTTTATTACTATGCATAGACAGTTTTTATCATCATCATTAAATTTATGTATTATGTAATATGTTTACATAAATTAGGTTTTTATGTTCAACTTTTATGTTAATTAGTGGAATTAGTTGATTTAATTAGTCAGGGGTTAATGGTGGTAGATTAACCCAATTAAACTTGATGAAGGAACTCTGGAAGTAGGTGGATACTTTCATGTACCTGGAAAGTATCAGTCGATGAACAAGGAGGATCCAATGCCAGATGTAAAGGCAAGGATCGGTAAAGTAAGGGTAGTATTCCTACGGTTGAAGAACATATGAGACTTGAAAAAATTGTCAGCTAACCTCAAAGTCATACTCGTCAATTTGAACGTAAAAACAGTTCTGCTATATGGAGCTGAAACGTGGAGAACTACTTCAAACATACTCAACAGGGTACAGGTATTTATAAACAGCTGTTTACTCAAGATATTGAACGTCTGTTGGCCGGAAACCATCAGCAACAGCCTACTATAAGAGAGAAAAAACCGACTTACAATCGAAGAGGAAATTAGGAAACGACGTTGGGAATGGATAAGACATACAGTGCGGAAATTATCAGACTGCATCACTAGACATGCATTAACTTGGAATCCTGTTGGGAAACGGAAAACAGGAAGGCCAAAAAACACACTGCGTCGAGGATAAGAAGCATACATCAAAAGGATGAACAGCAAATAGAAACAGATGGAAAGGACTGCTCAGGATAGAACTGAATGGAGAATACTGGTGAGTGGCCTATGCTTTTCTGGGACGGGTAACGGGCGTAAGTAAGTAATGTTGGTAGGGTATCATTGGAAACCATGAATCACTGGATTACTGTTTTATTTTAGTATGGGACTCCTCAACAGTACGCATTCTGTATTATTGGCGCCAAGAAAATTGAACCTAAGGACATCAAATCTCAAGACAAACGTTTAATCCTCTGTTCCACTATGTTGTAGTATGGTGACAGAAATCCTGCTTCCATTATTTAATGATATAGCCCGACAGTCATCCATTGTCATCGGTTATAATTGTCTAACTACCGAGAAGGTTAATGAGAAATCTAGAGTATACACAACTGAGGGTCCTATACCAGAACGAAACAACAGTCCAGGGATCCCTGGTTTTCAATCGTACTCAAAACCAACATTAATCTGTAATGAAATTCAATCAACTAAAATTTAATACTAATCTCTACAAACCAACTGAATTCAATTAATAGTTTATCATATTTGTTTTTTTTTATTATTTTTCCAAGCTCTTATCTATAAAATGTTTTTCCAATGAAATCATTTTTAGTGAATTTAACAAAACCATAAGAAACTTCCATTAAACAAAGTTATCCTAAACTAATTGATAAACAGACGTCTTGTCCTAGCATGGAGTTCTTTAGCAGTGCATACTCCCCCCCCCCTATGACCTAACCAAGTAATTATTTCCCAGAATTTCCAGATTTATCGGAGAATGCTTGGTAGTTAGACCAATGAACTGGCTTCCGAATATTGATACTTCTAACTCGGTCACTTAACAGTGTATTTGTTTGATCTCACCTGTTGATATCAGTGGGTGACTACCTCACACCTGACATAGTTAAACACTACTGATCATCTCTTCTTTCTAGGACTCTTAAAATCACCTTCCATTAGTTAATCACCAGTGTATTGATATTGATTGCAATTGGGTGCTGTAGAAATTAATTTACTTAAATTTAAAATCATGAATACATCAGCAGTAACTCAGAAAAACCATAACGAGTGTTAAATGTTAAAATGAAATGTTCTTTCATCACAAATTGATGGAAGTGAGAATTCTACAATTAGATGCCGGCCCAGTAGTGCAAAGGCTTAGGCGTTCGCTAACCGAAAATTCCCTTGGGCAAAACTTATGGTGGGCGCTGCTGTGGAGTCCCATACTACGACTAAACAGCTGTTCAGTGCTCCTTGGTTTCCAATGGTACCGTTCCAACATCAATCTGTAACAAATTCATTCAGCTAAATAAAGCACTTATGACTATGATTCATAACGAGACCAATGGATGAATAAAATGTTAGGAATTTGGAGACTATTTGCCATTAGATTATTCTATGTTTAAGTTGGATTGTGACTGGCAAGCGGAATCCAGGACGCGTGTTTCGTCTTACTTGTGACTCGTTCACTGGATTTTCCCGTATTCCAATTTTGATGTTCACACCGAGATGCGCATATAGCAACAGAAACTGACCAGTTTTAGTTAATGACAAATCAACGGAAAGATACAAGTTTATTCCTAATTATTCCTAGTATTTTTTACTGTGTTATTATTAAAGGTTGTATTACGTAATGTTTATACCCATTACATTACAAGCTTCCACTTAGCCTACATAACCGCTTGCTGGATATTCTCTCTGTTCTCATACTATCATAAATAAATCCTACGACTTTTACTCAAACTTCGTAAGACAAACTCTCTAGTATTACTTTTATTAATTGTGCTTTAATCAAGTATAATCTGGGAATTTAGGTCACATGAAACTGATTATATCGGTCATCCATAAAGGATCACTCAATATACCTTAAGGACTGACTTGTAAAGAACAAAGAAATATTTGGACAAGTTGTGATTTCATTGATCAAATAATCATAGTACATCAAGTGTTAGAGGAATATCAGGCTTATTTCAGGCCAGTAATCGTTGTCCTTCTTGAAATCGGGGTCAATTCGATTTACTGAATAGGACTGTACTCTTGAATTGTCTGTTAGAGACAAGTGAGTTTATGAAGAACGTTAAAAAATGCTCTGTACGTATCGCTTCAGACAGAATAAGAGCGAATGGCTACCTTTGTCAAGTGTTTAAATTTGATATCGGGCTTAAGTTGGATTACGCAATGTCACCATATCTCCTCAATTTTACTATTAATGACATTCGTAAAACGATTCTATAGAATTTATGTGATGGTAAAAGTAGTGGGGATCTGCCATTAGTCGAATGAACTTTTAATCTTGAATATACGGATGACATTGTCATCCTTTATTATGATGTGCACGTCACATAAATCGTTCATAGTCCAAAGTAACTAATGTTTGTAAATATAGTATTTAAGCTATATCTTATAAACAGAATATACTTTCCAAGACTGATACTATTCTGTGATTGCTGTCACTCTTTATAATGAGCCGTTAGAGGTAGAATAAAAATTCCTGTATATAGTAGGTGCAAGGAGTAGTGACATGAAGGTTAAGGTCGATCAACACATAACAAAAGCTAAAGTACCATGTGACGATCTAGGCCATCTTTAAAGCAATTATGGTGTGGGTCTGGCTGTCACAGATCGGGTGTGCAGAACATCGGCAGGTGTAGTCCTTATATGTGTTTGTGGAAGTTGGCGTCTCCTAGCTGAAGTTTGAGGATGTGTGTTTAGCAGCGGTGACAACAATTTGCGTTTTGTCACCGTCTTTAAACACTGACTTCAGGTCGTTTTGTCATGTCTCGCGGCTGCTTTTATATGGTGCATTATTTGTTGACTCTGAGACTGACTGGACAAGTAAAGACTTGATTAATTTATGGTATAGGCATTGTAGTATGAGAAAAAGCTGCATAACACCGGCCTGTGATACTCCATCACTAATTCCTGGTGAAGAATCTAATGACAGTAGAATTCAATGTCATGAGAGGTTATTAGATGCAGCTTTGAATAGAAGCCAGTGATGTTCCTGCGATAACTTTCTTCTACGTTTCTCAAATGAGGCCGTCGATGGTTGTATTTTCCTTTTAAACTATATCTTCAACAATATAATCACCCTCTTTTCACCACAATTATAAATGGTCAAATGAAATAAGTAAATAATCCAAAATATACTAAACTGCAAAGGAGGTAGTTGACAGTTCTTGCTCTTATTATGACTGAGGCAACTAGTTAGAATTAGGTGTAGGCATAAACCGTATTAGTCCAACTGTAGCCAATACAGGATCATTAAAGAAGTATTCAAACTGATAAGTTTGCACTATTTAAATGGAACTCATAAGTAACATTCTAAAAAATAATGCCTAATTTAAATATGATATGATCACGCTATATCGTCAATTTATGGAAATGAAAATTCTAACATTAGACGTCAACTAGTTCACTGTTCCAGATGGTTAGGCGTGTACCATGAGAACTTGAAGGCCTTTGATTAGACTCTTTGGAGCAATCTCGGTTACGCATTGTCAATAAGGAGTCCCATACTGTGACAAAACAGCTACACAGTGCTCCCTAGATCTTAGTTGTACCTAACCCATATCACTATGTGTCGAATTATTAATTAACTTAATACTAATCTCACTACACATGAAGCCGCCTCAATTCAATAATTTCCTTTCGTTTAAAATGTAAAAAAAATACACAAATTAATTTACCCGGTTTAACAGAACAGTGTACATGACCAGCACGATTAACAAAACACCAATCAAAATGTGCTACATAATAAGCTATTTGTGCCAATACACCTAAATGTAAATCTGAATTACGTGGTCTACCATATTGTCGTGTAATCAATTCCATATCTACAGCTCTACCAGCATAATGAAATTCTTCCATACGTAATTCATTCATTTTACTTCTAGTTAATAAATGATTTTGATTAGAAACTAAATCATGATTACGATGTTTACGATCAGTATTTGGTGCATGCATTGTATTTACTGAACGTTCAACTTAATTTATGCAATCGTTGATCATTTTGATTGATTTCATTATTTGTTTGGTTTACATTATAATTTGAAATAGTTAATTTTTGTAGGGAAAACATTCCTCGGGAGTCGAATCATAGTGTCATAAGATGTATCAGGTAACGATGATGTTACTTTGTTTGGATTGTAGAAATATCCAGATGATGATGGTGATGATGATGATGATGATAGTGATTGATGTGATCTCTGGTTTTTAGTTGGATTTAGTGATATAGATGATTTTGGTAAAGAAGAAAAATGTGTTATATAATTTGGATTATTTTTTGTTGGAGGCCAACGATTCTTTTGTGTTGATATACTTTTTGATGATGGAATATATTGATGAAATTGTAAACCATTCGATTGTGTTCCAAGCTTATTACCTTTTGAAGGAATTTCAATGAATTCTCCATCCATCATTTCTGGTGTCATATCAATAATTGGTGCATCTAAATATGGTTTTGATTTAACTGGTACAAATGGAAGTGTTTTCTGTCCAGAAAATACTGTTGATGCATTGTTCAACAAATACAGAATCACGATCATGTGAAAATTTTTCTGATTTAAAATTTTTTTCATAAAGTAATGGAGAATCTTCATGATTTTCATGTAAATTATCTTCTTGTGGAAGAATCTTATAATTTGCTGGTGGTTTAACCCATGAACGTATTACACGTAAGATAACTTCTTGTTTAGCCCATGTATTATGTATTTGTGTTGAAAGTTTAATCAATCGGTCACGACAACCCTAATAATAGAAAAAGACAATAATCTATTATAATCATATCAAACAATTTAAGTGATTAATGTTATATCTTGATATAATCGAACTATCCGAATGTATGGTAAATAATAGTATGACCACGATAATTGCCAACCAATGCCCGAACACGTCTGCCTCGCAACTACCAGTTTCCAAGTCAGAAATGAAGAACATAACACAACTAAGCCGACCACCAGAAAGTCAGTAAGTCAATCTGATTATATTTCACTCATTCATTTATATATACACATAACCTGATTACTTATTACACCAATAATGAGAATAACACTTATACAAAACGGAAAGCAATAATGACTAAGAAGTATGTTTGCTTAATGACAAATGATATGACAATAGTTCATGAGTCTAATGGGAAATTAGGGCGTTGGATAACATGACAACAATATAAATAAAATAATCAATTCACATATACTGCAAACAAATGAAATAGTCTTTTGAAAAATAGTTCGGAAAGTTAATTACTCTTCTTGAATCTCTCAATATAACCATTAACCATTAGTCGAGTTTCAACAATCCATATAAATGAACAGTGCTGTCTCGTCGATTAGATCTTTATCAAATTTTACTCTAATATCAATAGTCATATTTATATTCAACTATGAAACATATACTAAACCACTCAGGGTAAATTATACATTATTGATAATAATAATCAAATAGATGAACTACTTAACTAAATCAACTATTTGATATTAAGTAGAATTGGTGTACTAGTAGTAATGATAAGAATATAAAAAATTAGATTAAGGCCTGATTACGCGATAGATTGATGTTGGCAGGGTACTACTGACGACCAAGAAGCACTAGACAGCTGTTTTGTTTTAATGTGGAACTCCTCAGCAGTGAGCACCCTATAATCTACTCCAGAAGCCATATGTTGGTGAGCATCTAACCATCTATACCAGTGAGCTGGCCTAGCCAGAATCCAATGGTATTATTCCTACTTTCATTAATTTATGATATATAGCGTGATGATCATCCGTTGTAATTGGTGATAACTGTCTAACTCCCAACAAGTCTGAACTTCACCATTCACAATTAGAATCATAATCATAATAAAAAATGTGCAAATAGATAGTCTAAATCACGTGGATGGTAAAGATGATATACCAGACGGTGTAGTTCAGAGAGAGGATATTAAGAAAAAACAGATAGCTGAAAGATGTACATGATACAAGAGATCTTTTATATAGTTTCATGTGACCAAATAAGAGACAGGGGCATTATAAATTTCTTCAGAACACATAAATTACATTTGTTAGATTCAATCCCTATAAACAAATTCGGACCCTACTAGGAAATTTCAGTGGTACACATTGTATAACTTTAAATGATTTAGTTTTTGTAACTATATGGCCACGATTTATCAAATAAGCTTAAGTTGAGCTGGTTATTTACTTTGTTTAACCTTTAACAAGCTCTACTGCAAGATACCATTTTATTCGTTTGTTAAGCTGCTTGGTAGTACACCTTACATCGTTTTCTTTACAGCACATGGAAAGAAACAAATTCATGGGATATTTCCTTCATTTGAATAAAAGCTGCCTGTCAACTAGAAAATAACAAGTAATGCTTTGAAGAGTAAAATATTCTTTTCAACTTTTAATTAAGCCTATTATAATGGACGGTGCTAGCCAGATCTTCCTTGATCAGTTGTTACAGGAAGAGGGGTCACTTTTTGTCAGTCCATGTCCATGACATTTTGTTCCCAGTGTTCAGGTATTTGACTGATAAAGTCTTCAAGTACCCTACTTCAATCAACACATTCTTGATGAACTTTAATTTCTACTTTGTAGTATATCTCCTAAACAGATCTAATAGGATTTGTTTTGCATGGGATATATGTCACGCTCTAAAAGTAAGTGCAATGATATCCATTGGATTGCTTTTTACATACACTTCTGTTTAACAATCATTCTTCACATCTACTTAGTGAAATGTCAAGGAAATGAAACTTATTATTAAATTTTGATTTTGAAGTATACATTGTTCATCTTGGGATACATCTTGATTGACAATAATAAAAGTGTCGTTGATGTAACGACATTAAAAGAGGAGTTTATAAATCTTGACGTTGAATTGTCTATTTCCAATGAAAAAAGTATGTTAAGAACATACCTAAAGGTAGACCTATAGCTATTTGATTAATTTGGCCACATTATGTGTTATTGAAAGTAAAATGAACGTTTAATGTACATCTTCACATTAATTTACTGACATTAGTATCTAACAGTTGTTGACCTACAAAATCAACTGTCTTACTTAGGAGTGCATTCATAATAAAAAAAGTAATACCTAGGAATAACATAAATCTACTATATTAGATTCCTGTTCTCTAGTGGTGAAAATTAACTTGGAAACGTCTCGAATGTTTCTGCTAACAACCATTTTGTATGGGAATTCCAAAATTCAAACAAACCACTTTTGCTTAGTGGTAATTATACTTATCTGACACTGGGCTAATAGAGTAAAGTTCCAATTTATAAACTATGGATAACCTATAATGTCGTAGTATATTAGATTCAACAGATTCAATGGAATCATGATTAGTTGGTGTAATGCTCCTAGTCATATTTTAGTTCTTTAATGTGAGTTCATTTACATCACAAACTGACTCTAACTGATCAACCGCTAAAACCTAGGAAGCACTGAACAGTTGTTTCTTCCTATTGTGAGACTTTTAAACAGTGTCCATCCATGATTTCATTAAGGATTGGATCCAGAGTCTCCAAGCCTCACGATTAGTGTCTACTTTTAAAAACTCCGAATGTTCATCCAAGGGTTTACATCTCTTACTTATGACTAACTTCTAGCGATAATTTCTGGAGTCCTAATGAGAAACCGTGACTATATTGTGTATCACCAACAATAATGAATGATGGCCTCACAGTATTTAACTGAAGTTAAAAATATAAACCAGTTGACTCGAACTCATCTTCCTTGTCACATGGAGCAAAACTATGCATTACACCCATAGTACTATTGTAAGTGAGCACTCCAAGTAGGTTCACAATAGAATCAAACGGATGATAAATCAATCCTAGCTTCAATGATTGTTTGACGATATGTGATAATTAGGTTGAGCTCGTATCTTCCGTTTGATAAATCATGGACTGAAACTAGTCAGTCTCTGTTGCTAATTGTGTATCCTGAGGGGATCGCCTCGATATACAGGTAATTTACAAGTAATGTTTAAGCTAGATTGTAACTGGCAAGTGGAATCTTAGACGTGCGTTTTTGTCCTATTTCAGATTCATCGGCTGCATGTACCTGCATCCCAATTCTGATGTTCATTCTGGGATTTAAACTCAGTCAGCTTCGTGTCAAACGCCACTGCGTTCACCACTAAGCTACTGTGTCCAGACAGTCACACTTGAGCAACGGGTATATATGTAATGATGATGAGTTTGTATCTTCATGTAATAATATTTAAAGAGCTTGAAATTATAATACATTCGCTTATATTTCGTTTAATAAATAAAACACAATTAGTCTAGTCAATTTGTTTTATGCTTTACAATGAGTATAGATTAGCCAAAAGAATACCTTATGAAGCCACCATTTGAGTAATTGTTTATTAGTTTGACAATTATATATGAAGGTGGAACTCAAATGGTAACAGACACTCGACAGTATATCGAAAGTAATTTATGTTCAGTAAGAAGAGGTCTGAATGCTCATTACTGGCGTGAATTTCCGAATGTTTACAAACAGAGAGGAGAAATATCACTGCATTCTGAAGGATTTACATGTATGCATAATTGAATTATTATTTTTTCAACACTTAGACAGTTTTAAACGATTTGCATTCAGCTCATCTTAAGTACGTCAAGCCTGAAGTTAATGCTAAATAAGTAGATAATTAGAAAACTGTCCTGAGTGTTTGCATAAATTCGATATAATAAATCTTGTAGCTTATGAGTAGTGACAACGGATCCCTGCTGATTATTGTGGTTCACTTTCAAATTTGTATTACGCTTTGTATGAGCATATCCTAGATGGCCATAGTTAGCATTCATAAGTAATCAGAGTGAGAAATTCACTCAGAGAGAAATGAGGAAGGTATTTAATCGTGAACAGATATCTAGTATACTGACAAGAGGATCTATTTCATGAGAAGCTTCTTTAACAACTAGTTTACCTATGTTAGTTATTGTCACCTATTCACGATTGGCGATATCCTCAGTCGAATAGTTTAGCTGAATATTTTGTTCGAACGTTAAGGAGTGCAATACTGTCAGTAAATCCAAGTAACTAGAAGGGTACATTAAAATTTTCATATTTCAATATCTTCATAAAGAACACTGGAGAACTCACGAAAGTCCGGTTATCCCTTGTATTTTAAACTCACCTCATGGAAATGACTTTACGGGAAATTCAATACCACCCAGCAAATAATTACCGACTGTCTACAAGAACAATACTTCAGAAAATAGGGTATCTAATAGTAAAGATTTCTGATTTAGATGATCATTCGTTACTTAATGGATATTTAGATTAAGTAAAAATTAATGAAGTAGGTTGTTTCAATTTTAAGGATAATAACTCTTTTATTAAGGTTGATAATTTACTAATTCTAATTCTGAATTACATATAAACTAGGTAGAATGAAAGTACAAATACTGAAATATTGAGAAGATTCGAATGAAGAGCTACTAGACCAACAGTACATTATTAACACAGTAATACATTTAATATTAAATGGATGTTATGAATAACAATACTACTTATTGTACACTTTCAACATATCATTAACATTTGCTGGTCAGTCACTATTGCATCCTGAGCAGATCGCCTCGATATATCGAATATTCACAAGTATCATTTAATTTGGATTGTGACTGGCAAGTGGAATCCAGGACGCGCGTTTCGTCCTATTTGGGACTCATCGGCTGGATGTACCTGCATTCCAATGTTGATGTTCACAGTTGGATTCGAACTCAGTCCGTTTCGTGTCAAATGCCACTGCGTACACCACTAAACTACTGAGTCCAGACATACAATACATATACAAATTTATTCTACTACCGATTCGCTCATTGCACAAACGTGACTATCTGGACTCAGTAGTTTAGTGGTGTACGCGGAGGCGTTTGGCACGAAACGGACTGAGTTCGAATCCCACTGTGAACATCAACATTGGGATGCAGGTACATCTAGCCGATGAGTCCCAAATAGGACGAAACGCGCGTCCAGTCACAATCCAAATTAAATAAATATCATTAACATTTGTTTCAATAGATAATTATAATGCAATACAACATAATATTGTTAACTTCTAATTCTTTCTTTTGATTATTGTTTGGGTGTGAATATTGTTGTATTACTGCTATTGATGACTACAATTAAATCACTTTAATCAATCAGAAGAAATCCATGGACAAATAAAGATAACCTTATTTCATCCCCTAACTCCCTAAGGACAACCAATCACGCTATTAAAATCTACAGAACAATAAACTATAATAAGACATTTGGAATAACGACAAACCTTACTTCCAAATTAAGTAAACGTTGGTGATATTCTCCACAACACTAATAAGTACTTCATAACCAAACTATTTACTCGGAAGCACTCAATGTCACAATACACTGTGATTCAAAATAATCACTTTAGTTAGTTTTATTAAAAGAAATCGGGAAAGGCGAAAAGAAAAATGTTAAGAATACCCAACACGTTTAGTTAATTTTGTTCTCTACAGATTGGTTTTATTTTGGGTGTCACAGAAAGACAAAAACTGATTGACAGCCGTTTAGTCGTAATATGTGACTCCTCAGAAAGGCATATTCCTGACTCTTCCAGGTGAACCAAACCCAGGACCTTCAGATTTCATGATGATCTCTTAGTCGGTTAGCGACTAACTGTAGGATGATTTTGAAGTTCTTATGAGAGGTTGCGAACTGTTAAATTTTAGACATGCTAGGTGTGAGACAACTATCATGAACAACAATAAACAATCTTCGCGCCATATTATCAATTGATGAAAGTGAGAATTCTACCACTGAACGCCGGCTGACCCAGTAGTTTAGACTAGTTGAACTTTTTGTGTTTGACCTAATGACCATGCATTGGATTCAATGGCAGGGAGGAAGCTAACAGTAGGCGTGCTCTTCTGAGGAGTCTCATATTAAGACAAAATGGCTGCTTAGTGTACCTTGGTTTTTAATGACTCCCAACCAACATCTAATTTGTTGTGAATACAATTAACTAAACTTAATACCTATTTCTACAAAACTGTTTTAATTCAACCGTTAGTAACTATATGAAATATGTATGTCGTCCACTGTTCATTGTAATAAAAGTCATAATAATAATAGAGATATTCACTGCAATAAGTTTTGTTACATCAAGGGATTGGCAGCATCAACTTTCCAATATTTCAACAGGAATTTTAACAGTCACTAACTGTCATTCATCTTCTAAACACTATTGTTCTCTTTCAGTTCACATGATGTTTACTTTTCATTGATTATAGATAACATGGATGAATTCCAACATACTTTATGTATGATTCTGTCAAAGAATAAATAGAGAGACAATTATACCAACGACTGTAATGTCAGTGTTTGATATTTTCAGCACTTAGTAGTGCTTAGTAACTTAACATCACACGAATCATGTCAAGATGTTAGATTGGTTGAAGAAATTGAGTAATAAACCTTGAATAACCTAGATTTCTCGATAACTAGAGTTTATCAGCAGGATTTACCTGATGTCTTATGAGAAATTCAAGCTCTTCATGGGATTAGAATTCGTGACAATCAGCTTCACTATTATTATCACTAATTGGTTTGAATCATTTAGTAGTAATTAAATGACTCATACTTCATAACCACTAGAGAGAATCAATTTCGTCAAAATTCCACTTACATCTTTGTTGATTAATGCCAATTATCATAAAACCTAAGTCTTGACAGAATGTATTTCTTATCAACTACTTCTAATCACTTAGTAATCATAAAGGCAATTGTAAATATATCGGTTAATAGCATTAGTGTTAACTGACATACTTTAAAATTGTTCATTATAAACAAATAAACAGTTAAAACTTGTTTATTTCACTGGTTCACCTTAATTTCTTATAAGAAAACATTGATGTTATGTAGTACTAATATTAGTACTTATTATTAATAGTAGTAGTAGTAATACTGTTACTACTACCACAGCAACAACAAATTAAGGACCCCGCTGTGAAGAGTGAATGTCAATCACTTATGCAATCTAGAGTATACATCAACCAAAATAACAACAAATTCAGTGAATGTCAACGAATATGTCTACATAAACAACATTATAATGACAATATAGTTATATCGAGTATAATGTGTACTAATCATAATTACACAATATCATGGAAATCAATTGAAATGAATCGTACATACATAGTGATTAGAGGTAAATGATTATCAACTAGAAGAATGGAGAAGTAAATAGTACTTTTCTATTCTCGTCTATATTATGATAAATTATCAATTAGACTAAGTATAATGAAGTCTATCTGTGAATAGATTTGTAGTTAAACACAAGACATTAACTTTGGTTAAACAACAATTGACAACTAGAAAATATTGGATAGTTATGTTATCCTAATGTAGAAGTCTTCATAATTTCACATATACAATTTAATGTTCATAGAATATTGCTATCGAATGATTTATATTAACAAGCTTATACATTTCATTGTATTATACGATTTCATTTGAGATTATTGATAAGGTATTACATCAAGTCTGATATAAATGAAGTTAAGTAATCGCATTTTTGCACAAGACTTCATAAATTAGGACTTGAAGTTAATCAGTATATAGAAAACAATAACTAATGCGAAGTATTGCTATAAGTTGTATTGTGACTGGCGAAGCAGAATCCAGAACACGAGTTCGGTCCTAATTGAAACTCGTCGGCTAAGATTATCTGCATTGTTGCACATTGGGACTCGAACCTAGTGTACGTAATCCACTCAAATTGCACACATAGCAACAATGGCTGACCAGTTACAGTAAACGAAAAATCAACGTTAAGATAAAAATTCATCCTAATTACATATAAAGAAGTAGTTTATAATAAATAAGGAGACATCTGCACAATCACAATGTGTAGATACTTTAAAGATTTCGAACATTTCACTAAATCTCATTCAAATCACTTCTTCACACTATAAATAACTCATTCAAATCAACATGACATTACATTAGTAATGAGGAATAAATCAACTTCATATCAAATCATTCAATTACATGACTAACAACAAACACTGATCGCATCATATCTACTATGTCAAGTATGTCAAAGATGTGAGATCAATGTGTTTGTGTGTGTGTGTGTGCATTTATTGTTCAAGTTGAATGAAACATCAGGTCTATTCATTTGTATTCAGTACATTTGAATTTAGCAACATTTGAAAATCTTTTGTTGGTCGATTCTCTTTGTAGTTGGAGAATTGTGATTGATTGTGAATTATGCTGTGATGTTCTTAATATTGATCCGACGGTTGATGGAAATAACATCTCTACTATTATTGTTGATTTAATTGTGTAGGTTTCCAAGATCTACAGAATGATTAACCGGATCATTGTTGTGTAGATGAGTTACTCATTAGTTTGAGTTGAGATTTCTCGAGACAACACTTCAACACATTGGAAGCATCACAATCGATATAAGCTAGTCTGTAGACGGAATTTTGTGTGGAAGTGTATTATAAAGTTGACTGATTTTATATTGGTTAGTTTGAGAATTTGTTGTACTTCTTTGATCAGTCCATAAAACGATAAAGTAGAACTACTAAATTAAGCCATACACAATCAGTTAGATTTTTATTGATCAGAGGATTAAAATGTTCTCGGGTATATTAATAATTTCATGACAAAATTATTAGTTTTTATTATGTTTATGGCGTTCAGCACTTACAGTAAATAGTGTGACTGAAGATTCCATTCGAGTTCCTTTGTAACTGAACTAACTAACACTGGTAGGTTTATTCTACACAGTTTGACTTTTCAAAAGTTACATTGGACGACCAAAGAGGTACAACGAATTATCAAACTAACCAATAAAAAATCAGTCTACAAAACGATAAGCATGCCTCACAATTCATTTCCATACAAAATTCCGTCTACAGACTAATCCTATATCGATTGTGATGTTTCCAATAGTGTTGAAGTGTTGTCTCGAGAAATCTCAACTCAAACTAATGAGTAACTCATCTACACAACAATGATCGCTTAATCATTCTGTAGATCTTGGAAACCTACACAATTAAATCAACAATAATAGTACATTTGTTATTTCCATCAACCGTCGGATCAATATTAAGAACATCACAGCATAATTCACAATCAATCACAATTCTTCAACTACAAAGAGAATCAACCAACAAAAGATTTTCGAATGTTGCTAAATTCAAATGTACTGAATACAAATGAATAGACCTGATGTTTCATTCAACTTGAACAATAAATGCACACACACACACCACAAACACATTGATCTCACATCTTTGACATACTTGACATAGTAGATATGATGCGATCAGTGTTTGTTGTTAGTCATGTAATTGAATGATTTGATATGAGTTGATTTATTCCTCATTACTATTTAATGTCTAGTTGATTTGATTGAGTTATTTATAGTGTGAAGAAGTGATTTGAATGAGATTTATGAAATGTTGAAATCTTTAAAGTATCTACACATTGTGATTGTGCAGATGTCTCCTTATTTATTATAAATTATCCTAACGATTGCTCAATTCATTTCACATTATCAAGTCAGCCCTTGGAAATGATATTTGTCATTATTAAGTTACGTAGCGGTTTTGTAAATTAATATGTTATTTCTTTAATCTAATGGTTAAAGATTTCACGGTTCTGAATTCGATCTATGGATAAAGTCACTGTTCAATCCAATCATATCCAGTTCACATATGTCACAATTGAGGTAGTTATTACCAATCGCACTGACTGTTAATCGCGGTACGGAAGTGAAAATTCTACTAGTGGATGCCGGTTAGTTATATGGTCCAAAAGTTTATGTATCCGCCTTGAGACCTGAAGTCTCTTGGTTCGATTTCCTGGTAGAATTGTTGGTGTACGTTTCTGAGAAGCTGCATACTAAGATGAAACAATTGTACCTTCAAGTTTTCAATATTACACAACCATCAACAATCTTTGACTAAGAAAAACAACTAAATGTCTACAATAACAATTAGTTAAACTATCTATGCAATTAAGATTTCTTATATAAGAATTATAAATTGACTTATACTTTAAATGATCTTTCTTTACAGCTACAGTGATTTCAGTTTGACCGCAACAACATTATTATTACTATTATTACTATTATTATTATTATTTAAAAACAAATTAACTATCCATTAGTAAAACTATTATTTATGCTTATTTTTGTTGTGTTTTATCAACTCTAATGAAACTTTCTCTCTTTCCTCTTTTCTTTTTTTCTCTTTTTTTTTTCATGAAATCAACCTTTTATCTCATTCCAGTAACATTTTCATATACATCTAAGTAAGATTGAAAAGAACTTGAATGTAGTGTTTCATACATTCATCTATCTAACTAACTGTTGAACATACTTCTTCTTCCTCTTCTTCTTCTTCTAATTATTATTATTATTATTATTATTATTATTATTATTATCATTGTTATTATTCATTACAAATAAGTATTACTATTTCACCGTTAATGTGTGTATATAAATTTGTAAGTAGTATTTATTCATTTTTTTTTACTAAAAGAAATGCTTATTTTCTTCTTCTTCCTTCTTTCTTTCTTTTTGTCAAACTATCTAGTTGAATAGTCATTGAATATACAATACATGAATTAGTTCTATTCATGAAAATCTATATGAATCTAATGAATACAAATAAATCGAATGTATTATTTGTTTGTTATTCAATATTCAATGTCGATTATTGCCTATCACCTACCACAGTTGGCTTAAAAGCATCACATGGTAAATTGTAAAGAATAAAATGAGTGAATAAAATACACGAACACAAACACACACACACAGAGAAACCGAAGATATTCACATATGATAAGTGATTTTTGAAAAAAGTAAAAAGAGAAAAACAAAATAAGAAATTAAATAAAAGTAACAAATAAAACTGTATACATCTTCTAAATAATGATTTCATTGGTAATTGTTGTTGTTAATTGAAAATTTTGTCATATAAACAAATACCATATTGAGGTTGGTTGACAATACATACATACATACCGATGTAAATATGAATTCAAGTTGAATATTTACTGTTGTGGTTATACAGTCCTTCTCACTCCTCCCCCCCCCCTCTCTCATCACACCTACACGCACATACATGTAGATCGACGTAGACGACTATCCGAAATCGAAGTTCATTCGGTATGTCATGGTAGTATACTGTTGTGGTTATACACTCCTTCTCATTCCCCCCCCCCACCCTCTCGCATCACATGCATACGTACATACATGTAGATCGACGTAGACGACTATCAGAAATCTAAGTTCATTCAGTATGTCATGATAGTATACTTAGTAACTTACATTTATTATTTCATAATATAACAGCTATTCTAATATAGTATGCTTGGAATTAGTTCTATACTTGAAAATTATACCATACTACTACCATTACTAATACTAATACTACAATAGCAAGGGATTAAATACTACTATAGAAAGTAAACAATTGTGAGGTAAGATCAAGAAAGATAGATAGTCAGTTGACATGTCAAATGATTTTTATCATTTACATTTTCTATTTAAATTATGATTGATGCCTTCTACTTCAATAGACATAATTGACCACCTACTTTGAAGATGATTTCATTTTGATAATGTTGTTAAGAATTTAACGAATATTATGAAATTTTAATTAAATTTTTTTTTTCAGAAAGACATTTGAAATGAAATAAAGATTGATGTCAAAGTAATGAATACGCTTCAAACATATCAGTTATAGATAATAATCTGGTGGAAGCTCTGAATGATCTACATTTAATGCTGATATGGTATACCTTATATAAAAGGTCAGATATAGCTAGAATAGAATAGTGATAGCAGCTTTCAAACTTTTCAACAAAATGATAGGGGTTCCATCTATCACATTTAATGAGCTCTTTCATGATCTTCTGTTGAATAGTACTATCAACATCAAAGCATAGTTTACTCTATACCCAATCAGTAAGTATTTACATTGTTACTTGACCAATGAAATTCAGTGATTATCACTAAGACTTACACAAGTGTAACATTATTAACAACAAAGTGACAAATCAATATTTTATTTACTTGATTCCTTTCAAGAATTTGAATTGTAGTTCTTGTTTTATTCCATGTGAATGTATTGCATCGTGTAGTATAAACAGAGTGGAAGGTTGTTGTGGGATTGAAAAAATCAAGAGGAGACCCTGAGTCAAAGTTCTGTGCTATATAGTACTCGTCAGCAAGATGTGCTTACAGTCTTTCAGAGGACTCTATCTTCCTGTGGGTTCGATCCCAGATCACCAAGTATTATAGTCTGTGACCGTTACCAATCAACTCTGTTAGATGAGACCGATCTCCCAATAGGACTGAGATATATACATTGGGTGGTTACTTGTAGTGGCCAATTTGGTGTTATTTTTAAAGTCCTTTACAGTTGTTATATTAACTGATCCGAGAAGAATAACTGACTTTCCGTACTATCTTTTACAAGACTATTTCATTTATATTGATTACATGTAAATCAATTATTTTGTTTCGATTATTGTCATGTTCCCATCACATTAACTTCTCAATATACCCATGAATTGTTATCATATTATTTTCCATTGAGTATCAATAACTAATTAACTATGTATCTGTTGCATCAAGTTCTTAGTCATTATTGTCCTTCTTTTATATAAATGTTATTCTTCCTATTAGTTCTCTGTATGGTCATGTTTTGTGTATGTATAGACGAATGAGTGGAAGTATAATTTGACCTGTTAGCTGTTAGCTCACCTATCTTGTGTTCTTCTAACAGGCTTGAGGACTAAAACTTACTAGTCAAATGTGTAGGGTATAGAACGATAACCTTGATATCTGGTTTTTCCAGTATTTATTCTGATCAAGGTAGCTGTCACTATACACCATGATAGCCTGTACTTCACTTCATAGTAATAATGTTAACGGATTCATTTAAATTAACACACGTAATTCCGTAACGATTATGTATCCTACTAACGAATGCTTTAGTTACTATTTTATTCAGAGGGGATGATGCTTCCTATGTCAGTTGGACAATATCTACTAAATACCTCAGTTTTTTTCATTAGCTCTATTTTCAAGTTTCACTTCCATCAAGTTACTAATACTACTGTTTGTCTTCTATACTACTGAATTTCTTCATTTATTTCTGAAGTTTAAAGTAAAGATTCTAGTGAGATAATGAATCTTAGTTTTAAAGAAAACAGTTTCCAAACTTCATTATAGATTGTTTTAGTAAACGCACTAATTGCTGACAGCGTTTTTCGTCCATGAAAAGGTTTCTTTATTGTTCTTTATCATCTCTTATACTTTTCGATTCTAGTTGTCAGGATTGTAAAATATTTCATTGTGAGTACCCCCACCCCTTTTAGCATGTATTTTTCACTCATTCATGACAAATTGGCACTCACTAATCTAATAACATGAGACTACTGATCATTAATCGTACTGTTGAATTTTCACTTTCTTCAGTTATTTTTGATTCCAATGAGTAATTAGTTAATTGTCTGTATCTGATACTTGTTTGCAACAACGAGAAGAATGTTACATTCATAAGGTTTTCAATTAATGGACAAAATTTTATATTGGAAGAATGATTTTAGATGAGATTTCATTTTCATGTTTGAAATAATAATGATAACTTAAATAACTATGAAAGATTCGTAGCTAAGACATCAAGCTCAGGTAATTGAACCCTACTAAATAAAGACAATCTTAGTTTAGGGAATAATCATCGGCATACTGTCAGTATGTCATTGACTTTCTCTGCTGTCAATCTAATTATCTTATATGACAAAACATCCTACCCAGAGAGTTTAGCATGAATGAATATCCCTCTTTCAGTTGTCTTAAGTTGTACTTATAGCAACAAGTACTTTAACATATAACAGTTACTAACTTCTAGGTCATACAGAAGTAACGGCCGTTCACCACCTTATGTCAAGTTCGTGGTAATTACAATCAATGTAATCATTTTATCTAGTATATAAATAATAATTTATAAATACTCTGTAACTGTTAACCAGATAGGATTGTTTGATGAAATAACGATGCTACCTAGTCTCACCATTAAATTGTATGTCAAACTAACCGAAAGTAATGAACATGGACATTCTTAGTTTCACTTCATTGAAGGCTGAACAGTTACTTGAGGTTACAGAAAATATTCACAATGAATTTTATATATAGAAACTGATTAATTTCATGAATTAATGTAAAATATGTGCATGATGTACATCGTTATTTAATTAAAAATGCGATCTCTTCATCAGTTTCGAGTATTCAGCACTATCTGTGATACTCGCCACAATCATGATCATGAATCCTTGACTTACATACTTACTTACGCCTGTTACCCCTCTCGGAGGAGCATAGGCCGCTCACCAGTATTCTCCATTCAACTCTGTACTGAGCAATCCTTTCCAGCTGTCTTCAGTTACTGTTCATCCTTTTAATGTCTGCTTCCAGTTCTCGACGCAGGGTGTTCCTTGACCTTCCTCTTTTCCGTTTTCCAACAGGATTCCAAGTTAGTGCTTGTCTCGTGATACAGTCTGATGATTTGCGCAATGTATGTCCTATCCATTTCCAACGTCATTTCCTGATTTCCTCTTCAGCTGGAAGTTGGTTTGTTCTCTTCCAAAGTAGGCTGTTGCTGATGGTTTCCGGCCAACAGACATTCAATATTCTGCGTAGACAGTTGTTGATAAATACCTGTACTCTCCTCAGGATGTTTGCAGTATTTCTCCACGTTTCAGCTCCATACAGAAGAACTGACTTGACGTTCTATTTGAAGAGTCTAACTTTGAGATTCGTAGACAGTTGTTTGGAGTCCCATATATTTCTCAACTGTAGGAATGCTGCCCTTGCTTTGCCGATCCTTGCCCTTACATCTGCATCGGATCCTCCTTGTTCGTCGATGATGCTCCCCAGGTATGTAAAGGCATGCACTTCTTCCACTTTCAGAGTGTCACCATCAAGTTCAATTAGGTCGGTGCTCTCGGTGTTGAATTTGAGGATCTTGCTCTTTCCCTTATGTATGTTCAGGCCTATTGATGCTGAGGTTGCTGCTACATTGGTTGTTTTCACTTGCATTTGCTGTTGTGTATGGGATAGAAGTGCTAGATCATCCGCGAAGTCCAGATCATCAAGTTGCATCCTACTTGTCCATTGAATCCCGTGCTTCTCCCCAGATGTAGAGGTTTTCATGATCCAATCGACCACTAGTAGGAAGAGGAAGGGCGAGAGCAAACAGCCTTGTCTGACACCGTTTCTTACTGAGAATGCATTTGTCAGCTGTCCTCCATGCACAATTTTGCACTGTAGTCCGTCGTAAGAATTCTGGATGATGTTGACGAGTTTCTATGGTATACTGTAGTGTCGAAGAAGTTTCCATAGCTATCTCCTGTCTACAGCTGTCAAACGCCTTCTCATAGTCGATGAAGTTGATGTACAGTGACGAGTCCCATTCAATTGATTGCTTCAACGATGATGCGTAGTGTTGCGATTTGGTCTGTGCATGACCGATCCTAACGGAAACCAGCCTGTTGATCTCGAAGTTGAGCATCCACTGAATCTTTCATTCTGTTCAACAACACTCTGTTGAAAATCCTTGACTACTAGGTATAATTTAGCATTAGAAACTCTATAGTTGATCAATATAAAAACTGGACTTAGCGAACATGATACTGTTTCCTACAGAGTGATCAATTAATATAAATATCTCAGTCATTCAGGAAACATCAGTACCTTCATAATGACATGTATGCCATTTTGGTAAGTGTTAAATTGTACGAAATCTAGATCTACAGTTTCCTATCGATTACCTGGAATTAATTGTTATTAATAATTACCCACAATTTCAATTGAATCAATGATTTCCATTATTATTCATTTTAAAAAAAAAGATATCGACTATGTTTATTTGCAATAAATCTATTACAACAAGATTGTTAATACACCATTCTGATGAGTGCTAACAAGTGCGAAACGGTGAACTATCAAATTTTTTATGCTGATTAACTTAAACTATCCAACATTGAGACTATATTCGTTTTAGTTAGCTTCTTTATAGCAATAATGAAATCATAATGCATGCATATTATCACTTTATACCTTTGTTAATAATGCCGGTTCATCTAATATACTCCAATAATGATCACAAGAATTATAATTGAATGTTATTGTGATTAATGAATTTCAAAACACAAACTGATTAGAATTTGACTGTTATTAACAACCAGAAGGCATTTAATGATAGTTGTCATCGTCTTAGTAGTAGTCATGGATTTCCTATAAAATAAGAGCTAACCGCATACTACTCCGTCGATGAAACTGTAATGTAATCATTCATCTAAATTACTCAATGTCAACTGTACTAGAGTTTAATATTTAGTGGTTCAAGTTAGTCAGTAGGAAATCTAAGCTGATTATTTCCTGAAGAGCTCAGTTATATTAGTTATAGGCTGCATAACAACGGGTTGGGGTTAGATTGATTTCTTCAACATTTCAAAAACTTTTAGTTAATGACTAGCAACTACCACTAACCACTTTACAAATCAATTAATTATTTGAGTATTTAAATTGAGATGGGTTGTGGAGATTGGTATTAAGTTTTGTTGATTGAATATGCCACAGATCGATGTTGACAGAGTATCATTGAAAACCAAGGAGCAGTGGACAGTTATTTCGTCCTAGTATAGGACTTCTCAGCAGTGCACATGATCGACTCCGCCCCATAGGTCGCAGGCTAGCAGATGGCCTAGCCCTCTACATCACTAGGCCGGCCAACATCCGATGGTAGAATTCCCTTTTCTGTCAATTTGTGATATATAGCTGTGACAATTATTGTAACCAGTGATAACTGTCTCACTCCCGATAAGTTTGAAGCCACCAGTCACGATTTCTCACTTGAGTCTTAGTAACATCCTGAAATTAGTCACTAGTGAGCTGATTATTGTCACTAAATCGAAATGCTCTGTGGAGATCGGCACCAAGGATATACGCTACTGAGGAGTTCCATACTAGAGTGAAACAGTTGTCCTAGTACTCCCTGGTTTTACATTTGTATTATAACAACACCAATATGTGACGAATTCAATCAAGTATATATTTGATTATTTCATTATAAATTCATATGACTACTAAAAATATAAACATTTGAATGGAGACAACAAATGTATGTGTCTATTGTTGGTTTATTTTCAAGTGCCAAAAAGTAAAATTGGATTGTAATTTAAATGTAAAACATAATAACAAACTAATTATCTCTTTTCTTTGCTTTATTTTTCTTTCTATTGTCAATGATTGTGTTTATATTTCGCTATTTTGTGTGTTTAACCTTGAAGTGAATCATGTATATTGCAAAATATATATATATATAATCACTTCTCTATAACTTGTAAGTAGGCGGGGAAATGGATGATAGAAATGTTTAAAAGTTGGAGATATATGAAGTGTAGAAGTAGAAGAAGAAAGAAGCCAGTTAGTTAGTTAGTTAGTTAGTTAGGTAGGTAGGTAGATGGGTAGGTAGGGTATTTTTAAAAAATCAAAGTAAAGTATATAAATAGAAGTAGTTAAAAGTTTCCTTTTTCATATTGACTATGATGGTTAGTCTATCGTCATAATATTACTTAGAATAAATAAAAATGTCTAAATCAGCCCATGAAATTACAGTATAAACCACAGTGGTGATATATCCCTATTCATCAATATTCACCATAACAATTCTTAGTCAACATATTCACTTTAGTAACTGGGTGGTCTATACACAGATAGATAGATAAGCATATATATATATATATATATATATATATATATATATATATATATATAGGCATAACATTTGGCGTCTCTAATTTGGGAGAGAGATTCGGTAGAACTACTTCATTTGCTTGTTTGTTGTTTTTTGTTCATTTTAATATTGAAAATGTCCTGAAGTCTTAATAAATTATCTGCCTCTCTTGTTTCTTTCTTTCTTTCTTTCTTTCTTTTTAAGGGGTATTATTATTAATTTCTTCTTTTTTTTCAAAAAGAAAAACACTAAAAAAAAACGATAGAAAGATTTTCTTTCCTCCTCTTCTTCTTCTGCCAACTTGAAAACAGAAGAAACTACAAGAACAACATCATGGGCGGGCATATTTTATTATTGTCAATGTTAATAATTCAATAAGAATTCAATAAAGAGTTTTCATTTATTTTTTTTTCTTTGGTTTAGTTCAATAAAGATACTTTTTTCTCCTTGAAGATAATTAAATTTTATGTATTGATTATTGAAGATTAAAGAGTTACTGTATATTTTAATATGTGAATAGGTAGTGAAAACTAGAATGATTGTACATATTACATTCTAATGTATAATGAGCATATTGTAATATGACATCAAGATGTTTTGCTTTGAACCCTTCTTCTGCCCTTCGCCTCCCTTCCATGTCAACGTATTATTTACTGACTTGCTTTGATTATATGGTATGTTGTTAAACTATTCAAATGTAATTGAACTTGAGATGGTTTAGTGGAGATTGGTATTAAGTTTAGTTGATTGAATTCTCTACAGATTGATGTTAGTAGGGCATCAATGAAAACTGACGAAACACTCGACGGCTGTTTCAACCTAGTGTGGGACTCCTCCACAGTATGTACCTGAGATTCCGCTCATTTCTAGATGCTTCAGGTTGGCTAAGAAGTCCTATACTAGGATGCAATAGCTGTACTAGTGTTCGTTGGTTTTCAGTGGTAGCCTGTCAACATCATTTTGTGACGAATCCAATCAACTAATCAAATGTATTGATTGACAAGCAACTGTCTAAATTCTAGATGAAATAAATTTTTATTATTGTTAAAATTACTTGACGATATGCCATATAACCAAAGCCTCAGTTACCTACTGAGTACAAATAACTAATAAGTTTCTTTCTACAGATATGAAATTAATTTCTAGTTTGCAATGTAAGTGGCAGCATGCGGATAACTAAACAGGATGAAACGTTTGCCACTTATTCAACTAATAACCATAACGTATAGATTTCTGAAAAAAAACCTAGATTTCAAATGTTTAATCACTTCAGTGTTGTAGATTTATTGGGATGACATTACGCTGTAACCAAGGTATAATGTAAGAACTGGTTACTAGACGTTGAATGAATAACTCCAAACCATCACGGCTAACAATCATTTACATAAACAATTGAATGTATAAAGTGGACTGAGCACGTCCTACAGCGTGTGTCTCAGACTTTCAATTTACCTATCCTATTGTCTTTTTAAATATTCACTTGTCTAGAAAGACTGTCTTTTGGGTTGCACGTATCAAAGACACAGGGAAACTTAGTCACTAAGTTTAGAGGAGGGGGCCAGAGTACACAGTCATTAGACGGTATCGTTTCAGTATGTCTACGTAAGTTAGATACCTAGGTCATCCCAATGGAATAGAATGGATTTGAACATTAGTCTAACTTCTACAATCTGTCCAGCTACAAAATAGTTTAGGAGAAAGCTTCAAATATCTATAAAGTGTTCTCGAAGAATAACCACTGCAACCCATCATCTACAATCTATAAACATAAAGCCGATCAGAAATAACTTACAGTACTGCTTATGTTTAGAGCCAAAAAACTAGAAGAAGAAGAACTCATTTTCAATATAAGATTTACACTGATAAATGGATCAAATACTAAGTTTTTATTGAACAAACCACGTAAAACATAAATCAGTTTCATACTTGAAGTGAAGTCCTTACTGTAATAAAGGTCTGTAAGAGGGATTGAATAACTACATAAATCATGGGTAATCTGCACATAATTCCGTTTCAGATTTCTATTTTCCGATTGGCTGTTTGAACCATTTGTGCAGTCAGATTACTGAAGTCTATTATGATTGATTAAACCGAAAATTGATCAAAGTTATTTCATGGATCATTAAAAGTCGGTCTTATATCATACTCCAGCTTAATATTACTTGATGTGAAAAAAACGTATACATTAAAGAGCAGGGTTTGCGTTTCCTCGAATGCATTCAACCATGTCACTGACCGAAGTACTTAGGACATATCTTACATATGCTCAATCACCTGCTAACCCCAAGGACTCAATACTGATTGTATTCGGATAAGGACGAAAGATAATTAAAGGCAGTCAAACTAGAACGTGATATTAATCCATGAAATCACTGACTGCTAGTCTGAACCCTGTTGGTAGACATAAACAAGCTGTTTGGAGACTATGTGATATGCCTCAGAATCATTCGTATTAGCGAGGGTGCGTCCACCTCTTGTCTTCTGTGAAATTTCGACTTTAAAATTATTCTAGTACAATTCTTCTTTGTAGTTAATTCTTACTGTTAAAATTATAATTTCTATGTCTAATTATTTCTACTACTACCATTTTAGCATCCGTCCTATTACATTAATGAAGTGTGATAACTTGAACCGGTTCTGATTCTACGTTGCTTATACACATATAGCGAATTTACTGAAGTTAAAAATATCAACCAACAACTGCCACATTAATGGTTTAGAGTGGTCCCTCTCCCCGCGAAGTCTGAAGGCCCTTGGTTAGACCCTCTCTATATGCATAGCTAAAGAGTTGCGTATTAGGATGAAGCAACAAACGTTTAATGCCACTAGCTTTCCAATGATTGACTAACCCACTTCAATTCGAGATATCAAAATTCTATTTCACGTTATTGGAGAAATATAATATAGCAATAAGTGATACTAAAAATAGTATAGAATCAAGGTAAAAGACTTTTGAAATTACATTAAGAATATTAGCAGTAAAGCTAATATTGAGATAAAATGGTTGCATTTCACTCTACATGGGATTCATTAGCTGAATTCATTTTTTACGCAATTCATTGAAAGTTTATAACTAAAGCCTATTTCGAAGCAATCGTAACATGATGCATATATACCAACAAGCATTTACCAGTCGCAACTCGTAAAATAAATAACTGGAATTTACAAACTTCTAGTAATACATTCATATCTATTTAGTAAGTTAATGGCCAAACTCAGTAATTTAACAAAAAAAACACATTGATTAATTGAATTAATAGGTATTAACTTGATTTGAATTTCAGTATGAACATTGTCAATTATGATATCACGAATTTATCTGAGTCAGATAATCATTGATTACCTGGAAACATTGGTCAGCTGTCTTATCCTAGTACGGGACTATTCAGTAGTGCGTATCCACGACCCAATTGGGGATTGAACCCTGTACCCTCCGACTCCGTGGCAAAGACTCCACCACTAAACCACTGATTCGGCCCCAAACGGCTGATACTTTTAATTCAGTCAATTTAGCTCACTAGTGACTAGCTCCTTGAGGTAGCTCTTGGAGTTCTAGTGTGAAGACATGACCAGTGAAGTTCACCAGTGTCGGGTGTGAGGCAGTTACTCCTAGATGGCATGAATGAGGTCACGCAAACGTATCACGAATTGACGGAATTAGAAATATTAACGGCTAGGAGCCGACTCAGTGGTTTATTGATAAAGCGTTCGCCACGGAGCCAGAAGGTCCTGGGTTTGACCCTCAATAAGTTGGTGATTGTGCATTGTTGAACAGTCTCATATTATTACGAAACAGCTGTCTGGTGCTTCCCGGTGATTAGTGGTTGCCTGATTCAGATCAATTCGTGATATTGATAGTTAATTATCACCACAACCCGCCCATCCCCCCCCAAATTAGAGTATGAACATCTTTATTTTGATAGAGATACAACCAACCGATGATCACTACATAGAATGAAATGATTGCCTTGTATAATATTGTTCATTGTAATTCATTTATTATTGAAAATTTTAAACATAAGCCTATATCAAATCATTTCATACAGGATATACTTATAGCAACCGAGATTGAACATTAACACAACAGGAAATTACAATCTTATACATCGTTTTCATTGTCGTTAGTATTATTCAGTGTTGTTATCTGATTATTAGTTGATGCTGTTTTGTTTTGTTTTTTTTCATTTGTGAAATTATAATTTATCGAGATGAATTTATTTTTTCTATGAAAATATTATTTGAAATGCGGTTAGTAACAGCATTGATTAAGTGAAAAACACTTCAAATGAATATTTCATTGAAGTTAATACGCTAGAAAACACAAACACATACCTCCATTCCCCCCCCCCCTCCCTACACACACACATACATATATGGCAACAGTATACAAGAATCCAATAACGAACTATGATATGAAATTGAAATATTTACATTGAAGTGAATACTCTCCCCATCCTACAGTCATATCCGTATAAAATAACAAAAAGCGTCATACCACAAATAAGTGAATTATGACCAAAACAGATTACATCTGTTATAATCATTAAAAAAATATTATTGTTTAGTTTCTGTGACAAAGGTCAAGTGTGAATTAGTCCACCTATAAAGTAGTACAGACTGAATTAATGTACGAACAGAAACAATATGTCATCTCCTATTAATACTATTGTCTGAATTAGACAACCACCGACCATTATAATGTAGTTGACAACTGCTTCGTTCTAGTATGGGACTCTTCAGGAGTGTGCATCCACTAGCTCATCCAAAGATTAAACTCAGGACCTTCTGGCTTCGTAGTAAACGCTTTACCATTAGACCACTGAAGTGGCCTCCAATAGTTGATATTTCGAAAATTAGTCAATTCGCGATTCATTTATGCAAATTAATCGATTGTCATCAGTGGGTAACTGCTTTACATCCGATGTACTTGATCTAGTGTTGCTACTCGATTAGGGAAAATAAAGTGGACCATTTACCCAATGCTTACAATATGAACTCAACTGGAAAGGCATCGCTTCTAAAATTCTCTTATGCTTATTATGTTAGTCATCGTAATGACGTTTACTCAAAATGTTAAGTATATCCGAAAAGTAACAAAAATCAAGTGAACTTATATTTTAACATTATGCATTAGATTATGTAGACGAAATGAGGTGATGGGTAGATACATGGATAAATAGATAGATAGATCAAGGATAGATAGATAGATCGTTTTTTTGTGAAACAGTTGGTGAATTTGAATTTGATTTTATAAAATTGATCTGCAGTAGTCATTTTCTGAAGACCAGGAAGTGTCAAATAGTTTTTATTTCATCGTAATATGAGAATTTTCGGAAATCAACATTTAAGTTCACATAGACGAAATATCTCATAACCTCCAGTAAAAGGTTTTGAATTTTACTGACGTCTTAAGTAGACGTCTATTGTTATAGTTATCGTTTTATAAATAACTTCAATCCATATCAAAGATCATCTTCGATATTTC